>JACEVL010000139.1:75000-612500 GCA_020284085.1 Aporrectodea caliginosa
TGTATATGTATCTATCTATATATATACATGTTTGAATATGTATACATATGTTTGTATATATATATGTATGCATTTATATATACTCATGCACAAATGTTATATAATTATATATACATACATATGGATATATATGAAATATATATACATATATATATATGTGTGAATATGTATATATGTATATAGATATATGTATGTATCTATATTTATATATGTGTGTATATATGTATGGGTATATGTACATGTATATGTATATACGTATATATATGTACTTATGTAAATACATATGTGTGTGCATGCATATATGTTTATGTACATATATATTAGGGTGTTTCTTATTTTCCAACTTTGGATTTCTCAAAGTCTCACCCCCTAAACTTGTTCCTTTGGTCAAATTAATAGCTTGTACAAAATTTTAGTCAATTTGGTTAACATTTAGGGGTCGCTCAACAGAGTTGAATCTCTTGGGGTAGGCCTATGCATTTTTTCGGTCTTCAACACAAACTACGCAATACAAATAGGAGTTCAATAATAAAATTTAGATTTTTTTTTGCTTCTACCTATTTATTTCTTTTGTATTTTACTTATCTGTTTTGTTCAACAATAATAATAAAATATTATTGTTATAATTATTATTATTAATAATAATAGCAATAATAATTATAATAGAGATTCGAGTGCCATAATTCGTATAAAATCGATAAATCAGAGAAACAATTCAGAAGCACTGTATGATTGTTATATTTACTTCCAATCCTTCATACTAACTTAAAGGAGCTGTTGGTGGACTCACAACACCTGCAAGCTGTAGAAAGAGGGCACGAGTTAACATTATGACAACCAGCTTATGGCTGCAGTCCTCAATTGAACCAAATTGAGCGACAGAAAGGCTACGTCTGTATTAGCAACAGGGCATGTGCATCTTCATTGTTCGAATCTGTGTTCGAATCTGTGTCAAGGTCTGGTTCACTTCTCCAAATCCAATTGCATCTTCAAATCATGATCTCCTTTTCCTTCAGCTCTTGGACCCGTACGAAACAGTGAACAAGTCCATTGCCAATGCCAGAAGAAAGAAATTTGCTGATCACCTTTGGTATCTCAGTAAAGAACTCACTGGCTTTGCCGTTTTTATGCGACAGTGCCTGTTGAATCCAACGAGCAGTGGTAAAGGCAATTAATGAGAAGAAAGGTTTTGAAGAGCCTGTAAAACGGGACAAAATATATAAGGTAATGCCAAAACATGCGAACTGAGGACTCGTGACAAAAATACGATGCAATTCTTCTGTCGGCTTGGAATTCCGGCTGGATTCCTGAATTGTGACCGGGACTTATGACGTCATCGAGACGATTACAAGGATGCATCAAGACTGTTGAACATCTGAGGTTGTCAATGGCACTGCTGAAAGAGGCATTGCCCTCATTGAGGAGTAGGCCCTACAGCAACATTATTACGAAGAAAGAAAATCAGAAACAGTATTGACTTCAAGTCGTCCAGGGACACCGTCGACTATGTCCAACTTGCAAAATAGACTTCTTTCCTGCCAGGTCATTGCCAGCAAATTTTTAGACAAGTAGACAATAGGCACTCATCAGTAGACCTGTAATCAAGCTTCCTAGACTATCTACAGATAATGATTGTTAATTCTTGCTTGCTTGAAGCTTGCTAAAATATGTATCTCATTTGCGTACAAAATTCAAGATTTCGCAGAAATTAATGAAAACTAAGGATCTCTTGAGCGACCTCTAAAAATTCAAATAATTTCCTACAACTTGGCAGGAGTTGTTTCTATACTAATTGGAACCAATCTGGGGGGTGAGACCGTAAAAAATAAAACGTTTATTTTTTTCTGTACTGCTAAGAAACACCCTAATATATATATATGTATTTGTGTATATATGTATGTATACTTGTATAGGTATGTGTAAGTATATATATATGTATAATGAGTTCATGTATATATACATGTATGTATGTAGTTATACATATATACATACATAAATATATATATATATACTTACATATAAGTATATATATATATGTATATTCATGTATATATATATACAGGTATGTATGTATTTAAACACATACATGCATAAATATATATTTACTTACACATATCTATACATAATTACATATATACACATATACATATATGTACGTGTATATATATACACACATATAATATTTACATAAGTACATTTATATGCGTATATACATATATATATATATATTACACATGTATATATACACATACATATATGTATACATATGCATGCATATATATCATATATATATACACTAATATCCGGAGTCAGGCGGATCCCCGGAATAGTGGACCCCCGTAATAGTGGACCCTGGCATAGTGAATCCCCGGAATAGTGGACCCCGGAATAGTGGACCCCCGGAATAGTGGACCCCCGTAATAGCGGCCCCCCGGAATAGCGGGCCGGTACCGGGGCTGCAGTTGGTCCTAAATCTAACATTTCAGCCATGGACAGGGATTTGAAGTACCCCCTCTGGGATGTCAACTCAGTGCACTTACTATCAGACTGTTGCAAGCAGACCACCATGAAAGTAACTGGACAAGTTTGTTGGTGACTTGGTGAAGGTTACTAATGGCTGCTTTGAATTTTATCTGTAATGGGAACTTAAGCAGTTTTAAATTTTAAATGGCTGATGGAAATTTTTCCATGACTCATTTAAGTTGCAGAAGTGCATAATACTGCAGATGTTGGAATGTTAGTCACCAGATGGTCTAACTTTCTAGTTTAAAACTTTGTGATATTTCTACTGTGTACTGCAGGCTGCTTTATCTTTATAGTCAGGTTTTAAATGTGATGGTTATATAAACTACATATATGAAGTATGTATATATAGATATTTTAGGTGTGGTTTCTGATGACTTTTTTTTTTTTTTTTTTTTGCTTTTTCCTCTGTTTCTCTGTTTTTTAACAATAAACTTGTGAAATATCATTTTGCGCCCCCCTTTGCCCGTGTGCCCCCAGACTCACGTACAAAAGTTACTTTTTAACCTATTTCTCAATTTTTACCTGATTTCTTAAAAAAAACACATTTTCAGACCTAATTTTGCGCCCCCCCGTCCTGCGCCCGGGGGCGGCCGCCGCCCCCCTGCCCCCCCTCGTTACGCCACTGGCTGTCCAGTGGTCTGTCTTAGCTGCACTGTGGTCCCTATCAGCAGTCGAAATATAGGAATTTTATCTTCTGTGGAAAACGAGTACTAATGCTGTTGCAATAAATTAATTAGGTTGCATTTCCTTAGATATCCGTAATAAGTTGTGTCAAAGGTCAATGTCTTGATAAGAAGAGCTTTCCGGTGTTGATGGCTTCGGTGGTTTGGAAATGCTTCTGGTTTAAGTCCATGTGGTTTATTTAATGACTTCAATTTGGAATAACTGGTTTTTCGAATGGCTGGTTTTTGGAGTGGTACTGGCTATGCATTTTGGTGACTTAGAAGATAACCTTTGAGGTATATACCCTGTTCAGTAGGTTAAGTGACCTATGACTTTTTGTTAATAGGATTTTAGAACTGATACTGTTAAAGAGTTCAGGGAAAAGTAAGAAATACTTTAAGATATGCTTTATAATTCTTGTGCCATAAAGGTGCTAAAAGTAATTTGAATGATAACAACTTGAAATGTTGTAAAATACATTACAGTTCACCACCATAATGAGCTTACATCTGCATACCCGTGTGTGTGCATACATTTGTACATTCATGCATACATATATACATATATATGAATGCATACATTCTTACATACATACATACATACATACACACATACATACATACATACATACATACATACATACATGCATGCACACATGCATATATCCATGTCATCTCCGTCTTGACACAAAGTATACTCACAAAATACAGAGATCACTGTGAAGCACTTAGCTGGTTTGTGTTGACAGAATTGGTTACAGGAGAGACAAAAGAAGTAATAGAACGAGACAGACAGACAGACAGACAGAGAGTGAAACCATTTTTCAGGCAAAGCATTTCCTTCCTTTAGTCTTCGCTTGGATGTAAGTCAAAGGGAGCTGTGTGTCATATAATGTTGTTTCAGCTTAAACTCCCCCCCCCTCTGTAAGTCAGCAGAAGCCAGACAGACGGATGGACAGACAGACAGACGGACAGACAGACTTACAAGCGGACAGACAGGGACGGACAGTTAAACAGACACTGGCTTATTGCATGAAGGTAGGTCTGTGTGTATGTCTGCCTGTCTGTCTGCCTGTCGGTCAGTCTAAATAGATAGAAATGTGTTAATTTGTTGTTGTCAAACCTTCTCACCGTCTGTTTGTAGCAAAGTGAAATAAATCTGGCAAATTATAAACTGCTACCAATGAAGAAAGGCGGAAAATGGCAAACCAACTGATCTGGATATCTTATCCTATCTGTGCTTTTTCTTCTATACCTGTGGTGCAATGTTTCTATAACAACCTTTTAACTTCGGCCTTCTCTCATTTTCTGTAATTTTTGTCAGACTTGCTTCACGGCACTACTCTTTTTCAGTGGCAGTCAATTTCAGAAACATACAGACAGAGACAAACAGACGGACAGACGGTCAATCAGGGTGACAGTCAATGAGACATGTAGAATGACAAAATGGCAGAAAGCTACACACCAATAGACAGGCACACAGGGAGACAGTTGCATCTGACAGACTCAGGCAGGCAGACAGACAGACAGACAGACAGACAGGCAGACAGACAGATAGATAGAGACAGACAGACAAACGGAGACAGACTGAGGGATAGACACTTTAGACAGGTTTAGAGAAGCCTTACAGTTGCAGTGGAACTGGGAAGGCGGAGCAATCCCAGAGCACCTGCCAAGCTGCTGACCCTTAAAGAGGCCACTTTAACCTACATCCGGATCC
Organism: Aporrectodea caliginosa; assembly: GCA_020284085.1. Taxonomy (NCBI): domain Eukaryota; kingdom Metazoa; phylum Annelida; class Clitellata; order Crassiclitellata; family Lumbricidae; genus Aporrectodea; species Aporrectodea caliginosa. The sequence goes on from JACEVL010000139.1 coordinate 79,909, forward strand.
TATGGCATAGGCTAATGGCAATTACGCAAGTGATGACACCTGTTCATACCGGATGGCTACCATGTGTTGACACCCAGCCCAGTGTGAAAAGGAATTTCCAACGGTCCATCTCTTACCAATCCCTAGTTAGCCGGTTATGGATGAACTAACCTACATGGGGTCAAGTAAGAGTGCATGACAAACGGAAAACAGAACCTTGGCTCTAACCTTGACACTAAACCTGCCCTCACCTATGACCCAAGCCCTACCCTTACCCGACACAGTGCGGTTTCCTCAGTTCCGGACGGGCACACCTGGTCTGCTTGCGAATGGCATGCCCTCTAAGTGATTTGCATTTCCCGTGTTTTTTCCCGTTTTTCTGCATGGCTGAGCACCCATCCGTCCGTCCAGTCGGACCGATTAAGCTGGCTGATTAAAGCTGAGTCGTAGGCGGTGATGCTGTTATCGCATTCAGGGCATCAAAGGCTCGATGCGTGCTAAGCAAGTCACCTGCCACGGCTAATGCGTTTATGCTAAAAAGTCACCGGCAATACAGACATAATTTTTGTCCTGGCTGACCCAACCACCGGCGTATACCCCTTCAAATTCGATAAAAAAATGGCAGTGGTCGTCAGGGAATTCCCGAAATTATATGCTGCAGTTAAGGATTTTGTATTAGCAAAGTGCAGCTGAAGCGTGATTTTGGGCTCTACTGTCTCTGCATGTTTCAACGGTTTTCGTTATCATCACGTCGTTGTTCTTGTTGTTAACGTCGTTTTCATCATCATGATCATCATCAACGTCGTCGTCATCTGTTTTGTCCGTGTTTGTCTTTAATTGTTTGTCTAGTATATCTGCCTGTGTGCCTGCCTGCCTTTTGACGGTCTGTCTGTCTGTCTGTCTGTCTGTCTCTGTCTGTCTGTCTGTCTGTCTGTCTGTCTGTCTGTCTGTCTGTCTGTGTCTTTCTTTTCTAACACATAGATATATAGTTCCTACACCTTGCAGGTTGCCGTAGTTGGGTGGTCAGTTGTGACCAGTATTCTCGCAGAACCCACGGCATTCATTCAATTGATTCAGTCTGTTAATTACTTATAAAGTCATAGTTGCTCATCCGAAACGGAATCTCCTCCTACCTGTTATATATATATTTATTCATGCCCTTCCAAAACATCCACTTAGTATTTGACATTTTCCTAGCTGGATTTCATGGCTGAGAATTATTGGATGACCATGTTGGCTTGTAATGTTATTATCTTTAGCAGAGACGGACGGACGGACAGACAGACAGACAGACAGACAGACAGACAGACAGACGGACAGACAGACAGACAGACGGACAGACGGACGGACGGAGCGGTGCTGCAGGTGATAGATTTTGTGACGGCTTAGGCCTATTTGACAGAATGTTATGCTGTATCAATGTCCATTGTCCACTCAAGGCTTTTTTCCATTTATATGGCGCCGTTAAGGGCCGCTGTATAAATGTTTAGGATATTTAGTTATTGCTTTTATGAAGAAAGTATTGTTTTTAATTACTAAATTTGATCCATATCCTGCCTTTAATGTAAATTCTCTCTGGTTACTCGCTTTGAGTGTTCACATAAATTGTGCCTTGTATTTGATTCCAATCTGTCCTTCCTTCTCAGAGCATCATATTCAACAGATTGCAGAACTCTGTTCATTTTCAAATGCAAGACATCTGCAGAATATGACCATAAAATGTACCTTGACATGTCTTGATCCACTAGAACTAACTTCTTCCTTATCAGCCACTGCACTACATTGTTTTATATCATCTGCAAACTTTGAAATTTTTTTTAAAATCTAGGGCTGGTACTGATTAAGAAAAAATTAATCGATTCATCTCCAAAATTTGACTTCGGCTAATCGATTAAATTTGATTAATTTAATTTTGTATCTGTTATGTAAAGCGTGAAAAACTGTTAAAAATTTAGTCACTGAGTCTGTTACTACGTCCTTTCTTAAAAAACTTCAGTTGTTTCTCATGCTGACTTAAAGTAATATGTCAGCAATGTGTTTGAACCATTATAAGCGAACTGTTTATTGCAATGAATACAGTTAGTTAATTTTGTCAACATCTTCAGCTTTTCCATCAGCATTTACTGTAAATGCAATATGTCTAATTTTCCACTCAAACGTTCCACATTATCGTTGTTTGCCATATAGTTTACTCCAGAAATGGGCCGCTCGACATCATTAAATAAGTAAAAAAATTAATCAAACAAGCCGAAGGTAATTGATTAAAAAATTTTAATGATTAATCAATAAATTAATCTTTAAAATCTGCAACTCTAATAAAATCCCATTGTCAGTGTCATTAACAAATACTGTGAACAGCTGTGGCCCAAGCACTGATGCTTGTGCTACTCACGGCCTTCGAAATAGAACACTTAGCATTTTGCCCAACTATCTTTTGCCTGACATTATACCAGCTTGCTTTCTAAGCTGATTTAAATTGTGAGATGAGCTGTCATTGTGTTGTGTCAGAATTCACCATAATATAATGATACACGTTCTCACTCGTTCTGAGGAGCTGTATAAACCCTTAGGAATTCATGTTCTGAATCACTTGCGGGGCTGAATCATGGCTATAAGTGAATCAGAAGCAGCTAAGTGTAAAAGGAAGGTAATATGACCATGCCTCACATTATGAGCTTGTGGACCCATCGACTTGCCCCAGACTGTCAAATGTTAGGGCTAGAGTTGGAAAGTCTTAAAGGTCTTCAAAGAATATGAGAAATTTTAAAAGGCCATAGAAGATAAGTTGGGAGTTTACAAAAACTTAAGAAGAAACCTGGAAACTAGAAAAGATAAAAAAAATTAACACTATCAAAAGTCATAACAAATCTAGGGAATGGGTCATCAAGGAAGATGGTTTTCGGCTTAATGAACCCCAGTGTGGCAAAATGAACCCCAGTGTGGCAAAATGAACCCCAGTGTGGCAAAATGAACCCCAGTGAGGCAAAATGAACCCCAGTGTGGCAAAATGAACCCCAGTGTGGCAAAATGAACCCAGTGAGGCAAAATTGACTGCGTTAAGTAGGCCCACCGCCTTAGTTAGGTGACCCTCCGTGTTATCAAATTCCTCAATGATTTGGATTGCATTCAGAATCACTTGCAGAGGCTGAAACATGGCACCGATGAATAATCAGAGGCTGTTTAATGAGATGTATCTTAATGATGCTGTGAATCTTAATGATTCCGATACGTCTCATATGATGTCTTGATGAGGATCTCCTGAAGTTATTGTAGGCATATACTTTATAACAAGAGGCAGATGAGAGCAATCGCTTCCAACTAACAATCGTCTTATATAGTCATCCGTTTAGAGCTTCCGTCTTCTTCCTTTGACGGTCATTAGTCACCAAAGCCGACGGATTGACACAGACACAGAGACAGACAAAGACACAGGTGTACAGTCTGATGCACACATACAGAGACAGAGACACATATGGGAAGGGAGAGACAGAATTACACGAAGATGCATGGAACAGAGAGGTAGAGAAAGCGAAGGGGGCCGAAAGCGATAGATATACAATGCAGAGACACAGAGATTCAGATAGAGACAATTTCATTAGAAACATCTACTGACCTAGACAGAGAAGCAAATAGCATGGACGCATCGTATAGGGGAGAGAGAGAGAGACAGAAAGACAGAGATATGGAGAGAGACAGAGAAACAGACAGACAGACACACAGACACAGAGAGACACAGAGAGAGAGAGAGAGAGAGAGAGAGAGAGAGAGAGAGAGAGAGAGGAGAGAGTAAGAGACAGAGACACAGAGACAAATAGAGAGGGAATTGTGGTAATGGACTCTTAGACGACGCCTGTTCACGTGAGGCTAATTTAGTCACAGGGCGATGGATGGATGGAGTCGTCCTCATCGTCATCGTCTATGCGGAAGAGCAGCAGCAGCAGCAGCAGCAACGACGGTGACAGTGTGTCTGGTAGAGAGCATCATGCATATACTGCAGGTGGAAAATGGGAGATGGCGCCCCCTCTCGACACACACCTGTGGATTAACAACAGATGGCGTTGTAACACTAATCCTCATCATCTTCAGCTTTACTAGCTCTCTCTCTCTCTCTCTCTCTCTCTCTCTCTCTCTCTCTCTCTCTCTCTCTCTCTCTCTCTCTCTCTCTCTCTCTCTCTCTCTCTCTCTCTCTCTCTCTCTCTCTCTCTCTCTCTCTCTCTCTCTCTCTCTCTCTCTCTCTCTGTCTCTCTCTCTCTCTCTCTCTCTCTCTCTGTCTCTCTCTGTCTCTCTCTCTGTCTCTGTCTGTCTGTCTGTCTGTCTGTCTGTCTGTCTCTCTCTCTCTCTCTCTCTCTCTCTCTCTCTCTGTGGCTCAGTCTCTGCCTCAGGCAGTACGCACAGACGATCAGGAGGAGGAACAGTGGAAGAGAGGGATGGGAGACAGAGAAGGTGGAGAAGGGAAAGAGAAGTAGAAGAGGAATGGAGGAGGATAAGAGGGAAAGGAGGAATGGAATAGGAGGAGGAGGAGGACCACGATGACGATGAGGACATGAAGAAACAGTGGAAGACAGGGGTGGGATGGAGAGAAGAGAGGCAGAAGAATGAAGAAGAGGAGGAGGTAATGGAGAGGGAATGGAAGAGAAGGAAGGAGGGAAGAGGAAGGGAGGGGTGAGGGAATAAGGGAGTGGAAGGGGAGAGGAAGAGAGAAGGCATCCCTGGAATTAAGAATGAGGAAGACGGATAGGAAAGGAAGAAGTTGGAAGGGAGGAGTGAAGGAAGTACAAGAGGGATGGATAAGAAGTGGAAGAAGAGATGGAAGTAAGGCAGTGGAAGTGGATGAGGAAAGTGAGACTAAATCAGCAGAGGGAAGAGGAGGAGGAGGAGGAGGAGGAAGAGGAGAATGAGGAGGAAGAAGAGGAGGAGGAAGAGAGGGGTGTGCAGAAGGGAGAATTTAAGAAGAGCATGAAAATGTCTAATTGATATATAACGATGTGGAAGATGGTGTAGGTCTGATTATAAGGGTTATGGTTTGTTTTACATTAAGACAAGTAGTGTGTTAGGATATAATTATTAGGGTTTATATAATGTAAAGGAGTTTGCTGTAATGTAAAGCCGGTAACAAAGGATCACTCTTCGCTAATACTTACTGTCTGATTATGACAAGGAGCTCACGAGTAATTTGCTCTCACAGGCATTAATGACAAGAAGTTAGGAGTGTTTCATTTTGACTGGCTTTTAATTGTGTTGGGATGTATTTTAACGGTTTTATAACGGTGCATTTGTAATTGTACATGTAATTGTAATTGAGCATTTATGAAAGCACCATTCAATGATTCAGAGGTGCTCCTGAACCAAGTATGTGCTGTCACTATCAAATAAAATGGACTTGAGGCGTTTCCAAAACAGGAAGAGAAAGACTGCGGAGCTCAAGACTCAATTCCTGTGGAATGCGGTTCTAATTAGAGGGGCCAACATAAGCAAAGTTTCCCCGTGCATGCCATGGACAACCGGAAAGAGAATGGAGCGACTGTATGGAGTGAAGACCAAGTACAAAAGGCGCTGAGGTATGAAGGAGCTACCCTGATGAGACAGTTTCACATAAGAGTTAACATTTTTAACTGGATGCGCTGGGGCACAGGAAGCCAGTGTAGTCCCGAATGAAGGCATATATGTGGGGAAACTTCGGGAGACCACCAATAAGGTTGGCAGCAGTGTTAAGTGTTGACTGGAGCTTCGAAAGGTTTAGTGAAGAGAGACAGCGTATACATGGTGTTGCCAAACTAGACCATACAATACAGATCAGCGTATACATAATTATATATATGCATGACGAGTGTTAAATATTGACTGGAGCGTGGTGACCGCGTGAGGGGAGAGCAAGTGACAGATAGTGCGGAGTTGCTGTAGATAATGAAGGCATGTAGGCCTACCAGAGGTAACGATTGACATGATGAGAATGTAACAGAACTGGATCATTTCTATATAACGCCCAGTTCGCCAAGATCACGAACTGAGGAAGAATATAGTGGATGTCCAGAAATCTAATGCGGAGAAATTCCATGCAAATCTCGATGAGTTGAGCTCGACCACCAAGCCAGATAAATTGGGTTTTAAGGCGGAGATGGTTGGAAGACATACAATGGTCTCGTGGAGTAGCTGGATTGGTACTTCCTGAAGCCGGGATTGAAGATTATAATGAGTTGGTGTTAAGGTATATCAACAGGCTGGATGGATATGCGTCTTTCTCGGAGTTTGCTCGTATAAAACGCTAATTTTTTACACCATACTATTGGCTTTACATTACAGTGTTCAAGTAGTTGGTTGTAATGTAAAGTGAGTTTATAATTAATTACCGGGTACTCTTCTGTATGTTTGACTTGAACTGAGTACAAGGTGTTTGAGAGTTACTGGTTGTAAGTAACTTGTAACTTGGTTTATATTATGATTTCATAGAAATTTGTTGGTTAATACCAACAGTAATTTGGCCTCTTGTAATCTGCTAATCATGGGAATGCTTAACAAAGGCTCGTTTGGCAGTGTCAGGAGCCACCATGCAGCATCAAATGAACTGGCTGTTGAGGCTGCAGCTGGTGCTGATGCTGATGCTGATGATGATGATGTTGGAGGTGGTACTTTTTGGTGGCATAGCGGGTACTGGCACCGGTGAGGGCATCATTCCTGCGATGTGAACTAAAGGTTATTGGTGCTGAAGATGCTGGTAGACTGGCGTCTCCTTTCTTTTATCTTGATTGGCTGCTATCAGGTGCTGGGCAAACACTTACTGACATTTGACTTCCATTAACCAAATATCTTATTATCAGATTATCCTCTGTCAGCATGTGAACAATGCGATGGGAGGAGGAGGAAGACCAGGAAGAGAAAGAGGGGAAGAGGAATAAGAGCAGAAGAATGAGGAAGAGAAAGAGGTGGATAAAGAAGAGGAGGAGGTGAAACAGAAGGATGAGGAGAAATAGGCAAACAAGAAGGAGGAGCAGTGGAGAGGGAGGAATCGGGAGAAGGAGAAGGAAGAGGAATAGTGAGACGAAGATGAGAGGATACCGATATGGGAAGAGGTTGAAGACTTGAAGTTTGCAGTGGAGGAATTAGAAAGAGGAGAATAGGAGAGAAAGGAGGAATGGGCTGAGGACATTAGATATGAGGAGGAGGGATGGAGGGAGATGTAGAAAGAGGAAATGTGAGAGGAGAGAGGACAGAGAAGATGATTGCATAGAGGGGAGGATAGTCAGAGAGGTTCACCCGGATTTTTCAGTTCTTCTCGTGCTAACAGTTGTCAGTTTTGAGTCTTTTGACCCTGACATGGGATCTCATATTTTCCAAGGGGTTAAATCTCAAAGCCCACAATATCAATGACTCTTTGTCTAAGTGCTGTTCAGCAGAATAATTTTCCTGTAGAAACAAAACTCTGTTACGTAGACCGAAGTCCATCGACTAAAAACACAGTACGTTGAAATCTCTCTTTTTCTAAAATACCAGACTGATTGGTTATTTAATACCGTGCTTCGGGAATTGACTTCTGTGAACATAGAAACATACGGAAGAGCAAACGTTCAACAGAGTCCACCGTCTGCAACAGATTCCTCACTGAGAGACCCTGCAGTCTGGTGGTATTCAGTGTCGTCTGTTGCAAGACAGTTTTGTCTCGAATTGTATGCATGTATATGTGTAAAATTGTATATATATATATATGTATATGTATATATATGTGTGTATAATGTAGGTATGTATGAGAAGCAGTAGAACATGGCTGTCAAACAAACCTGTAAAGGTGCCTATCTGGAAATATTTCTTAAGCATTCACTGACATGGTGCGTATTTCCAGGAGGGAACACTTTTCCAGAAAGATTGTTTGGTGAATGTGTGCAGGCCCTTCCCTAGGAATACGCTGAATCCGCAACCGCGTAGGGCCCCGGCGATTCCGCCGAAAGTTAGGGGCCCCAAAAATAATAACTATAATGACATCATACGCCACATAAGTCTAAATTAAGTGCAAAGCAACAAATGCTTAAATTATTTAAGTTAAATAATTATATTGCTTGTGACTTTCTTAGGCACAACGTTTATAACGTGTTTCAATTCCTAATGGGTGGGCCCCAAAATAAAACCTGCGTAGGGCCCCAGATATCCTTGGGACGGGCCTGAATGTGTGACTACTAAAAGTGAGGCTACATCTTTTGCTGGCTGCATGTGGGCTACTGTTAGTGCTGATGCTGCTTCGTGCGCTATGATTAGGACTACAGAAGTCCGGAGATTAAATTCAATGGCTGTTAACTATAAAGAATCTGGAAAGCGTGATTTGAGCTGAGACCTATTATTTTCAGTTAAGTTCAGAAGGGGAAACTTTAGGTGGTATGTGCAGTAGGGGTCTGCGGGTATACCCGTACCCGCGGGTTTACCCGTACCCGACCCGTACCCGCGGGTCGGGTACGGGTCGGGTAGAGATTTTACGGGTCGGGTCGGGTACGGGTAGGAGCATTACGGGTACGGGTATACCCGGTTTTACCCGTAACGAACTGAAGTTTTGGGGCTATATTGTAATTGTGAGTCTTGCACCTTAAGAGAATTACTATAACTGGCGGTAGCCTGTCTAAGTACCATAATCTTGTGTTGACATATACCGTGCGCCTTAGTGAGCTTGACATTCATTTATAGATGCTCAATTTACAGTTGCAAAATGGCTTGTTTCCATTAATACAATCCGATCGTAATCCCCAAAGCTCTAAGAAACTATCCGTAGAGTTGTGTCGTTCTGGAGTTAACGGTCATCTTCACCGGTCAAATGTGTAAACGGGTAACGAAAAGCAACAGCATAGAACCGTTGTGTGCAAATTGAAAGACGCTCTTGCGGGCCCCCGAAACAGGTTATTATTATATTATTATCATTGTTATTATTTTTATTATTATTATTAGTAGTAGTAGTAGTAGTATTAGGAGTAATATATTATTGCTGTGATCATCACTGTTTTCGTCAGACTATTATTATTACTGCCACATGCTTTGTACGACCATTGGACTGGTAGGGACTGGGATCATAGGAAGTCCTATTAATTACGTGGCGGGTACAGTACGGGTACGGGTATACCCGCGGGTACGGGTCGGGTTGGGTAGTAATTTCGAGTACGGGTCGGGTACGGGTACGGGTAACGGTCCTGTGTTACGGGTACGGGTCGGGTAGCAAAAATGCTCTACCCGCAGACCTCTGATGTGCAGTATACCCAGTCTCTGAAGTTTGACTGAAACCGGCTGGCAGTTTTAATTAGGAAACCCCTTGGAAACTAGACTTTTGGTGCACCAGTAATTTATATTTTATGCCTGGTGTGTGTTAATTTAAAACTGTACAGGTTTTTATATAGCGACCTTATGGCCTGGACCCTGTTCATTTTTCAATTAATTGATCTGGTGAGATACTTCAACACCGCTGAATGGGTGCCACGCCATTTAAGGTCTCCTTGTAGGGACCGTGCAGTCAGTGCTAGCCCGAGATTTAAATCTATGAAAATAAGCTATGATAGGGAAGCGATCTTCACGCTCTCTTACACAGAGGAGTAAGGGATGCAGCCTACCCTCTAGCCAATGTAACTAACTGGACCAGCCTGTAGTTAACTGGGCCGGATAAGGTTGATGTCCAGTCCTGTTTTCTTCTTCACTTCACTGTTACATATTTTCTTAATGTTCAAGAACAGCAATTTTTTCTGCCTGGTTGCATTTTGAAAGTCCTGTGGTGTGCATACCATTCTAGTGATATTAACATGCCAGACTGTGAAATCCAGAGGCTGAGGAAAAAACCTCTATCTGGAGAGAACTGTCTTTTAAATTCAGACTGTTATGCTAGACTTGTAAGATGTCAGGCAAGCACAATGACAGCCATCCAAGCAACGTCAGCGCTCCTTTTAAAACCTGCCAAACTGCGTTCCTACTCATTTGCCGAATGTCGGAAGGATGGTGTGCAGACTAGGCAGATGGTGTGCAGAGTAGGTGTTATATGGATGGTGACCATCCAAGTGCGAACTGAGCTCGTGATGCTTAACTTCACTGACCTGCCAGTGCTGCATGCACAGCGCCGCCTTTGGCAATTTGTCCTATTAAGCATCCAATGTTAACATCTGGAAATAGCAGCAAGACAGGAGATCTGGCTTAGTTGTAATTTAATGCCATGTACGGTGATGTCATCTCCATACTTCATAGTGGGAAACCGAAAGAGCTCATAGGAGGCGGGGATATCAAACGGTGAATGGCAATGACAACTAGATAGTCTCCCATTGCATGGCCTCTTACATAATAGCTGTATGCTCCTCCAGGCCCAAAAATGGACCACATATAGTTTACAAATGCAGACAAGGAAAGATATTTTGTAATGAAAAGATATTTTGTAACACAAAGGAGTATGGACAATTGGGCATATATATATATATATATATATATATATATATATATATATATATATATATATATATATATATATATATATATATATATATGTGTGTGTGTGTGTGTGTGTGTGTGTGTGTGTGTGTGTGTATATACAGATACATATAACTTGTGTATATACAGATACATATAAGTGCATATATATATATATAATATGTTCTATCAACATCTGAAACCTGATATGGATTGGCAGCCCTATCTTTTGATATGGCTGATCTGCCAATGGTCTCAGTAGACTGTTGAAGAGTCCATGTATATAATATGGTATAAATGAATGAACATAGGAATGAATGAATGAATACTTGACATTGTCCTTGTCGCTCAATAGGTTTCGTTGTAGTTAGTAACAAGTTAAAAAGTTAAACCTCTGACTTTTAGTTTTATATTCTGACTTTTAGTTATAGTTTTAGTAATAGTTGTTCAAGTTATTTTGTGTGTTCTTAAAAAGCTTCAGAAGTTCTTATTAATTTTAAGAATGTCTACATTTGGAGGGTTTTCTAGGTGCAATTATGTTTTATGGATAATCATAATCATAAACTGCATAAAATGGTAGATCATGAGAACCAGCTTAGCTTATTCACACTGTTTCTGCCAGCACACGAAGCAAATTCCCAAACATTTGCTTGTGCTGCTAGAATTGGACTTTTAGACTGTTTTTGAAGTTTGGACAATTATAAGGGTAACAGGAATATATAATTTTTTTCTGTTCATTTACGATAGGTTGGGCTTTGAGCTGAGTTGGTAGTTATCTGGAGAGGAGCTATATAAATGCTCTGAATGAGTGAATGAATGAATGACTTGCTATTATTATGAATAGCATTTTGGACGATTCTTAAACACATTCTGTTATCCATTAAATCATTTAATTAAAGGTATGCTAGCTGGACCTTGCTTATGCACGGACCTGCTTAACTGATTTCTCAAACTGAATTATCTGATTTATCGTATTTAAAAAATATATACATGTATTTGCTCATACTTTCTTGATTTTATATTAGACAAAGACCTGCTCCATAAAACCACGCATCTTAAGACGACTGTAGAACTACCAAACGGCAACTATCATACTATGATCACTAGTTAAGTCAGTTAAATAATTATTATGCACACGTTTCTATTGTTGTTGTTTTTGGCTTCTGTGTGTATTTTCGTTATTATTTGTAGGACCTACACTGATCTTGTATATTAGTTCTAATTAATATTTTGTCTCTTGTTGTTGTTATTACCCAAGTTAGTTTATATATTTATAATTTATTGTTAACTAACACCTTAAGATTTCATTAACGATGGAAGCTTCACTATTCCCCTCGATACCCTGCCCTGTGTGTACACCATATATAGTAAAGCTCTTCCTGTGGACCACTAGAGATCCTGAGTGGCCGAGTGGGTTGGTAGCCCGCTCGTCGCGCGGGCGGCCCTGGTTCGATTCCGGGTCGGTCGGTTATCAGAGATTAATTTCTCGGATCTTTACTGCGGGTGGCTCGGTCGCAATATAAACGTGGAGTACGAGGTTGCTTTCTGCCTCCGACACTAATCATCTTCGATATGAAAAAGTGTCGTTAAGCCGAAGTACAATGGACCACTGGCACTGTTGAGCAAATTTACATTAAGGCACTCTCAGTAGCACCCAACTGGTCTTGCATTATACACAGATCAGTTATGTAAAGTAGTTCTTTAACTTACATGCAAATTAAACTAGGCCCAGCAAGACGTAGGCCTACACTAGGAAACTCTGAATGGCAGAACTGCCTATTAATTTAATGGCCTAAATTTCTAACAAACACAACTGCTGTTCCTCACAGTGGGTGTTGTAGGCTATGTGAGTGGTACATAGGAAAGAAATGTGTTGTTGTATTACACTCTATTGTTAGGTATAGGCCTATTGTTTTAATGCATTAGTTCCATTTCCTCAGCTGATACGGAGTTGATAAAAGACAAAAAAGAGTTGACTTGAGAATGGTTGTTGCTCTGACTGGAAGTCTTTCTGCTTCCTGTCTAAACTGCGTCTTTGCACCTTTCGCTGTCCAATCAGATTGCAGTTTATGCAACGTTGCCGATTGCCATCTCGCCATGTAAACATAGATATTATGTTCCGCTTTGTTCTGTTGGTGGTTCTGGTACGTCTGACAAAACAATGTCGTTATGCCTTCACCAGAGCTACCCCTCCCAGCCGAACCTACACAGCACATCCAGAACCCAGCCTAGTGTGTAAGAAAAATAACAGTTTACCAGTTTTCATAAAAAAGACGGTATACATGAAACGTGCAGAGGGATATGGTGTTATTGGTGTGTTCCATTAACCGTTTCAGTGTGCACTGATTTTGCTCCGATTGTACTATTAGCGGCTTATAGATATACGTTCCTGAGTTCTGAGGCAGGGCAGGTGTATGCATATAGAATAGATTGTCAGATAATGGCCATTGTCTCCTTTGAAGCAGATATGGATGGCACCAACCACCCACAGGCATCTGACCAAATATACTGAAAGTGAATATACCCGGTAGTTACATGCTGAATAGACAGTACACATGATCCAAGACCTAAGGGGGCCGTCCATAAATGACGTCACGCAATTTTGGCCGATTTTGAACCCCCTCGTCACACTTCATCACAAAATGTAAAACCCCCTTGAAAAATTACGTCACAAAGTTCTGAACCCCCCAAACCAAATTTCCATGGCAAAGCAAAATGCTCCTTCATGGAACAAATAGGGAGAGCATGCATATTTTTAAAATCTAACGGTGACCAAATATTTAAATTATTGGAAAATTATTAATAATGGTGCCCGTATACATTAAAATAATAAAAATAATGAAAATTTAATGCTGAAAATTAGTGCTGTTATTATTAAAATTAAATTGTTGTTATTTGTTAAATTTAATTACATAGACCTGATGTGACCTCACATTTCTCCAACCCCCACCCCCATGTCACACATCGTCACAAATTTCCGACCCCCTCCACCCTAGGTGCGTGACGTCATTTATGGACGGCCCTAACAAGTCTTGGACTAAACCTGAGAAAGACAATGGATATAATTCATTTACTCCCATTTGCCGTCAAATGGCTGTTATTAAGAATGGATGGTGATGATGATAATGAACTGATGATGATGTCAATGACAAGGATGATGATGGCGAAGGTGATGACACTGCATGAGTACAAATGTAGAGTTTGAGTAATTGTTTTCTTTGTGATTCTATTTGGATTTTGAGTTTTTGATGGATGGAAGGACAGATTGTCTGTGATTGCTTTGTTTGACTACCCTTTGCCATATGTGGTCAATCAGCAGATGGTTTTCTAATTGATTCTGTTTGGGGAATAATTAGCCTGGAGCAGACCTGGTTCTGGCTTCCTCTGGACTTCTTGGCTGGAGATAGATTTATGGTAATTGCATGATGCTCTTTTGGGTGTTAGGTGTCTGTGTTGTGACGACCCTCATCTGTTCATCATGGCAGATCATATCACGGAAGTTGGTGAAGGTTGGTTGGGGGATGGTTGAGTGAAGTTTAAAGCAGCTGTGGACAAAATATGCAGAAATATGGGTAATGAATAATGCGGAATTGCTTAAGAATATATAAGGCCAAAGAGAGTCCAAGGAAAGAGAAGAAAAGGAAGACCAGAAGTGCGCTGTCAAAGGGATGGCGCCAGGAACTGATTGATAACTGGCTGGGACTGTGTTTGGTCAGGCGCTACCTGTGTGTGGTGTCAGAGCCAGTCGGTGATGACTTCTTCCACTTACCTGTGCATTAGTATACCCTACAATTGAAGTATTGAACCTATTCTTCTTCATGACCCTTAAAGGGTCTTAGGCTACTTGCCTATAGGGATGCACGTGAAAGGCGCTGTACTGTCTAGATGATTATGATAATGATGATGATGATGATGATGATGATGATGATGATGATTATGATAGTAGTAGTAGTGGTTGCTGTTTAACGACACTATGTGATAACAAATATCGTTAGTGTCGCCCTCCTCCTTCATTCAGGCATGGGACTGGCACTGCAGAGTGTGAGCAGTGACAGAGTTAAATAATGATGATGATGATGATGATGATGATGATGATGATGATGATGATGATGATGATGATGATGATGATGATGATGATGATGATGATGATGATGATGATGATGATGATGATGATGATGATGATGATGATGATGATGATGATGATGATGATGATGAAGGGCCGTGCTTATTAAAGCGAAATTTATGTCCGAACTGTCTTCAGTTATACAATTATGCGGAATTAAATAAACTGCAGAAAAGAGACTGACGTTGTTGAATTAAGGACAATTGAGGCCGAAATGACCTGCATTACATAAAGCAGAGGATAAAGAGGCCAAAATGGGAGAACTCAGGCGAAATCATTGTTCAAATTGCATCGAGATTCAAGAATAGACATGGTGGATAATTTAAACTTGCGCAAAAGAGACATGAAATTGGATTGAGTCTTAGAAACGTAGGACTAGACTGATTTGTAATTAGAGGTGAAAGTGGCCAAAAGGAGCCTCAGAAAGATTTGGCAGAAGATAAGAGTGCATCAGAGATTTGAGTGGATGAGTAACTCAGTTCTCCAGATGAATTGGGCTTTGGTTCATTGGATCCTGTGTTAGGCATTTAATTTTGATTAGCAGAGCTCATCTCTAAATTACATATGGCCATAGACAAGAGTCTGGCTGCAGTTTCATCATCATTGTTGTCATTGTCATTATAATTATCATCATCATCATCATCGTCATCATCATTGTGACTCTATGTCAAATTTGACATCTGGCAAGTGAATAATAACACTAATAAAAGATTATTTTCATCATCAAATCGTCATCGTCCTCCTGCTCACCGTCGTCGTCATCATCATTATCATCATCATCGTTATTATCATGATGGTGATGGTGATTATGATGATCAACATTACTACTGTGTATATATTTATGTTGTACATATATGTATTTATGATTTAGGAAATGTGTTAGTGTTAATTTGAAAGAGGAGCGATAGTAGGTCGTGCAGCCTTTTAACTGATCCTGTTACTCTGTTCATGTAAATATCTCCAGGTCTATATACTTTGTTTTTGCTAAAGGCAGACAACAGTAAAACAAATATAAAGAATGGAAAAATCTTTACACATTTATTAAAGCATTAATAATTATTAATCAGCTGTGCACCCTTTCTACACTTTGTGCACATGGCCTAAAAACAAGGTTAGATAAAGAGAGTACACTTTCTCTCCTTTCCATGTCCTTCTCTTCATTCTCATTTCCTTCTTTACCTCCTCCTCCTTCTCCTCTTTCTCTTTCTCATCCTCGTCCTCCTCCTCGTCCTGCTCCTCCTGCTCTTTCTCTTCTTCCGCTTCCTCTTCCTCTTCATCTTCTTTCTGCTCCTCATGTTCCTCTTGCTCTTCCTCCTTCTCATGCTCCTCTTTCTCCTCCTCTTCCTCCTGCTCCTCTTCCTCCTGCTCCTGCTCCTGCTCCTCTTCCTCCTGCTCCTCCTCCTGCTCCTCCTCCTGCTCCTCTTCCTCCTGCATGTCGGCATTGTCGTATAAAGATGTAAGAGCGACGTCTGTTCACATGCCTGCCGACATTGGTCGACGTTGCGACACGAACCACTGAAACGAGTGCCTCACATTCGATGGTCGTCTTATTTAACTGGCATGATGTGATTAGCCTCCTATGATTTACGACCTGACGACTGATGGGTGATGCGGCAGTGGCACTTGTTGCTGCTGCTGCTGTTGCGGCTCGTCTCAGAGAGTTGAAGGGGATCTCTGAAAATGTCAGTGTCCCATTCTTCTCATATATCCCCAACTAGGGAATTTGATAAATGAGTTAGCAAGTAAGCATTTAGTAGCTCAGGATTTGTCCAATGAGTGGCAACTGATGTGAAATCCACATACCTAGTACATGTATACCTACAGATTAGAAGACATGGGGATCTCACAATCAATTAACAGTGAAGAGATGCTTTTGTCTTTGGCAGGGAGAGATTAACTTGTAATGTGCATGAGCAGTTGTGACTAGACGGTATTAGCAGTCACTTCTACATCCACCACCTCTCTGTCAAATGAAAAGTTAAGCTCCCATGTCCCACAGTTTAACTTGCACATAGGGGAGGCAATCCGAGGCATTCATTTCTCTTTATTGGCCCTTGAGCCAATGAGCTTGCAGTTTACAAGTTCTGAGCCTCTGGACATGGGATCCGCACATCTGCAGGACATTCCCCATTTAATACTGGTCATCTAGGGCTGAAACCAGACTATGAGCCTACTGAAATCAATGTGAGAGCAACAAGTTAGTCTGGTTGTTAAAACCGATCATGTTACGGCTTTTTATTATACCAACACACCCAAAAACCACCACATCACTCAAGGCTGAAAATACCTGAATGAATAGAATATAAAGTCGTAACACTCACCTACAACACACTTCAATCCTCCAAGTCGCCTTATCTCCGTAAGTTGTTCAACATAAAACCACTTTGTTCAACCCATTCCTCTTCCATCCTAACACCACTTCACCCTTCCGTCACCTCATCACTAAAATTTGCAAATCGCTTCATAGCCATAACTGTCCCACCTCTTTGAAACAAACTCCCGCCAATATTACTTGACAAATATCCAATCCATCCCACAAATTCACCAAAGTCTCACCTCTTGCTATCTCTCCACAAGTTTTTCACTCAAAACGTATAACACTGCTCTTTCACAAATTCTATCTATATTTCTCCTTTTCCCCACACCTCCCTTGCCGTTTTAGATCTAAACACCATCCACCTTAGCCGACTGATTGTCTGTCTGTCTGACTCTCTGGATCTTGACCCCGCCTATCGATTATGTTTTGATTAAGTGCCTGTGAATAAGCTGGTTCCCGCAACGTAGCTTTTTTGGGCAATGTAGAAATATTGAGTTTACAATTACGATTTGTATTATGGTCCAGTGCTGCACCAGTAACCATAGTTAATACCTCAGACATTTTCAAACGTCAGTCCTACAGTCCTACTGAATGAATTAGGTCAGTTTACATCAACAGCTGAAGGAAGTGGTATGGTACAAGTGGTTTCAGTTGGGCAAGCAACAGTTCTGCAGATTTGGAATTAATTAAATCTGTTTGTATCACTCGATGTTGCTGCAGGGCTTGTTTTTGGTCTGCCAGCGGAAATGAAAAACAACTTGTCACTTTGAAGACTTTATCTCTTGAATCCTAATAACTGTGACATGTTTTGAGTTTCTTTGTAAGTATACACCAGTAGCAGATTCAGACCATTCTAAAAGGGGAGGGTAGTCAGTAAGGCCTTGCTTAACTTGGTCGATTTTTTACAATCCCTTGTTTAGTTATCACAACTTCTTTCATCACCTTTTCTGTTAGTTTCGCAGCTGCTTTTATGACGTCCTGCAGATTTCCCAGGTTTTCTCATGATCTTTTCGTAGCTGATGGTAACTGTTTTGGTCGTGTGAACATTGTTTGCTTAATGAGGAACATTTTTCTTGATAAACTTTAACACCACTTTGGCTGACATAAGCAGTGCTTTTGTAAGGTACTTCAAAAGGCGATATCTTAAGTGCTGAGATACATGCATGCATACATACATACGTGCATGCAAGCATACGTACATTAGAGCTGTACCGATATCGCTTTTGCCGATTATGCCGATACCGCGTATAGCCGATTATTAAATTGCCGATACCGATACCGCGTATAGCCGATTATTAAACTGCCAATACCCATTATGAGACCGAATATTTCATTATTTGTTTAGTCAAAATGTTCGGTTCCGAAACATAAACCAGTAATCTATCGTCACAACTATAAGGGTGGAAGTTTAAATTAAGTTTCGAAGTTGTTAACGATATGTTTTAATGCATAAATAATAAGGGACGTTAAACGATAGATGAAAATCGATAAAAAAAACTTGCAATATGCAAAAATTCAAGTGAAATTATTAAATTATAACACAATTTTGACATCGGCACCGATTAACCGATTATTTCTGCCGATACCCGATTATGCCGATTGTTCTAATAATCGGCCCGATTACGCGTATGGCCGTTTAATCGGTACAGCTCTAACGTACATACATGCATGCACGCATGCACACCTATGTGTGATTTGGAAATGCCCTTATTATAAAATCACAGTGCATTTTTTTAAAGGTTGCATCGGTTGTATATATGGGCAGTAACAACATTCACATTAAATATAAGCACGTGATTACATATTTTCCCTTCAAGTCAATTTCTATTTCTACTTATATCTTGCAACAATTTATATAAAAGCCAATTTCTAATTCAATTACAATAGTTGATATCAATCAATTTTTACTTCAGTTAAATGCTTCTTAATGTGTGCCTTAAAACAATAATGAGTGCACAGGTCAATAAGATGATGAGATATAGGGAGTTCAGTCTAGTGACCCAGTACCAACAACAGCAATCTTCTTACATATGTGTGAACAGATTCTATATCGTAATACAAACAAGATTTAGCATAGTGGTTACACGAAGCAATTCTATAAGTAACCAAGAAACGTTGATGGTAACAAATTATTCTTATATTTCCTTATACAGACCAACTACATAATGCAGTGGTAATAAAAGGCCTTTTTGATAGAAACCCTCCAGCTGCAGTTTACATATTGTATGAAGACTATGAACAGCTCATTTATGTAGAATTACTCTGTGATTTTGATGAGAGGGATAATCACTATAGTCTATACAATGTTGTAGTAGGATATATAAGGATTTGTCAATGCTTAAGAGAAGTTAGCAAGTACAGGTTGTGGCAGAAAATGAGAAACTTACAGAACATAAGAAACATCAATGGTTTTAAATATTTTTTACAGAAACTTGAGCTGTGTGTTCATCCACAGTTATATTATACATACACTCCTCCATTTCAGCAAAGCACTGGATGAGTATTACCATTAAATACAGTAACTGAGTGTGTGAACTTTGTAAAGTAGCAAACCAATTACGTGCAGGACCAGAAACCTTAAACGAGTGGTTAAGACATGCAAAAGAAGGAGATGGTCCACACTATCAAAAGCAGCTGATAAAAGTCAGGAAGAACAATGGCAGTGACTTCACCCTTTTATCCAACGTGCCCATGATTTCATTAGCAAGAGCAACAAGTGCAGATACTGTTGATTGAAACGATATGCAGTCTGAAGCAGGGAACTTAGTGAGTATGTATTCGATTCATAACCATACCCGCTCAAGAATTTTTATACAAAATACAAAGTTCAGTTTAGTCTGTAATTAGACAGGTCACCAGGGTCAAGAGAAGGTTTCTTTAGCAGTGGATGAACCGTGGCATGTGCAAAAGCATATGTTTAGGATCTGCAGTGAGAAATTAATAACTGATGTAATGATATAGGACTTGGAACAGCAAAGCAATTTTTCAGAAAATAAGATGTTGGAATGGTGTCAAGGAGACAATTTTTGACCTGTGCCCTAGACTGCACCACTTCAAACTCCCTGAAAAATATGACACTAACTTTATACATAGGATACTGTTTACAGATATTTCAAGATTTATGGTCCGCTTGCTCCTCCCCCCCTCCCCCCCCCCCCGCCACCCAGATGGTGAGCAAGGGGAGTGGCAACATGCAACGGATCTTAGAAAAATGCAGATCAATTCCACATAAATGAGCTGTTCATAGTCTTCATACAATATGTAAACTGTAATTTACTCTATTGTCACTAAATGCCGTTTGTCCCTCAGGGTTTCAAATTTCAATAAACGAATAGATATATGACTTTTGTTATGTGGGGAAGAGAAAAGTATGTAAACCTTCAACACTTTTAATATTCATTTAGGCTAGCAGATATTATATCTCTTGTGATTTGTTTTTTCTTGAGTGGATCTATATTATTTGTTTCCAATTACAATTACAGGCATACATAACTATGCAGCCATACTTACAATCATGCATACATTCATACATAGAAAGATACATTATTACATTACATGCCGATGTACATATATGTACAATGTTTGTACATAGAATAACATGTACACATACCCTTTCTAAGTATTTTCTTGTTTGTAACAGTTATGTGGTTTAGGTCTGCTGTAGAAGGCATAGTTTGTCTGAGGAAAGCTTGTTGTATATAAGTGGTATGACCTGTTTTGCAGGGAAGTGTCAGACAGCCCTTGGAATGCAGACGGGAGACATACTGGACTCGGCTCTAAGTGCTAGTTCATCAATGGATTCAGGAAGCACTGGACCGGAAAATGCCAGGTAGGAAGACAATGCAAATGCTCTAGTTTCAGGTGCCCAGGTTTTCAAGATGATCTGAGCAATGTGTTTGCATTTATGCATGCTTCTCTATGTATGTATGTATGTATTTATGTATATATACATATGTATGTATGTATGTATAATTGTATATATGTATGTATGTATGTATATGTGTGTATATGTTTGCATGTATGTATTTCTATATGTATGCCTCTTTTTGTCTAGATGTATCTGGTCATTCTAATGGATTTGTGTATACCATAGTTGTCAAATACGATAAAATTTTAAAAAAAACGGAAAAAACGTCGTTTTATTCCAAAAAATAAAAAAATAAAAAAACGGGGAAAGAACGGAGAAGAAAATAATTTGACTTTGCTACATCTTTTACTGCATTTTAAAATTAAAAACCTTGTTTAAACAATTTAATTTTAATAAGCAAATAACATAACTTTATTAGTAAACATCAAGTAACAGTTATCTACAACAATTATTTACTTTTTCATAAGTTTGGTTTAATAAGAAATTGAGAAATTAAAAATATTTAAATCTTTTCAAATTAAAATAAGTCCACATAAGTCCATGCTGACATACACAATTAAAAACTAGGCCTAAGCTTTGTAAGTATAGAGTGTACTTAATTAAAAATTGTACTTAAAATTCTGACTTGTATAAGAACTTAATTTGGAGTAATATCAGTCAGTTAATCAGTCAATCAGAGATTACTGTGTACAAAGACAACATTTCGCATTTTGGATAACTTAGAAATTCAGATAACTTTTATAAATTTTATTTCCTGTAGGCTAGCTGTTTATTTCTCAAATGATGACACTAAATAGTGACTTAAATTAGATGAATCCTTGAAAGGACAGAGACAATGTAAGTGATATCAGACAAAAATAAAATTAAACAAATAATAACAGACAGTAAATAAATAAATAAAGTTACATACAAAAATAAAAAACGGAAAAAAACGTGAGGAAAAATAAAAAACGAAAAAAACCGATGTTTTTTGGGAAAAAAATAAAAAACGAAAAAACGTTTTTTTACAACTATGGTGTATACTAAGTACAGCAGTGTAAGTCAAGATGTATGTAATGGCTAAATTCTTATTTAAATGTAATGTGATGTATGGTAATCTAATAGTAAGTGTTCTGTGATGTGGTAAGGAATTGTTTTATCTAGCACCAAAGTTCACTTCTATGTTGGGTAGAGCTCAGAGTCTTTTCCACAGGATTGCTTAACAATATTCCAGCTAGCACAGGATTTCAGTTTTCGTAGTCTACTCTATTGGATAGCATGGGGCGTGTTGACCCTGAAGTCCCAAATCCCAAATCAGGACATAAAGATATTTCAAGATTTATGGTCTGCTTGCTCCCCCCCCCGCCACCCAGATGGTGAGCAAGGGGAGTGGCAACATGCCCTCATGCAACGGATCTGAGAAAAATGAAGACCATAACTCTTCATGCACATGACTACGTCTCAAGATGGGCACAAGGGAGACTGCAGCAGCTCTCCTTTTCAGTCAAACAGCAGGTTGGAGCAGATATACTTTATGTACTAAGTAACTTTTGCCCTTTTTAACCCAGGGGTTTTTTCAAGCCACGGGAAGGAAAGTTGGAGGTCCCCGACCAGTGGCATGACCTTAAAACTGCTTTCTATATACAGGGTGCGACCGAAAAAAATAATCCATTACGAAAATTGCGATTTCTCAAAAACCGCTGAATATGTTGTTACAAATATTTTCATTCTTATTCGTAACATATTTTTGCATATTATTTGAAAATTTTAACATTGTTTCACTTCAGGGTTGTACCATTTTGGTTTTCATGATTCGAATTTCATTAGATTTAGCCAAGCTGTAGATAGATATGTGCCATATAGACTGGCGAAGTTTTGCAACAAAATATTCAGCGGTTTTCGAGAAATCGCAATTTTCGTAATGGATTATTTTTTTCGGCCGCACCCTGTAGAGATATTTTCATCTCTGAGGCATCTGGATTTTCTGCTAGTTTTTCATGGTTTGGCTTGCGGCTTATGCAACAGATGGATGCCCCATAATTATAAGCCGCAGATGGCAGATGCCGTGGTTATTAGAGGCCCGAGCTATGAATAACCCATATCGCATTAGGTGGACCACGTAATGGTAAGAATGAGAATGCCGCCGTCGACGTCTGGCTTCAGCTTCCCATCATCACTAATACTACAACTGATAAAAGTCATGTCTTATAGCAACAGACGGTAAGGTGACCTGGCCTTAGCACTAGATTAGGTCTTCAGCTTGACCTGGCAGACAGACATGTGTATGAAATGCCATTGATATCCTTTTCTTAGCCTCGGCATATGAACGGGGGCGGGGGCGCGGGGGGGGCAGGGGGGCAGGGGGGATTCAGAGGGTAAGAGGTCAGCACTCAACCTTGCTGTCTGATGTGCATGTCCACAGTGCAAATCCATTCTGTTAGGAATTAGAATAAGCACACTTATGATTGTCTATAACTCTATATAGATCCATTCATAACAAGTGTTCAAATACAATACAATACAATAAACTTAAACTGTTTGGAAATAAATGGGAATAATAATATTAATAATTATTATTATTATATTTACTAATTATGTTACTATGAATATTATTATATAATGTATTATTATCATAGTATATTATTACTAATCATGACAAGAATAATATTACCATAATAATGGTAATATTTTCTATTAAATAATAGCGGCATTAAAAATAATAACAATAATAAAAATAATAATAAAAATAATAATAATAAAAATAATAATAATAATTACAGCACCTCAGTTTTACACAGGTGTGTAATGTTTGTGTTCATAACTTATGTTAGTGTGGTCTATAGCCAGACAGTGTAGATTTTTCTATTAATCAGAGTATCAGACTGTAGTGTATATAGGCCATGACACTGTGTGGTCAGTGGCCAATCAGTTCTACCTGGCCATGCGGCCCCTCTGGTTTCTTGCTTACCAGATAGAGGGTTGCCAGATATAATTATGGATAGCCTAAGGCCCTAAGCCTAAGAAATACACAGAAAACCGGAAAGGAGGACAAAGGAGGACGCATTGAATGTTTCACACGGGACTCTGGAGTCAGAGGGTCTCTTAAGTAGCCAAGAAACGAAGTCACTTTGGGAAGCTGTATGAAATCAATTGAGGCTCTTTATCGTAGTGTTGCAAAGTATTTATTTATTTAAGCAATCAATTGCACCTTTTTGATTACGCACAGTATTTCTCTGAGGAGCCAACTCTCCATAGCAAATCCTTGTTACCAATAACACGCATAGAACTTCTCACAAGAAACATTCTTCATATGAGAAAACATGCGCATGTAAAGTCGTTAGAAACTGCCATGAAATAATAGCCAATTGCCCAATACAACAAACATACAAAAGCCGGACATTTTTCAGGTTTTTAGCTTTGCCTGCTGCAGGGCCGTAGCAAGCTAGAATTGCGCCCTGTGCCAAGCGTAAATCTAGCGCCCCACCCCTCAAAGATCAACTTAACCAATAACGACCAAATTTGTTATGTCGAATATAACAGAAACTTTGTCTTTTAAAGAAAATAGAAAGGAAGTTTTTGTTTCTATTAATATTTCATTTAAGTCACTTCAGATTTATTTCGCTGTTGAAGGGACTTTGAGGCCAGGGAGGTTCGGGCAAGTTTCCTGAGGAAAGAATTCGACTTCCGTCGGGTTCGATTCCCTAACGTACAGTGTAGGTCATGGTTGTCCCAAGGTGTAATCAACACGGGGTTTATGAAGCAGGCG
The DNA here is from genome assembly GCA_020284085.1 of Aporrectodea caliginosa. Lineage (NCBI taxonomy): Eukaryota > Metazoa > Annelida > Clitellata > Crassiclitellata > Lumbricidae > Aporrectodea > Aporrectodea caliginosa. Next base: position 104,354 of record JACEVL010000139.1, read on the forward strand.
GGCCCCCGTAGGAGCGCACGATGGGTCTCCCATCGTGTAATCAACACCCGGGTTTATGAAACTTCAAGCAGGCGTGCGCTCCTACGTAGCCCGCCTGTACCGTGACTTGTATAGCGCCACTAGCGCTATGTCTTCCAGCTCTTCAGATACTACATGTAGGCTGAGCTTGGACTTACGACCGGCTTTTGTGCCGACCGAAAGCGACCGCTCTGATTGGGCTCCTCGTCCTTACACGGTGCACCAGTACTTTCATCATCTGTCCGGGTTCACTCCCCGTCTTAGCGCTTACTGACAGTTACTGTACTCATTAGCACTTCTGCCTGGTATTCTTGCCGGTGTATAACTTTCTGGATTAAATCATCTGGCTCTGCATCAGTTGGCACTGACAACTCAACATTCGCCATTTCCATAGTTCTGATTATAGTTTAATTAAAAGAAATTCACGGGAGATACCGAATAGCGGTTTCCACATCCAATTACGCCAAAGTTACATTTTTCATTCCGTTTCATAAAGTTAGCTGTCTTTTCCAAAATTACCGTTTCATCGGGATCGAATAAGCAAACGTCCAATCAATAGCAGTGCAGTTTATCAGTAAGCAGGGACGGTACGTGCAAAACCATCTAGGAGTCCCTTCCCGGTCCTTTGTCTCGTTTTATAGGCTAATCTACGCGCCTAAAGAACCGCGTTCTTTTCGCTCGCTTTTCCACTAATCACAACGCAGTATCGCAAGCGCGCCCCTTTCCCCTCGTAAATTTCCACCAATCACGGCAGTTCGTTCTATTTGGCTTTTGCGCCCAATTTGGTCTATGCCAGAGTTGCTATTATTTAATTTTATTACATTTATTTAATTTGTGATGGAAATTTCATATTTCAAGAGAAAGTATTAGGCCTATTAGTAATTAAATCATTCCGTCTCAAAATTTGCGCCCCCTCTAGAGTTGCGCCCTGTGCCATGGCACCGTTGGCACATGCCTTGCTACGGCCCTGGCCTGCTGGACAGAGGACATGAGGCCATAAAGGAGGACATGTCCTCCTTTTGCCGGACTTCTGGCAACCCTAAATATCTACTGTCAAACAGTGTGGGTGCGCATGCACTTTTCAAACGGCATGCACTTTTTCAAACGGGTGTGGTATGTAAGATGCATGGCTCTTCTTATTTCCGCACATAAATTGTAATTTCTTCATGCTGACGCTTTTGTAAACATAAGGAACTTCATAAAAAATTCATACAGAGACAGACAGATTTATGATGTACAGCGCCAGTCATTTGTCGCCCTAGCATCTTCCCAGGGAGGCTGCTGGTCTGTCTGTCGGTCGGTCGGTCCGTCCGTCCGCCTGGGCAGTTTACGTGGGCGTGTTGCACTGCTGCTCCGAGCGTGGTCGGAGTTTGCTCAGAATGTACTCTGGTCAGACGTGGGACAAGAGTGGGTAGAGTGTGTAAACAGTGTGTACTTGATACTATAGCTGCATTTCCTGAGGCATGTCACCGCTGTGGCCTTCTGGTTCAACTTAAAATTGAAATTTGTTTTTTCTCGTGGGAAATTATTCGTCATTTTTCATAAATCTGCACCATAGTAAAACTGTATGCCCAGTGCTTTTATAATATGAAATAACAGCTCTCATTAAATCATTACCCTGTAGGAAAATTATGTGCATTCACCAACATTGATCTGCTTAATGTTTCAACTTAATTGCTTACAAATCTTCTTTGCATCTTACCAGTGTTTTTATAGACCTCTAAAAAATGCTCTAATGCTCCACTTTAATGCTCCAGTTTTTCTTAACTGTTGTATTTCAACTGAACGTTTCCAATGAACTGCAATTTTTACTATAATTTAACATGAAGCGACCATCAATAATTGTCTCAGCCTCAATCCTTATGACAATGGTACTGTATAAGTCATTACATGAGATTAAATCTGCCTGCTATTGTTACACATCAAAGTGGAGCATTAGAGCATTTTTAGAGGTCTATAAAGGGTGCTGTACAAAAGGTCAGATAGAATTATACGTTCTGTTCTCCGAGTATATTCTGAGCGTACCCAGAGCAGTGGTGGAGCCGGTCCGTAGTCATCGCTGAGTCTCCTCTGTGAGCCAGACAGACAGACGGAGACACATGTGAGTGCCTTGGATGTCACTGGGGCATATCTGAATAATTGATGGTCCTCTTTGTCGGTGTTTTCTTCTTTTTGGCCAGCCAGTTGTCTTTGTTTTAATTCATTATTTCTGATGATGCCTCTGACAATCTTGGGAGACTTATCTGACTTATCAAAGTGTCAAAGTTGGATAGTTATATTTTCTGTGGGATATCATACTATTCTACAGGCGATTACAGATAAGCAGGCATGCAGAGGAGTGGTGATGATGGACTGTTTGGCTTAACGAGTAATCATTAGCCTTTCAACACTGCCTTTTTTCAACCAGTGGAGTCAAGAGAACAAGCTTTTCATGGGCTCTTTATCATTCAGAGATCTCCAAACAGATAACGTGTGACCTTTACCATGCTCCAATATGGTTTATCAGAAAGTTTGCCAAGGCACTGGCTGTTTTCCTAAAAACATTTACAAGTCGTGCCTCAGTTCAGGAAATTCGCATTACTCACTGCAACTGTAGTTGTGGTACCACTTCCTGAAAAGAATATAAAAGATTTAATGAAACTGTAGCCCTATATCAAGGATAATATTTTTACCAAAGCCATTATAGAGATGTGTACATGATAGACTTACGAATTACCTTAACGACAACTCCCTTCTACCTCCTGATCAATCTTCCTATAGGTCATACCATTCAACAGAAAGGTCATACCATTCAACAGAAAGGTCATACCATTCGACCTTTTGACTAACCTGTTAACATCTGCACCCTCTTTAGCTTTCTTGACCTAAGTTCTGCATTTTGATATGTATGTTTGTGTGTGTGTATATATATATATGTGTGTATCTGTGTATCTGTATGTGTGTATGTATGTATGTGTATATGTATGTGTGTATGTATATATCTGTGTGTGTGTGTGTATGTATGTATGTATGTATGTATGTATGTATGTATAACACATTTCAAGTACCTCACAAAGGTGCTTAGATTGCTAGGGGTGCTAGTGGAAAATAAATTCCACAACACCTTGCTGGGATTTTAACTTTTTAGCTCTCTGAATACCTGCAGATTTGACTACCATGCTACAATGGCCTTGACATTTATGTAATCTGCTTTATTATCATCGTCGTCGTCGTCATCATGATCATCACCATCATTGTCGTCATCATCATCAGCAATTTCTGACTTCAGCTAATGGGTTTTTAGGTTGTTATACAGTGAAAGATGGGAAGTTTTTATTTTCTGTATTTAGATAAAATTATGTGTAAATAAACATACACTAATGTTTGTTTTTAAATATATTATTTGGAATCCGTTTCATGCAGTCCGTACATGTGGGCAGATGTCAATGTTTTGTTGAAATTGGTTGAGCTGGTGGTGGATGTTGTGTGGCCACGGTGGAGGAGTCTGTGTGTAGACTGATCAAAGCCATGTTATTTAGTGTTATTTTCTGTTTATTTGAGGAGTGGGGCCCCAAATGGTCCTCTGATGGATTCCAGAAGCTGTCTCTGTCTCTTTGTCTTTGTCTGTTTGTGTCTTTCTGTCTGTGTCTGTCTGTTCTGTCTGTCTCTGTCTATAACATTTTTCTTTTTTCTTTCACTTTTTTTCTCAGTCTCTCCTTCTCTATATATGTGTCTTGTTCTGTGTCTCTTTCTATGTCTTTGTCTCTCTCTATGTCTTTCTGTATGTCTTTGTCTCTGTTTCCTTGTGCAATGGAACATAGCATTTCTCAATTGCCCGAACCAAGTGCTTAAGTCAACACTTTGGTAAAACTATAAACCAAATGGAGATCTGAGGCTTTGATTGGAAAATAGAATAGTTTGCTCCTTGTTCTTTGTTGTTTGTTATCTTCTGGAAATGAGTTTTTTATGTCAAAATTAGAAGATCTATGTAAGTTCTTGGTTAGCAAATGGAAAGTAAGTTTGAACGGAAAATGAGAAGATCTTTACATATCTTGTATAATAAGTTTATTAGTAAGTTCAATATTTTCTCATGTAAAGAGTTGGATTCAATATATAAATGAAATAATATCTCGTAGAATTCTCTCTTTTTTGTCACATTTCATTTCGTTGTCCGATGTCAAAATGCAGCTTTAGAACCGATGGCCTTGTCTCTTTGAAGACATAATCACAGCGAACAATTAGCTTTGTGTGGCTGTACAAGGCCACACCTAACTGGGATTCCTAACTGGAATACATTGTTTATCCACAGCGACGTAACTATCATTATCTCAGGTTACCTTCCGGAGGAGGAGAAGGAGCGGATTGATAGATTTTCATTGGCGCCTGCCTTTGTCGGCCAGTCGGAGGAGGAGATGTGTTCTGCTTTCGGCAAATCAGATGTGATGGAGCAGTGTATTCGGCTGGGTATTGGCGTCTGTGTAGTGGGGCGGTGGCCATTGTAATCGCTCCTAATAATGGTGTATCCGGCGAGTGTTGTGCTAGTAATTATGCTGTCAGTTGTGGTAGTCTTGTAATTGCTTCATTAGGGTGTTGATTTTGTCAGCTGGAGTTGCCCTATAATTGGCAGATTAAGGTATATCGATATGTTATAATTAGTGCGTTAGAACATGGATATTATTACATGTAACTAAGATTGCCTTGTAATTAATGCATTGTGTTGGATAATGTTAACTGCCTATGATTTGTGCCTTAAGAGATAGACAATTCTCATTGTAACTGCTTCAGAATTATTGAATTAAAAGAGACCGCTATTAATTGTAATTACCTTGTAATTATTGCATTGTTGTACAGATTTTGTCGTTTAGAAATACTGAACGTTTTAGGATACTGTGATTTTTGCCTCTCAATCGTTGAGTTGTGCTTTTGTTTGATTACAATCATGTTTAACAATTTGTAAATGTCTTATAATTGGTACTTTGAATAAAGGTATTGATGGTCATTTAATTGGGACTATTGGGTGCAGGTATTGCAACTGTGTTTGCCTATAATAGTTGTGCCTATAATATTGATATACCTTATTAATAACCGTTACTCATTGTTGACTGATGCTGTATAGAAGCCATGTATGCACTCACAAGGCAGGTTTGTCCTCTGAGATTGAGGGGCCCTTCTTTCATTCCAGTGTATGACCTCAGTGGGTTAAGGAGTGCCTCCGATGAGCCTCTCTTGAAGTGGCGCTATATAAATTTGCAGTTACCATTACCATTACCAGATGGATGTCGATTTGTAGGATTCGGTCGGAGATAAAAGGCGGTGCGTGGTGTCCGAAGCAGCAGATCCTGCGAGATGTCTACGAATTTCTCGAAGTGGATCTCGGTCGAATTCACGTCGTCAGCCTCGTCGAGACACAGGGTCGCTTTGGAAATGGACAGGTGAAATCACATTGCACATGTATTTATTCCTACACTTATTTGATTAATTATTGGCATTCTCATATTAGTGTAATCCCGCAGGAAAGAAGACACAGTTTAATGACATTGCATTTAATACATTTATTTTCTTTATTGTGTTCTTAGAAAATATTTATTATCATATGATTTCTTTGTTTATTTGTTTTATTTTTTACCTGAGGTACAATTGATCCAATGGAAATGAAAATAGTAAACACTGTGTTAAGTATTGTTGTTGTTTTTTGTTGTTGATGTTGTTGTTAATGTTGCTGTTCAAATTAGAGAATGACTTGGTAATGGGCAAAGTGGTAATACCACGGTTACCGCAGTAAAATCGGCGGTAATGGTGTAAGAAGAGGCAGTAATACTGTGGGGATGGTAGCAAAGCCTGCGGTATTTATCGTTATTATCGTGGGATGGAAATACAAGTGCGGTATTTACCGCGTTAAAGGTAGTAATAACGAAATCCATTAAGCTACCAAATCTGCGCAGTAATAATAATATAATACAGGTAATAGGCCTATAATTGAAATCCTTGAATATTTGACATCTTTTCAACGTCAGTATTCTGTATTTAAAAACTTACGATTTGACAGAACTGTTTATTGTGCAGGAGCATAATATTTATCTTCTTCTTTTGCTTCATTGGGATGGGTTGGCTATGGGGACAGACACACGGGAATGGGGTGGGATGGAGACAAATGTTGTCCCGTGTCTCTCTCTAGTTCAGATGCCTTGAATTCAGGATCACACAGCAGCAGGATTCTGAAGTGTGGATGCTATGAAAACTTGCATAGGCTATATCAGTGCTTCCCAAAGTGGTGGTCCGCGGACCGGTGCAGGTCCGCGAGCCCTCAGTTGCCGGTCCGCAAAGTGAGTCAAGAAACTAGTCAAATTGTCTAGGAATCAAGAAATGGCTGTTATATTTTTAAAAGTCATAACAAACCAGACTTATTAGGCTAGCATTTAAAGGACAATATATAGTCATATATTTGGCTAATATGTATTTAAATCAATTTTAATACATTTTGAGGAACTTGGGTGATCGAAAGCGAAAAAGAGAATTAATTAATAAATTTGGCACCGGTCCTCCTGCAGTACGAAAATTCCTGCCGGTCTGTGACCCTGAAAGTTAATTCCTACCGGTCCGTGACACTGAAAAGTTTGGGAAGCACTGGGCTATATCATATAAGCGAGGGGCATTTCCCCGAGTGCATGTTCCTAGTATTGGATGGCAATGCCCAATTTGCCCATTGTATTTGAACCCCAAGTCGACCAGGAGGTAAAGGTATAAAATTATTTCTTAAAAGTTGCAAACGTAAATACCGATGCACATGCATTCATAAACATACAGAAACATCTACACACCTCAGCGATCTCAAGGGCATCAGTATTTATGTTTGTTGGTATGTATATGTGCCCTCAAAGTGCATGATAAATGATGTACTGTGATGTGGTTGGACAGTAAACCGTGTATGTGTGTGTGTGTGTGTGTGTGTGTGTGTGTGTGTGTGTGTGTGTGTGTGTGTGTGTGTGTGTGTGTGTGTGTGTGTGTGTGTGTGTGTGTGTGTGTGTGTGTGTGTGTGTGTGTGTGTGTGTGTGTGTGTGTGTGTGTGTGTGTGTGTGTGTGTGTGCATGAGTGCCTCTATATATGTATTTATGTGTATAATGTTTCTGTATGTTTATAATTATGTATGTATCAAGACAATTAATGTAGCACCTTGTAAGTGTCAAAGGCACCAAGTACCAAAGGCAGCAGTCTGTGAATTATATATATGTCTATGTAATTGTATCTGTGTTACTAGAGAGGATGGAATGAGGATTCTGATTCCTCTGCTTTAAAGAGCAAAGTCTTCTGGATGCCATAAGCATTGGACTTACATGACTTACATGTGTGGTTCAGTGACTTAGCAAATGACTCCCTAATCGGAATGTGTGAAGTCATTAATTGCCCCTGGAGTTCCTTCCCATAGAAAGCATTCCTATAGGAAACATTGCAAGGCTTTCACTCTCTGTAATTTTGTTTACTTAAGAGGATGTCTTGTCCAATTTAAAGTTTTATGAGCTAATTCTTCTGTCATCCAAATGTGCCTGTCGCCTACTTTCCATCTCTTATTTATTTGCCAGCAGCATCGTTGGGACCTCTTCCGCTACTGCTCGGGGCATGCTCTAAGCATACTCAGAGTGTACTCGTTTACATGCATGAGGGAACAAGTGCAGGCGGGTTAATCAGATTAAGTCTTGGAGTGCACATACTGTCATATTGTCATCGGTTCCTGACATTTGGTGGGCATGAGTGCAGTGGGAATGCCGTTCCAACGTGTTCCCAGTTCCAACTCGCTTTAAATGCTGCAATACAGCTTTTGAAAGTAGGAGTCAATTGTGAATAAACTGGTGCTCTGTGCTTAGCTTTAAAGTACTGTAGTGCTTCAGAGATTTGAAGTTTACGATTACAAATCATCGTTTCTCAGAGTATGTATGGCCTCCAAAGTTATTCACCAGTTTAACCCCAATGCGATTCATGTTGATTTCACATGATAGATGAGTGCGCTACTCCATCGTGTTCAATGTGCAAGGGGAGCATAATCGAAGCATAATCTTGGAGCAGTAGCGAAACAAACCCATCATAATCTTATTCTTACTCATCTCTTGGCCTGGATCCCCGTCGGTTATTCGTCCAGCAGTGCCCGGCACCACATCGTTCGTTTATCATGCACTTTGAAAGTACGAAGGGTAAGGATGCAGCCAAGGTGTGCAGTTTCGTATTCATCCGCTGGGTAAACACCACGTGAGTCCATCCAACCATTGCTAAGCAGTTTGCCGATTAGCGCTTTGGCTGCGGATGAATCTGAGAGAAGCGGGGGGTGGGGGGGCGTCTGCGCCTGAGGGGAACTCGTTGAAGCTGAAGAGGAAAAGATGGTCTAGCAGCGTACCCCCGTGACCTACCCTGCGGGAAGCTTTACCTGCATCGCCGATTGTATGTGTCTATGTTGCTGAATTGATGTATCGGTGTTGCCTAATGTATGTGTCCGTGTTGCAGACGTTATGTGCTTCTGTATGTGTTATGGTATGTCTGGCTGTCGCTGGCATAGTGACATATCATGTCTGCAGACTGTAGTCCCGCTGCAGCATTATTAATAGTGGAATTGATAGGATTAGGTAGAGTTACCAATCTGATGCTGACGCTAGCATTGCTTTTCCTTGATATCTTTTCCAACAGAGTTAGAGATATTCAGAGCTGGGATGAGTTATTGCATGCCTTCTGAGAAGTACTCTCTGCAAGGGCTGTAAATCTGTTTCGACAGTTGGGGAGGTCAAACTGTCCCTTGGAAAGTGCGTACCCAGTATACTTCCCTTAACAAGCCCATATAACTGCATAAGCATAGGAATCATAATTATTTAATTAATTCATTGGGCAAAGCTATATTTCCAGTGGGTAATGACTGATTCCCACTACTGAGTTCTGTTACATACTAGGTTAGTGTTACAAAATTTATTTGTTTGCATGGTTGCATTTAGGTTCAGACTGCAGGGAGCAACAAAGCTTGAGCTAACCTTGTTTAACTAGAAAATTTGTAGGGGAGGGGGAATTCCTTCACATTCCCTCCCAAGGATTTATGGGCCTGCTGTCTGCTACTGGCTGGCACTAGTGTGCTTAGAAGTCTTGTATGCATAAGCTGTGGACTCATAGGATATTCATTTAACATCTGGCAAGACATTAGTGTGTAATAATTACCACCACAGACCCTTATATTAGCTATGGCTGGCTCATGGACCCCTTTTATGTGTTTGGCCTACAGTATATATAAGTGGGTTATTAGGCTACCTTTGTGTGATCTGCTACCCTTATTTGTAATTGTAATTAGTAGCTTCTATTGTGCCTGTGTCTAATGCACAAGGCATCAACGGATGGCACTTAAAACCAAGCCATAATCAAGTCAATATCCAGAAGATCAGTCCGTAGGCATTCTAGCCATGCTAGTGTCCTTGTTACCAGACAATGGTGTTGAGAGTGCTTCTGAGAGAAGGAAGGATTGATAAATGTGTTCATCTTGACCAAAATAAAGAAGGAAGGAACGAAGAAAGGAAGGACAGAGGAAGAAAGAAAGAAGGGAGAGGAAGAAGGAAGGAAGTGATGAGGAGGAAAGAAAGCAGGGAGGGAAAGAAGGAAGGAAGGTAGGAATAATTTTGAGTAGTGAACTGAGGGGCTTTGTGTAATCAGATACGTGTCCAGATGGAAGGAGCTGCTGGCTCGGCTGCCATTCATCCCATTCATCATTAAATTGGTCGAAATTAAGAGCCACCTATTATCACTGCATGAGCACTATACCAGTCCACTGTCATTGCGAAGGTCTGCTATGCTCTGGAGCCTCTTGCAGGCAGACAGACATGCAGGAGACTGATCGACAGGCACAGACAATGGGACAGGCAATGGGACAGACAGGAAGGCAGACAGACAGGGAGATCCTATGAGGTCGACCCGGCTGTTCCCCCACTTTTGATCCGAAAGTATGAAGATGTTCTCTGTCCTTGAAGCCGGTGGATTAAATACAGATGAGATTCATTTTCAGTTGAAGTATCGGTTGCTTTATCAAAAAGTAATTGGTCTTGGTTTACCTTTCGTGTGAGGGATGTGCTGTAATTATGTAGTCTGATGGTTCCTATGCTGGCCTGTCAACTCTCTTTACCATGAAAAATCGGATCCTATTTCTAAAGTCCTTGATCTGCGAGACTGCGACTGATTCTTATAATCATGTGCTTTATTTATTTGTTTTGGCATTGCAATAAATGGTGCTTTATAAATAGTCTTCATTTCTTTTTGATTTTTTTATCAGTTTATTGGAAATATATATTGCTCCAGTATCCTAATCAGCATCTGAAGCATCAGCTGTCTCTGTAACTCATTGCTCTTATTGATATATTGGCCTACACGTACCTGTATACAGTGTGTAGGCCTTATCTGTTGAACCTCTCAATAACGCAAATATGTACCTAATTTTATATCCACTTTTCCATTGTCAGTATATATAACCTTAGTTATATATATATATATTATATATATATATTATATATATTATATATATATATATTATATATATATATACAGTGTTTCCGTTAGAGTCCAAAATGAGGAAGTATACTTACGTCCTGACCTAGAATTTTGCACTTAGCTCATTTCTAACGCCGCATATATGACAAAACAGAATGCACAATCACAAACTTTATTATCATATTTAAGACAGCATTTCAAGTTCCAACGAAAGTCTCTATATGACAAGCAACAATAGTATGCATAAACAAACAGAAAAATGTAATAATGTTAGTCGTTGAATCACTATAATTTTAGTTTTTTTGAACGGTACAGCACGTATAGGACTGACGATTAAAAAAATGGACGTATACAACTCACCACTGGAATTTTACTTACACTACGTTTTGGACATTTACTAGGGATGTAAAAGCGGCCATTTTGGCGTTAATGGAAACACTGTATATATGCGTATAAGGAGCCAGAGTGTAAGGTTGTTGAAACAATATTGCATTTCTGATAGCGACATTGAACGTTATACACGTTCGGAAAAGTTGACTCTTTATTGCAGCGCTGTGTCACACGTTATCTTTCTGCTAATAGGGAGGAGGAAAAAAGGAAAGAGGAGAAGAAGGAACAGGAAGAGGAGGAGGAGGAGGAAAAGAAAGAGTAGAGTAGGATGAAGAATAAAAGGAGAAGAGGGAGGAAAAGGGGAAGATTAAAAGGAATAGGAATAGCAGGAGGAGGGGAGGTGGAGCTGATGAGTGTATAGGAGGAGGAAAAGGTAAAACAACGGAAGGAGGAAGAGGAGAGATAAAGAAGAGGATGAAGAGGAGGCATAAGAGGATGGAAAAAGCAACAGGAAGCAGAAAAGAGTAGAAAGGGAGGTAGATGAGAGGAAGTAGAGGAACTGGAGAAAGAAGAAGAGGAGGTTCAATAGAAAGAGGAGGAAGAGGTAAATGAAAGCAAGAGGATGGAAAAGCAGTAGCAAGAATAGGAGTAGTAGGAGGAGGAGAAAGATGGAGAATACTAAGAAGAGGACAATGGCTTTTACAAGTGGCTCTGTAGGCGAGTATGGTTCATTCATTGGGTTGACACCTTTGGAGAGATATGTCCTTTCACTTGTGGGTCCCATGCTCTTTCCTATTAAGCTCTGGCCTAGAATGTAGGTGTTACCCTGTCTGGTAAACCTGATTGTCTCGATTGTCTCCCTATGCTTCTCTATGGGCCTGTGTCTTTCTCTGTTTCTCTGCTGATCCGTGTCTTTGGCTCTCTATCTCTTGATCTGCTTGCATATAATTATATCTGTGCTCTGTACTTGCTCTCTCCACTATCTGCTTGAGTTGTTCAATATGTCTGTCTGCCTGCCTGCCTGTTGCAGCGTTGCTACTTTTCTGTATTTTCACTGTATCTCTCTGCAGAGAATCTGTTTCTTCCTCTGCCTGTATCTCACTGAGCCACTCGATTCTGTACTGTTGGTTACAGCCAAACTCCCGCAGCTGATGAGATGCCACAGATATGAAGCGAACGCGATGCGGCACTTATAATTATAAACGAAACCTGCTCTGTCGTATTTCAAAGTCAAATTTACGCTCCACGGACAAATTGCGAGGCAGTGAAGGGTTAGTTAGGGCAGCGCATGCCAAGTGATGCCTCTGCCGTCTTCTTTCCCTGGTTGTCGTGTCTTAACACATCGAACTTCAGAGGGCGCGCTAATTCCGTTTTAATATTTATGAAATCGTTTCTTGCAGGGCCAAGAATACACGGAGCAGTTCCGGCTGGAATATCAGAGGGAGCCAGATGGCAAATGGTTCCGTTTCCGAAACAGACGAGGACAAGAGGTGAGAAATTTCGAGGCATGACGTGATGAAACGCGTCCGACAAACGCCCACGACGTTGGCTGCATGGTGGTGAGAACGGGGGGGGGGCGCGTCACCTCTGAGCTTGACGTCACTGAAGTCGTGCGCACGCAAGCGATGACTGGGAATATCAAGTCTTTGATTGGAAAAATAACTTAAACTAAGCGTTTGATTGAAAAATAAATGGCCTTTCATTGGAAATATAATAAGCCTTTGTTTGCCACGTTTCATTATATTACATTTAACTTACCTCTTTTAGTCTATTTATGGCTCTTTTAATGGTTGCCCAGCTTCAATGTACACTTCTGAACTTTGTAAGGAGGGTATTATCAAATTACAATTGTATTGTACTGTATTGTATTAATGAATAGGTTCCTTTTCTCTGGATGAAATTCACTATGAAAGGGGCCTCCATAAAGGACCTCTGCAAAAAATGACCGACTTTTGACTCCTGCTTTCCTATGTCCACAACGGTTGCAACTGCCCCACTTGGTATTTCCCTTGTCCCCACTGCAGCAGAGTACGGAGGCCTAAAGTAGGCCACTCTGTTGGATCTTGCAAAGCCAACTGTGATACTGGGTGGAATACTTTGATACTGCCACATCCTGCAAAGGACTGTGGTTACATCAAACACAGTACAGACTGTCTGCTGTCTGACTGAAGTCTGTTTTAAAGTTAAGGCTTATAAGGAAATAAATAAGTGCCAAATTTAGATGCAGGTATCTATAGTTGGCATTATTCTTTTCTGCTGTCCGTCTGTCTGTGTTTGGATGACCCCCCCCCCCACCCGCCTTCTCTGTGAGAATGTCCTTAGTTGACAACCAAATGCCTTCTACATGGTAGTTCTCCCAACTCCCAAGCACACAGTTCAATTGCCAATTAAAGTTGATAGTCTAATTGTTAGCTTGTAGAACTATGAACCAGGAGGTTCGATGTTCAAATCCCCATCAGAGCAGAAGGTTGTTTCAAAATTTCTGCTTGACTTGTGCCCCTAGTGAACTTCAGCTATAAAACAAGTACACTGGCTGAACACTGTTGGTGAGAAGAACAGGCAGCTGGGGAGAGGACTGGCCATCTACCCTCAAATCAAGTGTGGCCCGTGTGGGTTGACACTAGGCTCTACGCCTACGGCATCGATAAATATATTGTATAATAGCACATAAATTCAGTCTGTTAACAGTAATTAAAGTGTGTTGTGTTTGTATTTGTGTAGATAATTCAGGGTAACACAAATACTCACACGGCTGAAATGAGGGACATTCAGCCACCGATCATTGCTCGAAAAGTTCGTTTTGTGCCTCACAGCACTCACGCAAAATCCGTTTGTCTTCGAGTGGAACTATACGGCTGCTTATGGCAAGGTACTTACAGTCATATTGATTGTATGTCTCTATGTGTATATAATTTGTACATGCATGCATACTTAGATACATACATTCAAATATGCATGTATACATTACATGCACTTACATACATACATGCGTGATTGGATATAGATATGCAATGTGGGAGGAATGTCCGATGTCATCTGGTCTGCTGTGCTTCAGCAGTATGGTCAGTCGGCCGGTTGTTACAGAAATGCTCACTGGATGGGGATGACAATTAGCCATAGCAGCTTTATCTGACAACGTCCATTGAAGAAAATCATCCGAGTTCCTCTAGGTCCACTATTCTCGTCTACCCTGCTCTTTCTATGTAGGACTAATCCATTTAGATGAATGGCAAAACCCGACTGTTGTATGTATTCACTTGCCTTGTTTGGTCGCGTGAATCAAGTTCAAGACCTCACACAATACAGCATTTACTCACTTGCTTGGCTCTAACCTAACATATCACATGCATTTTCCTTCTTTCCCTCTATATATATATCTATCTCGGTATGAAATGGTTTTCCTTTTTCCTTTCCCTGGGCAAGAATTATTCACCCTGTGAATCATTCACAGCTTAGATTCAGCCCACAGCTCGAGAAAGTTCTTTGTCCAAAAAAATATTATATATGCTAAAAAATTCCCTCATAATTTGATTCTCCAACAGCAAATGCAGTTAGAAAATAATGTGCTGTTGCCAAAGCATATACATAGACTTACTGTATATTCATTTCTTATTCACAGTGTATATGTATGTGTAGATATTAATGTATGTATGTTAGATGTGACTATGTATGTGTGTATGTGAATACATATGTACTGAAACATAGATATATGTACTATATAGTATATGTAACTATATATGCATGCAGTAACTAATACTGCATACATATTGATACATATGTGTGTAGACATATATTGCATATGCATAAAATAACTTGAAAGGATATATTGATATACGACTGTGCCTATTGATATGATTAATGGGATATATTTCTTAGATCAACATTTTTGGACCTTTCTGCTTTCCATCTTGCCTCTGTGTTCATGGATGTGATTTAGTGCTAGCTGGAAATGCTGTAAGCTTTATTGACGTTTCTTTTGGTTTGTGTCAATTATTTGCCAGATAAATTCCTATCATCTTTATTTTCAAGGTTCCTTTTAGCTATCTGTTTGATTTCTAGACATAAACTGATCAGGTTTCAAATATATTCACACTAGATTGGACCGTTTGATTATGAGAGCGATTAACTATGTTACTGTTTTATACATGATTAAAACTTTTCGGTAAAATAGCATTCTAAGATGTTGTAGGTAGGTTAATAGACCTATAGGTAGGTAGGTAGGTATGATAAGTAGGCTGGTAGGTGAGTTTGTGGATGTATGGGAGGACTAAGTGGGTGGTAGGTGGATGGACTGTTCGATTCAGTGACTGACTGACTGACTGACTGACTGACTGACTGACTGACTCACTAACTAACTCACTCACCCTCTCACTCACTGAACACCCCTCAAAATGGAGACCTGACCTTGGATCCGCCTTAGACGTCTGGTACAAGGAACTGATGATGCTGATATTGTTTTTGGCAGATGGCGTAGTTGCTTACGACATGCCGCAGGGAGAGCAGCGAGGACTCGAGCTACATTTTGGGGACGCTACTTATGACGGTGTAATTGACAATGACTACTTGTCAGGTGGCCTCGGACAATTTGTTGATGGCGAAGAGGGTCAGTCGAATTTCCGCATTGACCCTCTGAACCTTGGAATGAAGGGCTACAACTGGATTGGCTGGAAAAATGAATCATTTCCGAACGGCTTCGTCGACATCGTGTTCAAGTTTGACGGCATTCGCAATTTCACGAGTGTCTTGCTTCACTGCAACAACATGTTCTCGCGCGACATCCGGGTCTTTGCCATGGCACGAATATATTTCGGGGGAATGAGGTCAGGTGAACGAGTCTTTGACCCAACCCCATTGGAGTACTTTTACGCGAAAGATGACCTTATCGAGTATGCGCGACCAGTGAAGATACAGCTGGAGAATGGCATTGGTCAGTTTGTGAAGATTCAGCTGTACTTTGAATCAAGGTGGATAATGATCAGCGAAGTTCAGTTTGTATCAGGTATCAATCAGTTCATCAATTTTAATTTATCTATTTAAAACTAAATTTCAATAGAAACCAGTCTTTTGTTATTACTTGTATACTTACTTTGCCTGCCTCTTTATTGCCTATTAATAGAAAGCAACCCTATAATTAAGCAGGACAGTGTTTCTTTCAGAGTCTGCCATTTGCTCCACAATAACTAGTTTTTACTATATTTTAACCTATATCTTTATCTATCTTTGTCGATGTTTTGGATAAATAAACAAAGATGGGTGAATGAATGAATAGGGGAAAATATGCCATTGAACCAGAATTTGGGCAATCAAATCTCCTGAAGGACTGAAATATATTTCAATATATCTGTTCCACTTGCATTGTGGATTTCAGCTATAAATGATTCCACTTATTGTACACTGTTGGTGGAAAGATCTGAATGCAAGGGAGAAGATTGACCATCCGCCTCTATGTGTGCCCAAGGTTAAGAAACGATTAAAAGGAAGCTATTGTAGGTCAGTGGCCCAACCACAGAAAAGGCATGACCCCTTCATTGCCATAAATACCAACTAGATTAAGGAGAGGTTACAGAATGAAAGCGAGAGAGAGAGAGAGAGAGAGAGAGAGAGAGAGAGAGAGAGAGAGAGAGAGAGAGAGAGAGAGAGAGAGAGAGAGAGAGAGAGAGAGAGAGAGACAGAGACAAGAAATGACTGGACGGATCTTATCTGATATGTTTGTAGGTGTTAACAAAAGCTGAGAAATCTTCTAAATGTGCAAATCTTCCTGTGGCTCTTGTTTAATATGCTTTGGCACAGACAAGGCATTGTTATGAGCTTATAATGTAGTGCATTGTGCTCTATTCTCAAATGTTCCGAATGCTTAAAGTGGAAGAAAATGTGGTCCAGCTGGCCGAAATGGAATGCTGCAGGAACCAGGTGTGTGGTCAAGCTGGTCTAGGGATAAGTGGTCGGCTTGACCTGAGGTCAAATGTGTGCTTTAGATAAACATAATGTTTTCATATACCTTTACTGAGAATCCGGCAGTCCAGAGACTGAGTATGTGTGGAGGAAGGCAAAGGGCTCTTAATAACCCTACATCATCATCATCATCGAGATGGAGAGATGGTTGAATGGTAGCACGCTGGCACGAAGATCAGACCAATGCAGATTCGATATCCACTGGGCCCATAAGGTTGACTCAGCCTTCAGCTCCCTAGGGGGCGGCTGTAAAATGAGCAGCTGGTTAGACTAAGTCTTATTGCATCTTTGTTTTATTTTCCATTCAATGAAGCCAAACATTGGTCACCAGTGGGAGACTGACAGTTTCTTGGCATTGTTTGAGATCTGGTCATTTTGTAGATGACCAAACCATTAGGATCGTTACTGACTTTATGCAACAGAATTGACTGCTTGTCTAATGATTGTTGTATTTCATAATTTCAAGTATTTTAGTCTGAGATTCATCAAGACTTCAGCTTCAAGACTGAAGTTTGTAAATACAAAATAATATTCTCCTTTATTAATTCAAACTGACAAGTATGCAGTAAGATTACATGACATAAAAGTAATAGATGATAACAAGTTCAACAGAAGTCGATGTTGACTGTATGGCAGCCTGCAAGGTGCCCATCTGACCTTCTGCTAATTTTTACAAATGCCACCTAGCGAATGGAAGGCTGAGTTAACCTTATGGGGCTAGTGAATATCAAACATGCGTCCTTCTGATCTTCGTGTCATCGTGTTACCATTAACCATCTCCCCAATTTTATCGGTATTCAGACATATACCATTAGGGTGGCCCAAAACAAAAAAAGGTGGAAATGTTTGGCTCCACAAGGCTGCCCTTGTTACACATGAAAATATAACCCTGTATGCAAAATTTTGGACAGATTGAACTATATTTAGAGGTCGCGCCTTTTGCACACTTTTACACTAGGCCTATATAGTATGAAACGTCAAAAGACATGTATCATTTTGAATTTCAAGGCAGTCATTATTTTGAACGTTGAACAGCCTAATAAAAATATATACCGCAGTGTTACTGCTTAGTCAGAGTGCATTAAATGCAAATAATTTGTAATGCAATATAATTTTTTATTATGAAAGTAGTTTTCCAGTCTGCATAAATAACCGTCATTGAAGTGCCGGAAAACGCGAAAACCGCGATTATTTCATTTTGCTCTTGTCGGAAAAGAAATCATTGTGCGATGACTGGAGTCAAGTTGCAGCAAGTATTGTTTCTGTGACTCATCCTGAGTTAGTACATCATTGTGAGACAAGATCAGAGCCACTCCACGTTCTGCACAGTCATTGACTACATCAAAAGTTTGACATTAGGCTTCATCGACTGGAATGTAGGGTTCAATGGTCAGAGAGCAGAAAGCTTCGATAGGAAAGTTTTGGCTTGTTCTTGACCATGGATAGTAAGACGACCAAGCAGTTTTAAAGAACTCCTTGTGACATACGCCTCCAGTGTAGTGTGGTGGTCAAAGGATCTCCTGTCCAGCCGTTTCGTGGATAGCTGATTAGGTGGGTAAGTAAGGTTTTCACCATAGTGGCCTTGATGTTTCACTGTTTTCTCATCAAACAAAGCAAGTGGCACAGGGTGCACGGTGAAATACCAGAGAAGACGACTGAATGCCTCCACTGCTTTTTCTTTGATGACACGGTCTGAGTATTGAAGGAACTATGCAAGAAGCTTCAAATAACTGAATTGTAACAACACTACTTAGTTGCAATTGGTCGGCTACTTACTCTTACTTTCGAACTGCCGCTTGAGCGCCGCTGAAATTCTTGTGAGTCTCTCTGTTCGTCAAGATTTTGGCAACAAACTTGAAGGATCTTTTTTCTCATTTTTAGAAAGAGCTTGTCCTCTTGACTTGTCATCAAAGTCATTGCATCTTTCCGTGAGATGTCAAATAGTTAATTTAAATCGACCTTAAACTGTCCCTCTTTGAGTCGGCAGAAATCTTGAATTTAAGTCTATTCTTCTTCAGCAGACTGTAACCGTCATACGACTTCCGCAGCTAGCTAACACCCGAATCACTCATTTTGGTGATGAAACATAGCCCCATTTGTTGGTAGTCCAGACCCAAAAATGTCCTTGTTAGGCATCCCTAACAGCCAAAATTGTGGAGAACTCCTGGTTGATGCCATGATAGCTGCTGTTTTTGCTACATATAAGCGTTTATTATACAAAGTGAAAAGGCATGCGTTGTATTTCACAGTTAAGGAGTGCTTCACAAATAAAAAAAATACTTTAATCATGCAAATTTAGCGGTATGAGGAGCAATAGTGAACAATCCAATTGTAAATTAAACGAATTCATATGAAAACTTTAGTCTATAAGTTAGCATGCAAAATTTATAGATTAGGCCTACCTCTAATTCAGCAACCATTTTCTAAAGACAATTAGAACTTGAAAACAAGCTTTTTTATTCGTAAGTAAGCTTATTGTTCTTTAATTTACTGAAATACAGTTGACATCTAGATTATGATTTAGAAAGAAGGTGCTTGGAGTTCATGGTGTTAATCCTAATTTATAATGTAGCTATTAAAACGCGACGTGCGGTTTTTGCGATTTCTAAAAAAGTGTCAAAATGGCGCGACCTCTAAACATGCTCAGATCTCTTCAATTTTTTCACCACATAGTCTTCTTGTCAAGTGGAACAAGGGCAGCCTTGTGGAGCAGCAAGTTTCAACAAAAAAATTTTGCCGTGCAAGTTTGGGCCACACTAATATACCATTGTATATATTATGTACATGTAATGTAAATGAAGTCACAGAAATTTCTCAGCATCACTTGAAAGCCACATCAATAAGACCAGCTTATTTGCTTGTCCTATATCAAATCAAGTCTGCAAGAGCCAGGTTGTTTGGTCGGTTTGGTGCCAGGGCAGAATGGGGGGTGGGGGGAATCAAGCAAAGGAGGAAGTATGATGCTATGGGGAAAGTAGCCGGTGATGATGGCAATGGGATGGTGCAGGAGTGGACCACAAAAAGATAGCTTGAAAATCGGTTTTCAATCTGAAGTGTGATACTGGAGGATAGAGAGCGAGCACGGCGGTTGGATTGTGAATAGCTTGTGAATGTAAATGAGGGTTGAGAGGTTTTAATTAAATTAAGGGCATTTTAAGTAACAGATACAATTTTTTAATGGATGCACTGAAGAAATTTAAGCCAGTGAAGTGATTTGAGAACTGAGGTTATGCAGTGGTGTTTGAAAGTTTTGGTGACACAGTGCACAGTCACGACTGATAAGAGGTCTGTCTGGATTGTTAGATTATCATAGACTGCATATGCTCCTGGTCTACGTCACCCTCCCACTGCTTCCAGCCACAAATTGCACCCTGCCGTGGAACATAAATACTGGCCTTCAGATGTTTGAAGTTGTTTAATTTTGTTGTAGGCTATGTGAGTCTGGACTTCTAGATGGTTTGCTGATATGTACTTAAAAAATTGTATAAGCACTTAAAGAATTATTTTGTCTAAAGCCTCTATGTTATTAGTCAGTGTGTGTATACACAGAGGGCCCCGTTTTGGTGCATATAAGGAAATCTATATAGAGCCTCTTTAGATGCTGTTTATAGGAAGTGCTGTTCTACAATGTGTAGTTTGGGAAAATAGATTAGTAAACTTAACACTTTCACGACGAGCGTGTACTAAAAGTGACTGGGAAACCAATGCAGCTCAGCTTTAAAGTGTAAAGTTAAATGGAGTCATAGAGTTTAAGGGTGCTAATAAATGTATGTAATGTATGAAAATTCTTGCCATACATTCCCTTGCCTTGACTTACTGCATCTTACGTTACGTCTTTCTTTTCTCTGGGTCTTTCGCACTGGGAGCGCCTCTGATTGGTGTGCACTGTGAGAGGCGCTATATAAATTGATAGATACAATACAATACAATACTCTTACCGTATTTGCAGAGTTGATTGAGTTGGATCATCCAAAGAGCAAGTCGGTCGATGAGCTGCAAACAGTGACATCTGTCGAATTTCTTCATCACTCGGAAAACAAGCTGCCTGCCAACAATTCTTCGCCCAGTCGGTTTCTGGAATTTCCAAACACATCACGCGACCGAACATCAGAAAGCAGCTTCCTTTTCATCAGTCTGTATACGCTGTTTCGATATCGAAATAATTTTTTAGCATATATTATATATTTAGCTTACTCATTACAATAGATTCATTCTGATGCCCCAAACCTTTTCTAAATTTTTAAAACGTTGATTTGCCAGAAGTGCTGTAGCACAAAGAAATTCAGTTAGAACCCAAAACTTTACAAACAAGCTGAAAAGCCAAGTTACTGCATGATTGGAGCGATTTTATTTTGTTGCAACATATAATTTTTGGAAGATGCTGTTGCCTCAAGATTTTTCTTTACAGTACCATATACCTTGTGTAATTAACAATTTATTATTTTTAGTAATTTCTTATTCATCATTAATGCCAGAAACATTCACACTGTTGAGCACCTCACTTGGTGGTCTTCACATCTTGTCTGAAATCCGCTGTTTTGAATTGTTCATAGAGTTGGGGATTATTGCTTAACGTGATGTCCTTATAATGCTGAGAAGCTCACTAAGTTCTTACGATGCTGTCAATGAATTGATGATTCCTACCTGGCAAACTATGATTCTCTGTTGTGCAATGGCCGGTGTTCCTCAAATAAAAATAAATAAAATTGCATAAAAATAAAAATGCAACTTTTGTATAAGGCAGTGCTTGGTATGATATTTAAAAGGCTGCATTATAAGGTGGTTGCATTGTAAGCACAGTGTTTTAAAGCAATCATTTCCTTTCTGTGCCTGAGCGAAATAATAATATTCTTAAGATTCATATTATTAATATTGTTCTTAGGACAATGACGTTTTTGACTGTGTTCTTTCA
This sequence comes from Aporrectodea caliginosa, assembly GCA_020284085.1. Lineage (NCBI taxonomy): Eukaryota > Metazoa > Annelida > Clitellata > Crassiclitellata > Lumbricidae > Aporrectodea > Aporrectodea caliginosa. The sequence continues at coordinate 126,045 of JACEVL010000139.1, forward strand.
GATATGGCTTCAAATGCAAGCGTCACAGACAGTGTCGTGCCGTGGAACATCTCTCGGATGCAGAACAAGAACAGAGGTGGCCTCGATGACGAATCAGTTGTCGTAATGATAACAGTTCTTGTTGTTGTCGTATTCACTCTCTGCGCCATCATCATTGTCATCGCCTTCAAGCGTAGTCGATGTAAGTCCACGCACTGTGCTAACAGCAGACTTTTCTTGTGGCTAACATACTCAAAATATATGGCTTACTTTTTAGTTGTGGCTGAAATGCATAGTGAAATGTGGCCGATCTGTGTACTTGCATTTATTTGGCTGCAGTGCTCAGAGATATGTGACTTACATACTTACTTTTAGCAAAAATACTCAGAGAAATGTACATGAATTCCTGACTGGAATCAAGAGTCTCTGCATTGATGTTTATAATTTTCAGACAACTGTGTTCATCATGTCAGTCAACCTGAACTAATACCTTCTCATTCAATAGCACCTGGGAGAATAATGGTGCCAGTTAAATATTTCAAATGTTATTCAGCTGATGATTGCCAAAATTCAACCCAAAATAAGTGTTTTCATCTTTGCTTTTCACAATTAATGCATTAAAGTCATTGTTACCAGTCAGTCAACCTGAACTAATACCTTCTCATTCAATAGCACCTGGGAGAATAATGGTGCCAGTTAAATATTTCAAATGTTATTCAGCTGATGATTGCCAAAATTCAACCCAAAATAAGTGTTTTCATCTTTGCTTTTCACAATTAATGCATTAAAGTCATTGTTACCAGTCAGTCAACCTGAACTAATACCTTCTCATTCAATAGCACCTGGGAGAATAATGGTGCAGTCAGTCAACCTGAACTAATACCTTCTCATTCAATAGCACCTGGGAGAATAATGGTGCCAGTTAAATATTTCAAATGTTATTCAGCTGATGATTGCCAAAATTCAACCCAAAATAAGTGTTTTCATCTTTGCTTTTCACAATTAATGCATTAAAGTCATTGTTACCAGTCAGTCAACCTGAACTAATACCTTCTCATTCAATAGCACCTGGGAGAATAATGGTGCCAGTTAAATATTTCAAATGTTATTCAGCTGATGATTGCCAAAATTCAACCCAAAATAAGTGTTTTCATCTTTGCTTTTCACAATTAATGCATTAAAGTCATTGTTACCAGTCAGTCAACCTGAACTAATACCTTCTCATTCAATAGCACCTGGGAGAATAATGGTGCCAGTTAAATATTTCAAATGTTATTCAGCTGATGATTGCCAAAATTCAACCCAAAATAAGTGTTTTCATCTTTGCTTTTCACAATTAATGCATTAAAGTCATTGTTACCAGTCAGTCAACCTGAACTAATACCTTCTCATTCAATAGCACCTGGGAGAATAATGGTGCCAGTTAAATATTTCAAATGTTATTCAGCTGATGATTGCCAAAATTCAACCCAAAATAAGTGTTTTCATCTTTGCTTTTCACAATTAATGCATTAAAGTCATTGTTACCAGTCAGTCAACCTGAACTAATACCTTCTCATTCAATAGCACCTGGGAGAATAATGGTGCCAGTTAAATATTTCAAATGTTATTCAGCTGATGATTGCCAAAATTCAACCCAAAATAAGTGTTTTCATCTTTGCTTTTCACAATTAATGCATTAAAGTCATTGTTACCAGTCAGTCAACCTGAACTAATACCTTCTCATTCAATAGCACCTGGGAGAATAATGGTGCCAGTTAAATATTTCAAATGTTATTCAGCTGATGATTGCCAAAATTCAACCCAAAATAAGTGTTTTCATCTTTGCTTTTCACAATTAATGCATTAAAGTCATTGTTACCAGTCAGTCAACCTGAACTAATACCTTCTCATTCAATAGCACCTGGGAGAATAATGGTGCCAGTTAAATATTTCAAATGTTATTCAGCTGATGATTGCCAAAATTCAACCCAAAATAAGTGTTTTCATCTTTGCTTTTCACAATTAATGCATTAAAGTCATTGTTACCAGTCAGTCAACCTGAACTAATACCTTCTCATTCAATAGCACCTGGGAGAATAATGGTGCCAGTTAAATATTTCAAATGTTATTCAGCTGATGATTGCCAAAATTCAACCCAAAATAAGTGTTTTCATCTTTGCTTTTCACAATTAATGCATTAAAGTCATTGTTACCAGTCAGTCAACCTGAACTAATACCTTCTCATTCAATAGCACCTGGGAGAATAATGGTGCCAGTTAAATATTTCAAATGTTATTCAGCTGATGATTGCCAAAATTCAACCCAAAATAAGTGTTTTCATCTTTGCTTTTCACAATTAATGCATTAAAGTCATTGTTACCAGTCAGTCAACCTGAACTAATACCTTCTCATTCAATAGCACCTGGGAGAATAATGGTGCCAGTTAAATATTTCAAATGTTATTCAGCTGATGATTGCCAAAATTCAACCCAAAATAAGTGTTTTCATCTTTGCTTTTCACAATTAATGCATTAAAGTCATTGTTACCAGTCAGTCAACCTGAACTAATACCTTCTCATTCAATAGCACCTGGGAGAATAATGGTGCCAGTTAAATATTTCAAATGTTATTCAGCTGATGATTGCCAAAATTCAACCCAAAATAAGTGTTTTCATCTTTGCTTTTCACAATTAATGCATTAAAGTCATTGTTACCAGTCAGTCAACCTGAACTAATACCTTCTCATTCAATAGCACCTGGGAGAATAATGGTGCCAGTTAAATATTTCAAATGTTATTCAGCTGATGATTGCCAAAATTCAACCCAAAATAAGTGTTTTCATCTTTGCTTTTCACAATTAATGCATTAAAGTCATTGTTACCAGTCAGTCAACCTGAACTAATACCTTCTCATTCAATAGCACCTGGGAGAATAATGGTGCCAGTTAAATATTTCAAATGTTATTCAGCTGATGATTGCCAAAATTCAACCCAAAATAAGTGTTTTCATCTTTGCTTTTCACAATTAATGCATTAAAGTCATTGTTACCAGTCAGTCAACCTGAACTAATACCTTCTCATTCAATAGCACCTGGGAGAATAATGGTGCCAGTTAAATATTTCAAATGTTATTCAGCTGATGATTGCCAAAATTCAACCCAAAATAAGTGTTTTCATCTTTGCTTTTCACAATTAATGCATTAAAGTCATTGTTACCAGTCAGTCAACCTGAACTAATACCTTCTCATTCAATAGCACCTGGGAGAATAATGGTGCCAGTTAAATATTTCAAATGTTATTCAGCTGATGATTGCCAAAATTCAACCCAAAATAAGTGTTTTCATCTTTGCTTTTCACAATTAATGCATTAAAGTCATTGTTACCAGTCAGTCAACCTGAACTAATACCTTCTCATTCAATAGCACCTGGGAGAATAATGGTGCCAGTTAAATATTTCAAATGTTATTCAGCTGATGATTGCCAAAATTCAACCCAAAATAAGTGTTTTCATCTTTGCTTTTCACAATTAATGCATTAAAGTCATTGTTACCAGTCAGTCAACCTGAACTAATACCTTCTCATTCAATAGCACCTGGGAGAATAATGGTGCCAGTTAAATATTTCAAATGTTATTCAGCTGATGATTGCCAAAATTCAACCCAAAATAAGTGTTTTCATCTTTGCTTTTCACAATTAATGCATTAAAGTCATTGTTACCAGTCAGTCAACCTGAACTAATACCTTCTCATTCAATAGCACCTGGGAGAATAATGGTGCCAGTTAAATATTTCAAATGTTATTCAGCTGATGATTGCCAAAATTCAACCCAAAATAAGTGTTTTCATCTTTGCTTTTCACAATTAATGCATTAAAGTCATTGTTACCAGTCAGTCAACCTGAACTAATACCTTCTCATTCAATAGCACCTGGGAGAATAATGGTGCCAGTTAAATATTTCAAATGTTATTCAGCTGATGATTGCCAAAATTCAACCCAAAATAAGTGTTTTCATCTTTGCTTTTCACAATTAATGCATTAAAGTCATTGTTACCAGTCAGTCAACCTGAACTAATACCTTCTCATTCAATAGCACCTGGGAGAATAATGGTGCCAGTTAAATATTTCAAATGTTATTCAGCTGATGATTGCCAAAATTCAACCCAAAATAAGTGTTTTCATCTTTGCTTTTCACAATTAATGCATTAAAGTCATTGTTACCAGTCAGTCAACCTGAACTAATACCTTCTCATTCAATAGCACCTGGGAGAATAATGGTGCCAGTTAAATATTTCAAATGTTATTCAGCTGATGATTGCCAAAATTCAACCCAAAATAAGTGTTTTCATCTTTGCTTTTCACAATTAATGCATTAAAGTCATTGTTACCAGTCAGTCAACCTGAACTAATACCTTCTCATTCAATAGCACCTGGGAGAATAATGGTGCCAGTTAAATATTTCAAATGTTATTCAGCTGATGATTGCCAAAATTCAACCCAAAATAAGTGTTTTCATCTTTGCTTTTCACAATTAATGCATTAAAGTCATTGTTACCAGTCAGTCAACCTGAACTAATACCTTCTCATTCAATAGCACCTGGGAGAATAATGGTGCCAGTTAAATATTTCAAATGTTATTCAGCTGATGATTGCCAAAATTCAACCCAAAATAAGTGTTTTCATCTTTGCTTTTCACAATTAATGCATTAAAGTCATTGTTACCAGTCAGTCAACCTGAACTAATACCTTCTCATTCAATAGCACCTGGGAGAATAATGGTGCCAGTTAAATATTTCAAATGTTATTCAGCTGATGATTGCCAAAATTCAACCCAAAATAAGTGTTTTCATCTTTGCTTTTCACAATTAATGCATTAAAGTCATTGTTACCAGTCAGTCAACCTGAACTAATACCTTCTCATTCAATAGCACCTGGGAGAATAATGGTGCCAGTTAAATATTTCAAATGTTATTCAGCTGATGATTGCCAAAATTCAACCCAAAATAAGTGTTTTCATCTTTGCTTTTCACAATTAATGCATTAAAGTCATTGTTACCAGTCAGTCAACCTGAACTAATACCTTCTCATTCAATAGCACCTGGGAGAATAATGGTGCCAGTTAAATATTTCAAATGTTATTCAGCTGATGATTGCCAAAATTCAACCCAAAATAAGTGTTTTCATCTTTGCTTTTCACAATTAATGCATTAAAGTCATTGTTACCAGTCAGTCAACCTGAACTAATACCTTCTCATTCAATAGCACCTGGGAGAATAATGGTGCCAGTTAAATATTTCAAATGTTATTCAGCTGATGATTGCCAAAATTCAACCCAAAATAAGTGTTTTCATCTTTGCTTTTCACAATTAATGCATTAAAGTCATTGTTACCAGTCAGTCAACCTGAACTAATACCTTCTCATTCAATAGCACCTGGGAGAATAATGGTGCCAGTTAAATATTTCAAATGTTATTCAGCTGATGATTGCCAAAATTCAACCCAAAATAAGTGTTTTCATCTTTGCTTTTCACAATTAATGCATTAAAGTCATTGTTACCAGTCAGTCAACCTGAACTAATACCTTCTCATTCAATAGCACCTGGGAGAATAATGGTGCCAGTTAAATATTTCAAATGTTATTCAGCTGATGATTGCCAAAATTCAACCCAAAATAAGTGTTTTCATCTTTGCTTTTCACAATTAATGCATTAAATTTGCCCTTCAAATGGAATGTTCATGACTAGTCAGTCATTCTGTGCTTAGTCACATAATTATCTGCAGTAAATCCCACTTTATTCCTTTTGTCTTAGTTTAAGTGCCAGATGCCAGTGCAGTTTTCAATACACTTGCAGTGATAGCTTATTTATGCAATGATAATAACAAAGTATACACTTGTGAAGGTTTTGTAATTGACAGAGTTTTCACAACATATAGGCATACATACATAATACATACGTATTATGTATGTAATATGTATGTATGAATAATAAATTCTGAATTATACAATATATATCGGAATTTTTCTAATGAAAATTTAGAAGTTTGTACAGTTATATGTGGTCAAGAGCCCTGCCAGATACAAATTGTGGAAGTTCCATTTGTTATACAGTTGCAGCAATCTGTTGCTAATTGTATTGAATGTCAGTAGCTGGTTTTAGTAGGTGAACGTAGGCCTACATAGCCTATCTTAGGCCTGTTGTGTCCAGGGTCTGAATAGTAGTGTGTCATCTGACATTAGCAATTTAGGGCATGCACTCCCTGTGGAGAGGTTGTGACTGGATTTAAATTAAAATACCCCACAAGCTTCAGGAGTAATGCTGATAAGGTCCTTTAGAAATGAGTAATTCCCTTGAATTAAATTAAGTAGACGTTTCTTTGTGCTCCATTGCAACTCTGTCCTGGTTCTAGTTTGGAATGTGCTGATAGCTGTGAACATTATGTAGAGTAAAGAAATGTTTTGCCTTGTCTTATCGGAGGCAGTTGCAAAAACTAACGCTAGGTTTTGCTAGATGTAACTTCCTGATTGAACACTTGTCCAGCACCATCGAGTAGCGGTTGCCATTAGATACTGACGCTATAAAATTTAAAAAAATAAGCAGATTAAATACTTGGAGCAAAGGTTAAGTCTTAGAGCTATCAATTAGAAGTGAGATCCTCTGATTTGTTTCTCTTGAAGTGATTCTGTATTAATTGTGATTACAAATTACAAATTAACGCTTGCCAATAGATATCGATTCTGTTTGTTCCCCATCCCATATTTCCACAACATGGTAGCTTTGCCAGTTTGCCGTGAACAGCCTTTCACGTTGGAACAGTATAATGTTCAAGGTTGTCATGCAACCTGCAACATGAGATTGTTCTTATCAGCAGTCGAAGACCATTCTATTTGCTCATTGTCTTGTGCTATGACATCTACAGCGCCATTTCCTTTGGCCTCGGCTGTGCTGCGGCGCTATAGAAATCGTCTTATTATTATTATTATTATTATTATTATTATCCGTGAGGAGTTTTCCTTAAGAGGTATTATATAACTCCACACTTATAATATTATGATTATAAATTAAGAAGATAAAACATACTGATGAAGTACTGAGGCCAAATTAAAACGTGGTGGATTGTCGTTTTAGGGAGGAGTTTCAACGCGAGGCAGCAGCAATGTCTCGTCTCAATGACCCGAACATCGTCCAATTGTTGGGAGTCAGCACGAACTCCGACCTTTGCTACATTGTTCTTGAATACCCACAGCATGGAAACCTCAAGAAATTCCTCCAGAACCATGTCATAGATGGAACGGTAAAGCACGACTACAGGAAAACGCTCAGGTAATCATCAAGTCATTGCCTGACTTTATAATCCAAACTCAGCAATATTAGTTCTGGTCCTCTGACATAATTTTTTTCTGGTGCTTTAATGTGTACAATAACAAAAGCTGTGGCCTTGAAAACAACAGCCATCACTTTTAAAACAAAAGCAGCACTTCTGAAAACAAAAGCTGGGCTTGGAAAACAAATCTGTCTGTCTTTCCTGTTTTAAAATGCGTGTGGAGCGTCATGAAACACTGCCCACTGAATAGACTCCTGAAACCTTGTATCTTGTGTCACAGGACTATTGTTGATGGAACTCTCTCTCAGCTAATTTGAGAGGTTCCAAAATGGGTGCTATATAAAAGTTCTGATACTTACATACACATACAAAGTCATACATGCATAATACATACTGACTTGCATACATACGTGCACGTATATAACTTGGAAGCAAGTAAATGCTTACTGATGACTACCTCACCTTTAACTCAGCTGGAGCTGGCTGCTTTGGTTCCTACAAGGTGCTATACAAATGTTCTTATACTTGCATACCAAAATGCATACCCACATAATGGATAGATACATAGAGGAATGTAATGTACGAATGACTGTAGCTTGTCTGGTGGAAGATAATTCTTTCATTTGTTTTAATTGTGTTTCTGTTGTGCTTTGTGGTTCCAGTTACGGCTGCTTGATCTACATGGCATCTCAGATTGCTTCCGGAATGAAGTTTCTGGAGTCAAGCAATCTGGTCCATCGTGACCTTGCTGCTCGAAACTGTCTGGTTGGAGAGGACTACACGGTCAAGATTTCTGATTTTGGCAACGGTGATTCACAGTATCCGCAGGATTACTATGCCGCTCCTGGCAACGTTCCACTTCCTGTCCGGTGGATGGCATGGGAAGCCTTACGCCTGGTCGGTGGAGTTATTTGGTTTAGCTTAAGATATCTGGTAGACGTGCTTAAGGTGCAGGTCTGGTAAATGAGATTAGATTACATTAAAATTAATAGATTAGATTAGATTATGCTAGGTTGAATTAGACTACTGTAAACAGGACTCGACTAAATTAGATAAGAATAATTATTTAGTGTTTCTTTGGTGTTAGGTTAGAGTAGATTTGTATTACCCGGTAGGTTAAGTTTATATTAGATTTCGATTTATTAATTTCGACCGGACTATGAATTAACCTTAGAATGACTTCCACTGATGGTTTTTACAGTCTGATACATTATGGCATAACTATATGTAAATAATTTAAATGAATTAGTACAGTTTAAAACACAGTGTGATTTTCCTTACAGATTTTATTTTAGTTATAGTTATAGTTATAGTTAATGATTTTTTATTTTAGTTATAGTTATAGTTATAGTTAGTATTATTTTTTAGTTATAGTTATAGTTATAGTTAATGGATTTTTATTTTAGTTAATTTTAGTTACTACTTAGTTACAATAATTAAGTCTATAAGCAAAATTGTGCGTATTAATACGCTGTTTCACAATTTACTCAGAGCTATGAAAACCTTTGAAGCATGGGTACAGTCAGCTTCATGAATGCACGAGTTTCCAAAGTAACTGACAAATTTCACAATAAAAATTTCGCATTTTCCGTTCTCATTTATGTCGAATCGTCCATATTGCACTTCCTATTTTTATTTTTTGTATTAACGAAAATAAAGATGAATTTTCGTTAGTGTTATTTTCGTTATAGTTATAGTTATAGTTAATGATATTTTTAGTTATAGTTATAGTTATCGTTAACGAAGTCATTTTATTTTCGTTAACGAACATTTTCGTTATCGTTATCGTTAACGAAAATCACACTGTTAAAACAAAATATTTCTTGAGAAAATTTATTGAAAAGAGAACTGAGAATGTAAAGAGATACCAAGCATAAGTATGCTTTGAAATTTTTACAGTTGACAATAGAAGGTCTTTATTCCTAGTTTTGTGACATAAAATTCAAGGAGACTGTTACTTTATTTTGGAGGTACAGGTAATTGGCTATTTTGTATGTGTTTGGAGTACAATTGATCTTTGGTGACTGTTTGTTCATGATGTTTTAGAGCAACTTCTCCGCAAAAAGCGACGTCTGGTCGTTTGCGGTGACAATGTGGGAAATGCTGACATTTGCGAGACAACCGTACGAATCGCTGACCGATGAACAGGTCATCATCAACTCAAATCACCTTCTACAGAGTCCAGGACTGTGGGTTGCCCTGGACCAGCCCGTGCTCTGTCCCCGTGAGGTCTATGATCTCCTGTGCCACTGCTGGAGCAGGGAGAAATCACAGAGGCCGACGTTTCATGAAGTTCACATGTTCCTGCAGAGAAAGAATGCCGGTTACCATCCGTCAAGGGAACGTTGTTCAGCCGATGGACATACAAAAGCTTCAGTATCTTTGTTTGTGTAAAGAATGTGTTTCAATTGTTTCGTCCTATGTGAACGTGTGTAGTCAAGAAATGGATGGGTTTTAATTCTAGTAATTGGAGTATGTTTACATTCTGTGGACAATTTTTGAGTTGAAATGGTCAAATATTGGATTTGAAATTGTTAACTTCTCTGGCTTTAACTGAACAAAATTGAGTTGAAACTGTCAAATTCTGTGGCATTAACTGAACGTGGTTTAAATGGTCAAATTGTATAGCTTTAATGAACAAATTGGAGTTGAAACCAACAAATTCTGACACAATGTAAAACTGGAGTTGACATGATGAAATTTTGTGGCTTTAACCGAAAAAGAATGGTTCAAATAGGCAAACTGTATGGCCTTTTCTGAAAGATTAAAGGGATTTGAGTGTTCACAGATGAATAATTCCAGAGGATTTGAAAACAGATATCATCGGCTGGTGCTATATGTTTTGTATTTTTCAAATCAAATTTCTTGTAATGCATCTAATTGTAAACAACTGTAACTGAACATTTGTATGAATCTCTGAGACGTGCTATCATTCAGATTGTTTGTGAAAGGTATCGTCAGAGTTTGTGAGACTGTAATGCAGTCTGCATGAAATGTAGCTGTGCACATTTTAAGACTGCAATCGAATATTACACAGGTTTAAAGTTGACAAAGTGTCCTGGTGCTCTGTATTTGTTTTGTATAAAATAAGTCTTTGTTCTCAGGTTAACTTGAGAACTGTCGCAAGTTGTTCACAGAGTTAGAAGTATTGGTGAGGTACATCTATTGTAATTCTGTTTTAGATATCATTCTCAGAGAATCATGAACCTGTGAGTGTTTCCTTTATTTAATACTACTAACCTCTCTGTCTCATCTATTCCCGGTCGCATTTCCCTCCGATCAGCTGCACCTGGTATCTCTGTTGTCCGTTGTGCTCGTTCATCCACTACCCAGCAGAGGGTTTGCCATTGTTGGCCCTGTATCCTAAAATAGTCTTCCTTTTAAAATCAGAAATAAGCTGATCAGTCTGTCACCTTCCTTGTTCCTCTAGTGCTTGAAGTCTGTTTTTGTTTATTCGTGGGGCCTCCCTGCTTGGTTGGGAGTGCTGCTGATGAGTTTTTTCTTTAAGTTGCACTTTTAATTTTTTTTTACTTGTGTTATATTAGCCTCGGCCACTTAGGGCGTCTGAGCACTACATTCTGGCAAAATGCCCTGTTGCTACCTGTTAGCTTTGGGCCATGACAGCAATTGCCAAAAACTGCCCTGTCTTGAAAACTTTACCCTAGCATACCCCTTGTTCTAAAGCACCTTTTCTCTCCTATCATTGACCAGATACCACCTTTCGGTTCACAATCACATGCAGCCAGACACATTCTAGGCTATTATGATACATATTGTTGGATAGAAAATGTGATATGTGTTTCAACATGTAGACACATGGCACGGGATGTCTGATTGTAGAGTTCTATCTTTCCTCTATTTTAGGTTTAAACATTTTCAGCTTGATGAATGGTAATCTATTGGTTAGAATGCTGGACTGTCGACCCAGAGGTCAGAGGTTCATACCATGATACCCCAACAGGAAAGAAAGATATTACAAGATAGCTATCCTCTTGCACCCCTCAACTACTCTATCAGGAAGATTATGTGGCAAGGGAAAGGACTGGCTGCATATCCTTGTTTGCCTCTGAGGCTAAAAAATTAGTAGTATTAGTAGGTTCAGTTTATTGACACTGTGATAACAAAGAACATTAGTGTCACCCTCCTCCTCGTTCGTCAAGGCTTGGGACTGGCACTGCCTGGCACTAAGGCACGGACGTGCAGTGAGTTCCTAAGAAAATGAAGTTGACAACACTTAATTTATACGGTTTATACCCATGGGTGCCTCTCTGGACTACCTCGAGGGACTTCTCCTCTTTTTAAGCCATCCCGCTTTTATATCTGTTCAGTAGCCAAGTTTCAGTGCTTGTGAATGGAGTTGCATAAGTATCCAAATACTGTATATCATCGTAAACTCAACATTTTCTAAAGTGCTACACCAAAGCTAAGTGTAGTGCTTTCATAATGTTGAGTTTTAATTTGACTATGTGCATAATGTGCCTGGTGGCACTCAGTGCATAAACACTGAGGACGATCTTGGTGCAAAGTAATCTTTTACATGGTCTTAACCAGTTTCAATAACTTACACTTGCATACGGTATTTGTGGCACAGTTTGCTGCCAATGTTTCACATGCTTTGGGATAATTTGAGTGAGAACTTTGTTGTTATACACAGAAACATTTTGTGCATTTGTGCAAACATTGCACATATGTTCTGTTAGGGTTGTGTTATGTTGAACTGCTCTGGGCAGGTGTGGTACACTTCTGAATATCAGACAGTTTCACTGTGCCTATTATAAGTTTACATGCGATGCTAGGAAGACTCTTTGATGGCACATCTGGCGATCATGGTCACAGTGAGGCAGTCTACAGTCTGCACATGCTCAATGTCAGTCAGTTTGCCTTCTTTGTCTGTTCAACAAATTGTTTTGTCTAAATGCAGAATTGCTCAGTAGTTTCTAACATGTTGGAGTTTACTGGTGCTAGGCTTTCCTGTCGGACTTATTCGTCATTTCTGCTGTGGATTTTTATGTTTTGACGGTTTTTTTTGCGTATCGTCTTGAGTTTGTAAGCTTTGACAGTACTTTCTCTGTGTGTCGTCTTGGCCTAAGTGACTGCGTGAGAAGTTATGGCTTTCTTGATAAACGTTCAATTCTGGGACTATGGACTGCATATGCCGTCTACAACTATTTATACATCACGGTGGAGGAAACGTGACAGTCTCTGGAGTGACTTCAACTGTTAGTCGCTAGTGGCGCTTTGATCTACTAACCAGCTGGTGATGTACATGCACTCAGTGGTGCGATGTATGGTCTGATGTGTGTAGCCTTCCACCTAAGGGGATCGTTCAGTGGTTGATGTGGATGCTATGACCTGTGGTCGCTCCATACAGTTGGTGTAACTTGGTCTAGAGACTTGGACCATGTTGCTATCTGTCAACTTTAGATGAGAATGCGTTGGTTCACCTTTGTGTGTGCATGAATGCACTGCTGGTGACTGCTAGTTTTTGTTCAATGTTTTGTTTGCTGATGACATTTTTCTTCACTACTTTTAACATCATTTAGGCTTGCACTGGATTGGCTCTATATAGAATCTGAACAGAAGCTGCTTGGAAGCTTTATAAGTGAATTCAAAACTGTTGACCTTCAGTTTCCAAAAGGGTGAACTTCACAAGTTTAAAAGTTCTAATTCCAAAATCTTTCGTACTGCAATGATTTAAATGGTTTCATTAAATCTGTGGTTTAATTGGAATTACTAAATCTTTGTGATGGTCAAAATGGCCAAACCTGCAAGTTCCAAAATAACCCAGCTTGAACAGTTGCTGCACAGTGTCAGTGATAATCTGTATGCAGATGGTGAATTTGTGTTTTTATATTCAGTTTGTTTAGGTTAAGTTAAATTTAAGTGATGAAGTCAGCAAGTTAGGCAGTCACATAAAATCATGTATTTGTTTGCAGTGTGCTTTTGCACATAATTCTTTTGTAATACTGAATAAGTTAATCTGTACTATTTTTTTGAATGGACAATCTTACTGCTGCCAATTTAACTATAAAATTTCTGTTTAAGTGTCTAATTTATAGGATAATTTTTTGGAGCGCTGTGGGAAAATGTGCCAAATTTAAGTTGAATTTTTCTTTTAGAAATTTTGTCTAAATTATACAGAGGCGCGTTTACCAGTAGGCGCACTAGGCGCGCGCCTAGGGCCCCAAATCTGGAAGGGCCCCCAAACGAAAGAAAATATTTTTTTCAATTATGAAAAATAAAATTTTTAAATTTTGATTGATTTATTTTCTATAACTAATCATAACTGCAGTGTCAATAGCACGCACAACAACGGCTTCAAGTTCAACTTCGTGGGTTTTGCACATGATAGGCTAAACACCACCAGAGTCTCAGTCTACAAGTTCAGAAGGGTCCCAAAAATGTTTGCGCCTGGGGCCCCGTTTTCTGTAAAAGCGCCTCTGAAATTATAGGATAATTCTCATTTTGTATAAAATGATCACAATGTTCCCTTCATGTACACATTGTGGCGGTTATTTAGAAAATCTATCAGTCAAGCCAGAACTATAATGTAAACTGTGCCTGTTGTATTTGAACATTTCCCCAAATGTTTGAGGTGAAAAAACTTAAGTGACTGTGGTGCATTATGTGTAAATCTGCCCAGTGCATTATAAGAATTTGGGTGTATCTGCCCAGTGCATTATAAGAATTTGGGTGTATCTGCCCAGTGCATTATAAGAATTTGGGTGTATCTGCCCGAGTGCATTATGGGAAATCTGCGGATGTTTGGTGTGGTTGTAGTCGGCTGGTGATATCATGTGGTTTTTCGGAAGGAACTCGGCCATCATGACGGTTGTATTTTATAGAAAGAGACATGCATTGGCCTATACTGGTTCATGCTGTCTCTCGTGGCACTTTGTTTCCAGCGGCTTCCAGTTGCTTCAATGCCTCTTGTAGCCACATAAAGAAAGCGCTGTTTAGTTTATGGAAGAGGTGGTTGGTGTGTTGTACTGCCTGTAAGTATAGAACACTATAGTCTTATATTTTTGCAAAATATTAACTTTTGCTACATGGCACGAAATTGTATATTTTTTAAAGTAACACTTGTATTGTCACATCTACGTAAATGAGAAGATATCTGATGAAGACAGTAAAAAATAATGCTTGTATTGTTTTTAAGCAATCATTTAAGCTTAATCTTACAGCAATCTCTCATTTTGAACTCACAATGCCACAAACCTCTGCAATCTTGTTTGTATTGTGGCAAAACAACGTCAGACAAGTCTAAACATTCCCAAGACACGACTTGGACCAGAGATTGTTACAAAACATAGCTTGCTCGCCTCGACTATTGAAACTCATGCTTTTCAAATATTAACAAAGATCTTAGAGTCCATATTATAATAAGATCTTTGGTATTAGTGGGTAAACCAGTGGAGATTGTGTAGTTCTATGAGACGTGAATAAGGCTTCAGCAGTCTGCTTGAAGACTTGGAATGGCACACCAGCAACATCACAGATTTTAAATTCTTTTTTAATACGAAGAACAGCATTAGATACAGCAGCATGAATTTTCAGAACATTTTGATTTTGCCACTGCTGCACCTGTGTCGTCTTCTCTTCTGTGGGCTTTTTCATCAGCAGTCTACCACTTCCTGAGCCCGTGCCCTTCCATGCTTCCATTGTTGCCTTTTCCCTAAAAAAGCTCTGACTTCCATGGTATTTCCTTTGTTGCTTCCAAGGAGGATCTCCACTCCAGTGCATATTTTAACGGGTTTGGACTACTGGGACAAAGCCTGCTACTCTACTTTCAATGTTATTGGAAACTAACATTGAAAGTAGAGTAGGCCCCTATTACAGGGAAAAATCACGAAAGCTACTGGGACAAATCCTAAAACTACTGGGGCAAATCCTAAAACTACTGGTACATTTGTCCCAGTAGTTATACAGTTAAAATATGCACTGCTCCACTCCATAGTACTAGCAAACTTCATTGTGTCGCCGCGGCAGCGCCTGAATGCAATTGACTTGGCCTACGAGCCTTCTGCGTGACTCGGCGTATGAGCATTAGACGGGAGTCGGGACCTGGCCAAGGAACTTTCTGCGTGGTTTGGCGTACAAGGCATGACTGGCTACTTGCCCTTCCTCTAGACTAGAGCGTGTCCCAGCCAGTCTCGCCAACCTTCGCAGTGCATGCAGGCGATGATCTCAGTCTGTCAAATCTTCCACAGTATCTCAGATCTTGAACTAGAAGACT
Source organism: Aporrectodea caliginosa (assembly GCA_020284085.1). Taxonomy (NCBI): domain Eukaryota; kingdom Metazoa; phylum Annelida; class Clitellata; order Crassiclitellata; family Lumbricidae; genus Aporrectodea; species Aporrectodea caliginosa. The sequence goes on from JACEVL010000139.1 coordinate 141,561, forward strand.
TCAACGTATTAGCCTACAATGTTCCTGTCTTGCTCACTGCAGCCTTCAACCTTCGCCGATTGGTCTCTTAATTGGCTGAGCCACGATGCAGAACTGGTATGGATTACCCCAAGGAATTGAACCGACTACCAATATGTGAATTCTTCCATTTCACGCTGTTTGCCTGTGTCTTGTCGCCACATGTTACCAATTCTAATGCAATGTCAATGTAGTCATAACATCTCGCTCACCTAGACGCTTGGCGTAACATGTGACGACGAGACACATGCAGGCGGACAGACGAAGAGAAATACAGACAGAGAAGACCGGCCACACGTCTTCAGTCAATAATTGTCAAGACAATGCCCTGCTCATCCGTTTCTCAGTTTTGTAACACAGATGAACATGCTTAACACGTTCCGTACGTTCATGTTTTGAACCTTTCCATCAATTCCTTCGGTGAAGGGAAAGTGTAGTGTTCGAATGCCCGCTCAGCAAGACAATATAGTCTGGATTTCTGCTGGAGGATAAGGCTCCAGCTGAGTGACATATGCGATGAATACTGTACCTTGACATGGCATTGTAATTGGGAATAATTATAAGGCACAGAGTCAGACAGAAAGACGACACAGGAGACAAACAGAGGGTGATCAAACGCATTCATATGCCAAGGCTAAGCAGAATAAAGTGGGTCAAGATCCAATTGAGGGTCGGGCAGGCAGTCAGATGGCTAAGGTGGGTTGCGCTTGGAGTTGAAACGGCGAGGGAGGTGGGGGGAAGAGGAGGAATTGGGATAGGATTTGTGAAAGAGCAGTGTTTTCAGTTTTGAGTAAAAGACCTTTAGGAGAGACAGCAAGAAGTGAGGTTTTGGTGAGCTCGTAGAATGGATTGACCAAGAAGGATGCATTGCCTGGTTCTATTTAAGAGAAATTCTTCAGCAGTTGATATTGGAGGGGAAATTTCAAATCATTTTAAACAATATTTAGCTACAGGAGTAGGCCTACTGGACCTTTCAAAAATTGGAGATCGAGTATAGGCCTAGCTACAGTAGGCCCTATTTGGTTTTCATTGTAGTCTAATGCTAAATCTTTGATCAATCGATCAGCTTGATCCTACAAATTTTGAACAGCGCATCGAACTCAAAGCTAAAAATAACGTGCACATGTTCACCTGGCACAACATTAATTAATTATTCAATGGATTTGAATGGTTCGGGACTGAATCAGGATTATGCGGATATAATAGCCTACATGTATATTAAAACAGCGTACAGAAATACAGAAGCTTGAGTTAGGTCTATTCTCCGACTGGACTGCATGGTCAGTTACATTTAGATCATCAACTGTAGGCCTAAGGCCTACTAGTACTAGATGAAGACAGGACTGCTAATTATCCAATCCTCTCAACGTTCTGCGATGTCACAACAGAGACTAAGAAACGCTGCTGTTCTGCGACTGAGTATGAATTATGAAGTATAGGCCTAGCTGTCGCCTAACGCCCTAACCGCTTTCATCAATGCCGAGGAAATTTCCACAGACTCAATTGCAGCTATAGCCTATAGGCCTATACACGAGGTCAATGGTAACGTTCAACGCGTAGCGTTTCTCTAAATTGGCGTTGTTTGTTAAATAAAAAAATTTCATTGGAAGAGTGCGACTGGTAGGCCTATTACACGCCCCTGGGGGTGAACCCAGTGTTTAATCTAGACGTCTCTGGGGGTAAAGTTCCCCCAGGATCGAGTTTCCCCCCCCCAGAAAAATTAAAGAGATGAAATTTTTGCCTGAAGAAAAATTAAACACATGTAATTTTGTAGAATATTGCCTTGAAAATCCTTGGAAAACTCTCGTTACTACCCCCCTCGAAAATTCGTGGAAATGTTTGAACTCTTGTTCTTGGTAACAGTCGTCACCCCCCGGTCGTCAACTTTTATAATAAGCTGGATACCCCCAGAACCCTAAATTCCCCCCGACAGCAAGGGGACTAGATTAAACACTGGGTGAACCTTGAAATACCTCTAGCTGCGGCATATAGGCCTACGCCACTATGGGCACTTCCACTGATTTTGGTGAAATTATCTCATTCAGGGACGTAACTATATATCTTTGGGCTTGGGGGGGGCTTAAACCAAACGATGCTGGAGCCCCCAAAATTAATCAAGCCCCCCGGCTTCACTATAGGCTCGGGCTACCGCACTGTCCGCACAGTCCTCACTCGCCATATTCAAGGCTTAAAGCCAGTGGCGGCGCCAGACATTTTATGTAGCCAGGGCATAGCCAGGGCAATCATACAAGCAACCAGTGCAGGGGCGGTGTATGCCCTAAATAAATTCTCGGCAGAGAAAAATTTCTGGGAGGGCAACGACCAGGGCAAAGGCTTTTTTACCAGGGCATTTGCCCTGGCTTGCCCTGGTGTAGTGCCGCCACTGCTTAAAGCCCCCCCCCCTCCAAACGAAAAGTCCTATAGGTAGGCTACGTCACTGCAGACTTTGCTTCTATTAAGGCTATAAAAGTGTCTGTTTTTAATGTAGAAGTGCCTCAGTATTATGTCTTCGATTAACATTCAACACACGATAAATTGCTGCTTTCGTTTAAACTCAATAGCCTATTTCTAATAGAGAGGGGCGATTGCCATATCCCACTGATGAACCAGGGCCACGTACTGCATAGTTTACTTCCACCAAAAAGCCCCAACAATATACCCTGCGACCGCGATCGCACGACCATTGTGTACCTCTTGCAGATAATTTACAGCGAAAGACGTTTATTGTTAGAATGTTGTACTCGTATTGACATTAACTGTTGATTGTTGTTAAGATGTATGTACACCAGAGTGCGGATATGCAATTGGTTTTATTAAAGAATATACTTACTTACTTACTTACTTACTTACCTCCGGGCGGCAAAATTCCTAGCAAGGAGCAACGCACGGTTATTCGACCTTAGCATATCTTAGTCTTAGACTCTAAGACAATATGACTGGGAACAGGCACGTAGCCAGACTTAAATTCAAGAGGAGGCCACTTCACAGACCATTGGCAAAATCCTGGTTATTGGAGTCATTGGTCAGTAGAATTTCCAGTATATAAAAAGCAAGAGGAGGCAAATGCCCCCTCGTGCCTCCATGCATAGGCGGAGACTTGGTCTTGGGTTTGGGGGGACCGGTGAAGGAGCGGCCGAAGGGCGATCGGCGAGGTGCGCAGCGCCGAGCAGGGGAAGGGTTTGGGGAGGGGAATGTGCCCCTCCCCATCTAAAATTTTTTGAATTTCCACACTGTAATGGTAGCGTTTTAAGCTGTCATCTGAAAAACATTGCTCTATAATTTGAGTGCTGATAGGAACCAGCTGTCACTCATAGCTTACATGTAGATTGAGTAGTGTTTTAGTTTGGGGAGGGGTTTGGGGAGGGAATGTGCCCCCTCCCCATCTAAATTTTTTTTTGAATTTCCACACTGTAATGGTAGCATTTTAAGCTGTCATCTGAAAAAATTGCTCTATGATTTGAGTGCTGATAGGAACCAGCTGCCACTCGTAGCTTACATGTAGTTTGAGTCAGAAATATTGGGGGGGATATAAGCAGCTCCGTCCCCCACCTCAAGTTTCGGGGGGACCGTCCCCCGCTGTCCCCTCCTAAGTCTCCGCCCCTGCCTCCATCAGTGGCGTAGCAATGGGTTGTGCAGGTTGTGCAATGCACAAGGGCCCACGGCGGTCAGGGCCCCCGGCGGTGAAGGGCCCCGGCGGTTAAGGGCCCCCGGCGGTCAGACCGTCAGAGCGGCTTTCCTTTCAGAATGTAATCAAATCAACTTAACCAAGTCTAAATCTATATGTACAGCGTACGCACTCAAGTTTTATTTGCATTAGCAGAGACTGACGTCTGAATACCCAAATGCGTGATTTAGTAAACATAACAAAAATCATTTAGTAGCCTATCTTTAATCTTTGGCCAGCAGTTTGAACTGTTTGATGTCATGTCCTACGTCACGGGGCGTGTTAATAATTTACATATGGCCTGGGTTTTTGTTCATTTGTTGATATTTTCCACTACAGCACTACACAGTATGGACAATTACAAAAATTCTGGAAGCAACCCATGGCATCTCAAAACTACTACAATCTCCACAGTGCGATTTGAGTAATGCAAGTGATCTGATCAAGGCATCGCATGAGAAAATTCAGAGCATGCGGAATGAGTACGATTCTATCCGCGATAGCCTATACTGCTCTTAGTCTGGCAACAGCTTGGGGCATTAAAGATCATTTTGTAGACCGACGTTTAAAGAAGGCAAAAAGACTATTTGATTAAATGATTGTGTCACGACGAATCGCCTTCGTCAACCGAGAAACGTTTCAGAGTGAATGTGTGGATAGAGCATGCACATGTGGTGTGGACAAATCAAACAGCGATTTCTCAGCCTTATATTTCTTTGGCTGCAACGTTCAGCGCGCTCTCCAGAGCCGGGTTAACCTATGAGGGCCCCACAACGTTTTGAGGGCCCCCAACTGACAGGAAATATAAAAATCAGATGGTACAAAGGTCCTATTTGACAATTTTCTTCTGAAAAAAAAGACGGAAAAGCAAAAAAAGTCATTATAAATTTTTCAAAGTAATAAACAATGGTTTTTCTCCAAATCTGGAAAAATATTTTTGCATGGCTTTCCGGTTAGGGCCCCTGATGTCTTAACCCGGCCCTTGGCTTAGGGCCCCCGAAAGTCTTAATCCGGCCCTGCCTCTGACGACGAATTGTAGCCTATGCAGCAGCCGAACTGTTAGCCTAGCTAAACAGTAGGCTATGATACTGTGGCGCCCCAGGGTGGTCCCTGGGTTGCTTAGGCTTGGCCTCCCTAGCTTGGCCTCTCTAGGCTTGGCCTCTCTAGGCTTGGCCTCTTCTAGGCTTGGCCTCTCTAGGCTTGGCCTCTTCTAGGCTTGGCCTCTCTAGCTTGGCCTCTTTTAGGCTCCGCCCTTTTAGGCTTGGCCTCTCTAGCTTGGCCTCCTTTAGGCTCCGCCTCCTTAGGCTTGGCCTCTTTTAGGCTCCGCCCCCTTAGGCTTGGCCTCTCTAGCTTGGCCTCTTTTAGGCTCCGCCTCCTTAGGCTTGGCCTCTTTTGAGGGCTCCGCTGATTGGCTGGGTTAGCTATAAATAGATGCGCTTCTTTGTAGTTAAGTGTTGGTCGTTCTTCTGATAGTGGTTTGGAGTAGTAGTTGATTGTGTTCTGTGTGTTCGAGTGACTTTGATGACGTAATACGTCTGTGACGTGAATAAAGATCGTTAGTTTAACTGCCTGGTGTTGATCCTTCGGTGTTTGACATTGCTTGCTACGGCTCATCGACTGGCAGACGCGAAACCCTTCGATAAACGACGGAGGTCCTACCTACGCTCCCATCTTGAGCGACACGCGCCTTCCCTCGCCATCCTGAGAGAAGCGAAGACGCCGTAGAGCCCCGTTTTCTTCACAGTGGTCCCATCAGTGGGGTCAATTCGGACGACAAGGAGGAGTCAGAGAACGATTTTCCGTCATATTGGTACCAGAGCCGTGGGGTTTTGTCCGAGAGTTCCTGCCGCCGACGACGCCAGAATCGACCGAAGATGTTCCAAGGAGACGACGACGATACGATCGCCTATCCTATGCCTAGTCAGATCCGCACGCCGGCCGAGACGTCAACGCCTGCTGCCGGGAAAGCAACCGCCGAGACGCGACCGGACCGAAGCCGTTTGCTGACCGAAATCGACTTCGATGATTTTGCGGAGCCGGTGAGATCGAGCCTCCGCGAAGAGATGAAAGAAGAGACGACCGTGAAGCCGGAGAGATCGAGCTTCCGAGGAAAGACGGGCGAATCGACGACGGAGAAGATGAAATTGAGACCGAGTTTCCGCGAAGAGACTGAAGACCGGACGCACCGACAACTTCGATGCCGAATTTGCTGGAAAGTGTCAGCGGTTTGCTGCGAAGCCGCCCGACACCGATGAAGCCAGGCAAGTTCGATGGGACGGGATCGCTAGAATCTTTCCTGGTGCAGTTTGAAGTCTGCGCGAGGCACAACCAATGGACGGCCGCGGACCGGGTCGACTATCTGCGATGTTCGCTGGAGAAGGCCGCTACGCAACTTCTCTGGGACTTCGGCGCTCAACCGAGCGTAAGTTACGAAGAACTCGTGGAACGTCTCCGCCAAAGATACGGGACGGAAGGCCAGGCAGAAACCTTCCGCGCCCAGCTGTACTACCGACGCCAACGCCCGGAGGAAAGCCTGAGCGACCTGCTGCATGAAATCCGACGACTGGTGGTCTTGGCCTACCCGGTGCCTTCCAACGAGACCACGCAGATCATCGCGAAAGACGCCTTCTTGGAAGCCATGAGAGACCGGGAGCTCTCGCTCAAAGTACGCGAGCGGGAACCGAAGAATCTGGACGAGGCCTACCGGACAGCGCTGCGTCTGGAGGCCTATCAGCGAACGAACGACTCCGACGATCGCCGCAGACAGCCAAACCGAGTGCGCGGGACTCAGGAAACTGATCTGAGTGCCCAGCTTCAGGCGCAAATGGACCGGTTTCTGGCGACGCAGAAGGACGAACAGCGGAGATTTCAGCGAGAAATTGAGAGAAGAATTGACCAGCAATTCCGCGAGCTACGCCAAGGAAATCCGACGCCTGAAGAATCGAACCGAGACGCCCGGCCTGAGCGAGACCGCGCGGGCCCTCCGGAGAACCAGCGACGCTCAATGACCTGCTTCAACTGCGGACGAGCCGGTCACATCGCCCGCAACTGCCGCCAAGCTCGCCGATCCCAGAACCGCCAGAACCGCCAGAACGAGACTGCGACGCCCGAGCCTGATGCTTCGACGCCACCGGACCCGGTGGTCATGAACCATACGACACGCCCGAGACTGCCGAACCGCGCCACTAGCAACGCCGTCTACATTCGCGGAGAGATCAACGGACGACCGCAGCTATGCCTGATCGACACTGGATCGGAAGTCAGCCTGGTGCCTTCATCTACTGTCGACGGGTTAGAACTTCGCTCTTGCAATCGCTTTTTGATGGCTGCTAATGGGTCAGATATACATGTCCTTGGGGAGGTGCGGGTGCCCATTAAGATATTTGACGGGTTTTACGTCCATACTTCGTTCCTTGTGTCCGATCAGATTACAGAGCCCATGTTAGGCATGGATTGGTTACGGGAACATCGCTGCCGCTTAGGGTTTGGTATGGGATCCCTGTTCGTAGGACGTAGGCGTATTCCCTTGGTGAGGGGCAATGGGTCCACGTGGTGCCGGCGAGTGATCGTCGCCGAGGAGGTATTGGTGTCCCCTAAGTCCCAGAGGGATATACCGGTTAAAACCATGTACGGGGATTTAACGACTGTAGCGCCCGCCTGGATGACGGAGGCTAGGGAGATCCAACCTGGGGTTCATCTTGCCCGCGTAGTTGTCGGAGACCACGCCGATGCCCGGGTAAGGGTTGTAAATTTAAGTGAGGATCCGGTCCGGCTGTCCAAGAATCAGCCACTAGGGGATTTGCATCCGGTGCAGGTAGAGCTGAGCGAAAGGAACCGCGCGAATGGAGACGCGGTTGGCCATGCCTCGCCGAGCGAGAAATTGCTTGAGGATTTGCCCGAAGAAGTGACGCCCGAGATACGGGAAAGATTGGGCGCTTTGCTTGTTGAATATAATGATGTCTTTTCCGCTACTGACCGGGATTTAGGCAAAACTTCTGTATGCACCCATAAGATAGAGACCGGCGATGCGCGCCCGTAAGACAGCCATTAAGACGACAGCCGCTGCCGCATAGGGTCACGATCGATACTCAGCTAGACAGCATGTTAGCCGAAGGAATAATTGAACCTGCTGTAAGCGAGAGGGCCGAGAACGTGGTGTTGGCATGCAAGAAGGACGGCTCGCGGAGATTTTGCGTAGGTTATCGGCAATTGATTGGGATGCTGTTCCCCTTTCTCCTGATGACCATGAGCGGTTTTGTTAAGGGAGGGAAGGTTATTCCAAGGGCCAAACAGTGGGTTTCCTTGGTAGCTGGGGCCCTCAAGGGAAACGTAGTTGTGAGGTCTGGGGCTCCGCGTCCAATACTGGCCGATCAGGGTACGGGATTTCGGGGAGGCCTGTTTCGAGAGGTTTATGGGATCAATCGGCGAAGAGCGTTTAGTTATCATCCCAGGGAGAATGGCTTACGTGGGATCCTACCCAAGACCGTGGGGGAAGTTATACGCAGCCATCAAGGGGTGTGGGTTGAAGTTCTTTCCCTTCTCCTGGCCACCTCCCCATGCACGGTGATGGAGCGCTGCGGCCTCGTCAACTACAGGCTCCGCAAGTCTGCGCACTCCAAGCCATTCGTCGCCCACGTCGATAAACTGAGGCGTTGCTTCGAAGAAGGCCTGCACGACGCCGGCGAGAACGCCGCTCGTGACGACGCTTCAATGGACGATCTGCCGGAAGTTAGCCAGAATTCTCCACGCCCGAAGAGGACGATTCGCCGTCCTGCCCGCTTTCAGTAAGCGAGCTGCCGTTTCCCGAACGATGACAGTGGTGTTTGCCTGCGACTGACAGTGCCGTGCCTCAGGAACTTGAAAGACTTGGTCTTTTCCTTCTGTGCGAGACTCTGTCGCCCCGCCGTTCCCAAGAACGTGATAGACTTGGCCGCTCAAAAGAGCATTGCATAGATCTTGTCTTGATTGCTTTGTTGCCGAGAAACGGCATGTTTATGTTCGTTACTTTGTGCCGAGCTTTCGGGCCCGTTGGCCACGGTTATACATTGAATTGTAGGTTTGGCGGATTTTATGGACCGCGTGAGGAAGGACATTATCCTAGAGACTTTGTTGGTCCCGTAGACCACTCTCGTTGCGTAGCCGGACTCCGGCTGAACATTTTGGAAAGTTGGCCCGTTGGCCACGCGAAATTTTGGAAGGACATTTTTCCTTAGAGACTTGGCCGATGGCCGCGTAGGTTTTGTAGGGCCTCTGGTTTTGTGTTGGCCCGTTGGCCGTTTTCTGCATTTGGACATTGTACGCTGGGGTCCTAGGGGAGCTTGAGGTATGGGGGCATACCCATTGTGGCCGGGGAGGGTGTGGCGCCCCAGGGTGGTCCCTGGGTTGCTTAGGCTTGGCCTCCCTAGCTTGGCCTCTCTAGGCTTGGCCTCTCTAGGCTTGGCCTCTTCTAGGCTTGGCCTCTCTAGGCTTGGCCTCTTCTAGGCTTGGCCTCTCTAGCTTGGCCTCTTTTAGGCTCCGCCCTTTTAGGCTTGGCCTCTCTAGCTTGGCCTCCTTTAGGCTCCGCCTCCTTAGACTTGGCCTCTTTTAGGCTCCGCCCCCTTAGGCTTGGCCTCTCTAGCTTGGCCTCTTTTAGGCTCCGCCTCCTTAGGCTTGGCCTCTTTTGGGCTCCGCTGATTGGCTGGGTTAGCTATAAATAGATGCGCTTCTTTGTAGTTAAGTGTTGGTCGTTCTTCTGATAGTGGTTTGGAGTAGTAGTTGATTGTGTTCTGTGTGTTCGAGTGTTCGAGTGACTTTGATGACGTAATACGTCTGTGACGTGAATAAAGATCGTTAGTTTAACTGCCTGGTGTTGATCCTTCGGTGTTTGACATTGCTTGCTACGGCTCATCGACTGGCAGACGCGAAACCCTTCGATAAACGACGGAGGTCCTACCTACGCTCCCATCTTGAGCGACACGCGCCTTCCCTCGCCATCCTGAGAGAAGCGAAGACGCCGTAGAGCCCCGTTTTCTTCACAATACCGACATTTCGCGCTATCTTTTCCAGCTCAGCTGTTGTAATTTCGCTCAAGCTTTCGTTCGAAGTTGTCAACGAAATCAACCATCTTCGAAATTGCACAACTGTTACTGATTTATGTGCAGTTTGGTGTGAAATGTAGACTTAATTTACTATGGGAGCCTAAGAAAGACTCGGGGTTAAACCCCCAAACCCCCCGGCAATTCTCACCCTGCATATGTTGCTGCTGACTTTACCTGTGACTGTTGCAACATGTGAAAGATCATTTTCAAAACTGATGCTCATTGAAAACTATTTACGAAGTACCATGTCAGAAGAGCGGCTGAGCGACCTGGCAATGTTTTCAATAGAAAATGAATATGCCAAAAAGCTTGATAGCCTACTTCAAAAGTGGTGGATATTTCTGCGCAAGAGAAAGCGCGCAAAAGACCGTTTTAACTTTTAGTATTCCTCTTCTTAGATTACCGTAGAATTTAGAATTGTCCAACTTAATTATCCGTCGACCTTTTATGTTGTATGCGACCGTGTTTTTTTGCACAGCGTTTTTGTTTGAAATGATGAAATCGAATGGGGGGGGGGTCCAGAGGCCCACCACCAAAGCTCTGCACAAGGGCCCCCAAAATCCTTGCTACGCCACTGGACTCCATGTAACTATATATAGCCTATGACTGGGAAGGGGTTTAGGGTAGTGGTAACACTGGCACGAAGAGCAGAAGATCCGCACGGACGAGGGATCGCTTCCCGTAGCCTACTACCCGAAAGGTCGACTCAGCCTTTCATTCGCCAGAAGAAGTTGGTAAATGAGTATAGTACGTAGGACGTGATGAGCGACGTATATGGCTGCCAAACAGTTAAATTCGACTCCTGTAATAACTTTGTGACCATCCGTTCGTAGGCCTACTATGAATTGTAATCATGCTGCGGTGTGAATTTAAAATAATAAACGAAGATTATTATTGTTATTATCTTTTGCTACACTGCTTATTTAGGCCTACTCTTTGTTGTTGGTTTTGAAGAATTAACCATTTAAGGGTTGCGCATAATTTGCAAATCACCTAGCTATAATCAACGCGCCTTTCGATATCTGTCATCTTATAATGTGTTGCAATCTGTCATGCTTTCAGTATTTTATTACGCCCGAAGGCAGAAACAAATCAGAAAAAAACGCTTTGGTGTTGGAGAAATCCGGATGTAGTTATACTCTGCGGCCCTTCGTTTAAGGCGGTGCCATGACGCTCTGAAGATACCTTGAATTTAACGACCTTGCAATAAAGTTTGCTGTGTACAATTTTGGCAACACCTGAGTGAACCGTTATAACTTATGCACGAAAATTGATTTAATTAATCTGTAGCGATCGCCATAATTAATAATTCTGATTGAACGTTTTCTTTGGATTCGCAGACCAGACATCACTGCATATTAAGTGATTAAGATATTATTATGATCAGAAAATAAGTATAATGTTTTCTAATCGCAATAGACTTCTATAGCGCTATTGTTTATCAGTTATCAGTTTCTAGTTGTAAATAACTGGCGAAAACGCCCTTGTAACCGTTTTAAAAGTTTGCTATTCGAGGCTTGTCGTAAAGGTTTGACTGTGAGAAAATCAATAGTTATAATTATTTGCATTTCTTGTTTTGTCATCCTGTCAAAAATTGTTCACGTAAATGAATTTTAGGTGAGGACATGCCAGTTTGTGATAATGTGATTCAAGAGAATGACTGCAACGAATAGAAGTCTGACGAGTATGTGAACGTTTTTGTGTAGGTCCAACAATGGCAACACAAGGATATTACCAGCAAAATAACAATATTAGGAACACTATATTAGCAGGGTATTTGTAAGGTTATCTTGCTACGTACATAAGATGTATGTACACCAAAGTGCAGACTTGCAGTAGGTGTAACAATAAAGAATATATTTATGACATGGTTGCACAATAAGGAGTTTAAACACAAAATGGTAAATTAAATATTTGGTACACGTTACAACATTATGAGGTGTACTAGCAGGCTTGCATTAAGGGGGGTGCGATGGGTGCTGCAGCACCTGGGCCCGCAGTTTTGAGGGGTCCACATTTGATAAATATGTGCATGGTGATCCGGTGGTTGTCAGAGGGGGATCTTTGGAAGGTAATCTCAGCACCCAAGCCTGCATTAGCCTTAATGCGGCACTGTGTACTAGAAGGAGGATTTGACGTGATATGGGAGATTTTAATTGAGGGATTGATAAATTGATAAGTTCTGTGAATAAGGTAGAAGCTGATTAGTAAATAAGTTCGAATCTCTTTGTTATTAGCAGCATGGCTGAAGGAGGTGAAGACCGAGGGCCAGACAAGGACGAGGAGCCGGAACTCGATTTGGAGCGGCAGCTGAAAGAAATCGAGCAGGAAAAGAATGAAATTGCTCAACGACTGCGGGAGAACGTTGCTCAGGAGATGAGTTCGCATCTTGCAAAACTTGAAGAGGACATGCACCTAGCCTTTGATGACCGAATGAAGTGTAGGACTCAGGCATCGGAGGAGATATCGAAGAAACAGACGGACGTACTGCGAACGAACAAAGTCTTTCGTGAGATATCTAGGCCACTTGGTGAGAAATGGAAACCTGTCTTTGATATCCTGATTTCAGACTTACCACCTGAACAGAGACGGCTGGAGCTGGAAAAAGTCGAGCACGAAAAGCCATTTATGCAGTCGTATAAAGCACTTATGACGTGGAAGGTAATTACATTGCAGATCACATCAGTATATTCTAATATAATCTGATCTAATTCAATCTAATGTAGTTACAGTGCCATACATTCACTCAGATGCCTATTTCCTAACCACCATTTTACGCCCTATTTTCTTAGGGTCAGACCACATAACTTTAACCTTCCTGACAAAGACTCACGAAATTTTATATCTCGTATGTTATTCCTGAACTCTTACTAAGCTATTATTAATTCATACTACAATATCTAGATATAGTTTTTTCTATGTACACCTACAGCGTTATGTCTGTTGTTAACACATTAAACGAATATATGATGATACATTTAAAGCACAAAATGAATAGGACAAAATATCACTGAGTATGAAATAAAACGTTGGTATTGTTCTGATGTCAATGCATTTTTACGTTAAATTATTTGTTTAAGACGAAAATATTGCTTATTATGAAAGCAATTTTTGGTCCCGTGAATGTAACCTCCTATGTTGGTCTTTGATAGAATATCCCCACTTGAATAGGAGATAGCATACATTTTATAATTGCAATGTTATGGTACGAGACCATGTCGTAATTAGTTAATGATGCATATGTATGAGGTAAACTGTTATAGCATATAAATTCTGAATGCTGGAAACAGGAGCCAAAAGAAAATTCATTCTGATTTCCACACATTCTCGCCAATATTGCTGCTCACCCACCATCACCTGTGTCGAGCCCCTCTATATATCTCCCTCAGGCTTTCTACTCCAAATTAGAGTCTTGCCTCTTCCGAAATTCCCAACCTGATCCATCTACTCCTCTGTCTTCCAAACTTTTCTGTTGTAAACAAAACCTGCCTTAACAGCTCCTCTGCAGTTAATACAAATTTCAGTTAAGACAAATGTTTTAACCGATTTGCACTGTATTTCTGTGATGCCCATTATCATAATACACAGGATATCAGTTGATGGTCACCTCTAGTGAAGCTGTAATGAAAAATTGTAAACCAATGGGGAGGCCTACTCAAATCCATTAATCATTTTTTACATGAATGGTAGCTGGTTGTTTTTGCGCTGGCTTTGTAATATGGAGTGTGGAGTTGAAGCTCTCATGAGAGAGTCGGCTGTGAATTTGTGACAGTCAATTGCTTTTTCAGTTGAGAAGAGGGCATAATTGAGTGGGTTCAGGGGCATTATTATAATGTATTCAGTAGACTTGATGAACTAAATAATTTTGCATCTGTGAATATTTTATGTTTTCCTGATTGTGTAAAGGAAGTCAGAGGGGAAGCCTTTGACATTAGAGAATTGCTACCGGCTCTACGCACAGTTGGCTTAGACGATCTGGCTCAAAAAACACTAAACATCTTGGACAGTAAGTGCACTTCTCCAACCGTTGTTGGTAATGAAACTTGTTTCTTCTGATGTAATCGTGATTAAACATTTACATAATTGCACGCCTTCCATTAATACAAAATTGTCAATCAATGATATTACACTGAAAATCAACATTCTTCCACTCCAGAGACCTGAACTATACTCCAGAAAGTTTACTCCATCTTTGGCCTGTCAGTCATGTTTCAGCACCTTTGAAAAGTTCTTCATAGGTGCTGTATAAATACTAGATACTTAGTAATGCATTCCTCGTACATACATACTTATATAGCATAGACAATACATGCATATTCTAGTTAGTGCCATAGGCGTAACTTTCTATTGTGACGGTGGTGTCAGGTCACCACCACTTTTAAAAGTGATGGTGATAGTCACCACCACTTTTGGTCCTGCAATTAAATAATTTTTTAACATGAAAGCATTTGGCCATCTACCGTCTAGGCTATTCATGCATAGGCCTACTTAACATAGCAATGGTGGCAATGCTGATAGAGGCAAGTAAGGTAGGGTGTTCACACTACCTTACTTGCATATGTTTCGTTTCATAATTTTGGGACGTGAGTCACGTCATCAATTTTGTTTCTAAAAGTCAAATTATCAAATTCATATGGAAAAATGGATCGATTAATTGTAAAGAAACCGCGAAAGGTTATAGTTGTGCATGCAATGTATCCTGTTTCCGTGGTGGGCTGTAAGCTCTATCTACAGTCTACAATTTAGCGGGAAAAACGTAGTTTAGGCTAGTAAATTATTTTATATTGTCAATTTAAAATGGAGGCTGGATCGATGAAAATATTTGTTGTCCTAAATGGAAGTTGGATTGATGAAACTAATTCTTTGTTTAAATAGAAGTTGGATAATAATAGTTTCCGAAAATAGAAGCTGGATTGATTAAACTAAGGCGTTGCTTCAACAGTAGCTGGATCGATAAATTGTTTTTGCTTCAATAGAAGTGGGATTGACGAAAATAATTCTTGCCTAAAGAGAAGTTGTATTGATGAAAAACTCTTGGTTAAACAGAAGTTTGATTGCTGAAATTTGTTTCTCGTAAATGAAAGTTGGATTGATTATAATTATCACGGACATTGGTAGCCTGCTTACTTACCAGCGTCAAGACGTTAAACTAATTTACCGACCTAAACTATGGGATAACCTTTTAGCGTTGACAATGACTATCGATACCGTAACGTCGATTATTGGTAGTACAGTAGTAGGTAATGATATTCATTTAAAAGCCCCAGTAGCAGCCGGACAATGCGTGGCGTGTCTCTGAGGCTTCGACGCTGCTAGTCTCTTGCCTCCTTCGCAACTGGACTTGGAACACCATCGAGCTCTCTCAGAACAACCCTCTGAATTAACGCAGCGCTTGTGAATAAGCTGGTGTCCTGCCTGCACTTAGCTAGCTTTCCAGTAGTATACCTACGTTAAAAATTAGGAGCGGATTGGTCACCACCACTTTCTGGGGCAAAGTTACGCCCTTGGTTAGTGCATTTTTCTTTAATTTTCTTTAATTTTTTTTATTAATTCATTTCTTTACACCTCTTAGGTAAATAAATGGATGAAATACAGAGACAGAAAATTAGGAATTTATAGAAAGATAGGTGGATAAATAGATGGAAAAGGAACGACCCTGAATCAAGCGGGTCAAACGGCCCTTCCAGGTTGTCCTTCCGACACCTCAACAGTAATACGTATGTTTTTCTATTGTATTATTGAAAATGTCTGTAACATCTGTTTCAGTGACTAAATAAAAATGGCTGTAAGATAGATGGATAGGTTGATAAATATATCGGCAGATCAATAGATATATATAGATAGACAGACACACAAATACACATATTTTAGATTGACTGTGTGTTTACCCAAGGTGACAAGGATTCTCTTCTCAGTTTGAGCGATGGAACAAAGCCAAAAGCAGCTGGACCAGCAGCAGGTGCTGCAGCAAACACATCTACTCTGTCCTCGGGTTCTGCATCTGGAGATGCGTCTGCTCAGAGCAAACTGAATGTTAATGCCGAAGGTATGATATGTTCTTTGCTACAGTTGACAGCAGCAGCTTTATCAGTGGTTTTTAAAGTATATGTACTTGCTTGAAAGCAATAATGGTAATAGAGTTTATTACATATTGGTTTCAGGTGCTTATTGGGATTGGGACAGGATATATGGACAGAAGTGAAATGAATGGACATGTGGCAACCTTTTGGGAATAACTTCCCATTCGTGTTCAAATTGCACCATTTGTGCCAGTAAATTGCTTCATCAGTTGTGTCACTAAACCAAACTTTCACTCGTATTATGCTCAAGGTACACCAGAGCTTCTTAACCTGGTTGATTTCAACAAGGAAAGCAAAGTAAAGCTTCCATGTCCTTAGTAGAATGTAGAGAGGTATTCATTATGTTTAATTCCAAGACCAAAACCACTTGGTTGTGACCAAAAGCAATACCAGGGCCAATGGGCCATAGGTTTCAAGACCAACTAACTCTCAAGATTTAAGACCAGAACCATAATCAAAGACCAAAACCATAAATGTTATGTAATTCTTATTTTTACAGCAGTATAAAGTTATTTGAATCAAAGAAGCAGTGGTTAATAAAAAATTTAACTGAATTGCAAAATAATCAATCACAATTCACATTGGATGTTTTTTTTACATTTTACAAAATACGTGTGCTACTAAGTCACATGAGGTTCTGTCCCCAAATCTTGCCCTGTAAGAGTCCAATACAGCTAAGCGCTATTTCTTGCACAGTTGTTTCTGCGATGTAACACACCTTTCCAGTAGTGGAGAAAGTCCACCAAATTCCTGATCCAAAGTGATTGTCCAAATTTTTATGTGAATTGAAGTATCTGCTTCAATATAAACAGTCACCACAGCTTAGGCTGTCATAGTTGGTTGTGCCTACAAGTTGTATTGTTGCTTCTGATAAGAAGCAAACAGCGAAGCCCTTTGTCATATTGCAGCAGTATATACAAAACTAACAAAAATGTATACTCCACTCACTATCAAGACCACACTCTCAAGACCTAGGCAATGAACAAGGAATTAAAACCAATAGCTAGATCAAACTCAAGACTGAAGTATCAAGACCGAGACCATGTCATTCCAGACCAATTTTCCATGACAAAGAACGCATTTTTTGGTCTCAAAACCAAAATTGAAGTCTTGAGATAAGGTATTTGCTCCAACCTTAGGTCAGTGCCTCAGATCCGATGTCTGAGCCGGTGCAGCGTGCGTATTGATTTAAAAAAAATTCTACCATTTAAAAAAAATTCTACCATTTAGCACTACAAAACAACTTCCTGTGTTGTAAGTTGACGCAGCCCTTGTGTCAAACAGATGGCATCGTGAGCCATGACACAGCCGCTCTTAATGGATTCGCACATAAACTGGACTGTGCTGTTCTTGTCCCAACAGTCACCAGAGCGCTTCACATACAATACAATACACACTTGACTGCCCAAAACACCGATCAGAAATCATTCCACACACTTTTGTCATTATTGTTCTTGTGTTAAGAAGCATGTGTAGCGTAAGGAGGTTTGTACTGTTCCGATGTGCTTAACAAATGTGCTGTTTGCTATATTATGTGTCATCCTTGAATTGCAGTGTTGTACTGTTGTATTGCACTGCGCTAACTTGCTTTTATTGTACATGCAGGTAATATGGATGTCTGTGTGTGTTGATTAGAAGTCCTTGATGATCGTCATCTCCTGCAGGTTGCAAAGAAGCTGGGTAGTGAATGGGAGTCTCTTGCAAAAAGACTGAAAGTTCCGGAGGCCGAGATCACCGAGATCGTTGAAAGTGAGGGAAATACATACCAGGGCGGTTTCAAAATGCTGTGGAACTGGCGTGAATCGAGAACCAATCTTGGAGAAGGGCTGACTGCTCTGATCACTCAACTCAGAGCTCTGAATCGACGAGACATTGTTGAACTGCTCAAATGATATATGCTTGGAGTATAATTGTCAATAAAGCTTACCTGGTAGCTGCTAGTTTTTGCCGACTGGATATTTGCTTAGGCTTCATTTTTGTTTTATTTAGTAGTTTGTATTGTGGAAATCGTGCTGTAAAACTTTTGCAGGGGCTCTGCATATCAAATTGAAATAGAGGCTGTAAACATTTTATTGTGAATTTATTAAACTGTGATCACAGATGTGTGAATATTAACATTTTGCAAGTACTATGTGTACAAATTTTTATCTAATAGCAGTTGTGCTCACTATACTGTGTATATTGTTGTTCATTTGCAACAGTTGAATGCAGGGAAGACTGTTTTGAAAACAAGCAGTTGATTGATTCTTGAAGATTGTTTTGAAAACAAGCAGTTGATTGATTCTTTAGGCAGCTGCAAGACTTGTTGCCACCTGTAGCAGTTTAAGGTTTGGCTGTGTTAGGTGAAAGTAGAAATATTTATCCAGAAAAACCCTATATTAAGGACTCATCCAGTTTTATTATGTCTAGCCAAAATCTGATGGTCCTTCTTGCCTAGGGTGATGTGTGGACCACAGCAGGTTGGTAATGCGTCTGCCTTCCTCATCTTCTTCTGAGGTTCAGTTCCTTGTGCTGCACATGTTTTCAACTCGTTGCACTAATTGTTGAGCCATGTACCGTATGTATGTGACTATTTCTGTGTTGTCTTTTAAGAATGTTGCAGAAAGTTTAAAACACGAGTATATAACAGATCTTAATGAGATGCAATTGAATGTTGGTTGACAACGTTTTTGTGCTGTCTCAGTCAAAGGGGTAAGTATGTTCAGATGAAGAACCATTTCCATATCTAACTCATATTGGAAAAGTTTTCAGGTTCTTAGACGGCTTTTTCAGGTTTAGATGTATCTGAATATTGTATAGTACTTTTTAAGAGCTCACAAAATATATATTCGTTTATTGGTAAGAAACAGGTAGACACACCGCTATCTGATACATAATAGTAGCCTAATAGAAAAATTTAAAATGAGTATGGTGTTTTTAGTCATACAATGTCAGATTAGCCTATATCACCAAGAGAACTTCTATATAGGGCTCTGGGGATAAACTGTCTATCGTCTTTCGGAGGCAATGTGTAGTTATGTGGACGGGGTCGTAGATGATATTTGATGGTAACAACAGGAGGAAAAGGCACATGCTTGAATTTGTATGATGAGTTTGCACTAAGATGTCTCATGTTTAACATTTGCCCTTCTGGTAGAACTCTGTATATATACTACGAAGACGTGTGTTGATACCGACTTGTAATAAAGCGGCAATTGTTTTACCTTTCTTTACCTTATCTACCATAGAATTATGGAGTTGTCTGAAGTATACGTGTTAACAGTGTGGGAACCTTGACCTATGTTCAAGTTTACATTTTATAACCATACCTATAAACTCTGCATATCATCAGTGGCATAAACAATGGCCAAAAAGCCCTCATGGAAACCAGGTGCTTAATCATATGCACTTCAAACAAAATTTGGAGAAAGTTTGGGTCAGTTTAAGTTTTATGTCAACAGATTTGGATGTTTTTAAAGGTTTTAGAAGGTTTTACTAGCAACATGTGTGTAGCTTTATTTTGCACTTATTTTCATGTGTGTAGCTTTATTTTGCTCTTATTTTGGGTTTGGTGAGTCTGCAATTAAATAAAATTTCCAGCTGTGGATAATTTATTGTATGGCTGGCACTACATACAGGCAAGGGATTTGCAAGACTTCTGGAACACCCCGTGATTGTACAGTGAGGGAGGCTATGGAAAAGGCTAAGCTGACATAATAGCATGCGTAAAAAATGATCAAAGGTAGCCGTGTAATCATTGCAATGTGTTTAAGAAGTGATGAATAGCAATGTCTTGTATCAAGTTGCACAATGCTACTGATTGGGGGTGGGGAAGTTGATGGCTCAAGGCCCTATTATTTGACAACTGCTGAAATGCAGTGACATTAAACAAGTGACCAGCAGACAATGAGATTCATTTGTCCTTCAGGTTGTGAAGAAACTAGCGAGCGAGGAGTTTATGGAGGAATTCTGTATTAGTGGATTATTTTAGCCAAACTTGTGGTAATTCTAGATTTCTAAAGTGCCTGGGTAGATTTTGAGTGCATCCAACAAAGTGAGTCACCTGATTTTAAAGATTTAAACAAGCTGGTTCCTGTGACTTCACTTTTTTTGGGCGCTCTAGAAACTTTGAGATTATGATAGAAATGATATCGCACTGAGTGATTGTCAAATATTGTATCCAGTGGTGTGGTGTATAAAATGGGGTCAAGCACCAAGCCTGAGAACAAATGCCATTTAAGCATACTGAACCAGTTGTTTGTTATTCTTTGTGATACAATGAATGGTGTTAACTTCAATATAATTTTGTTGTAAAAAGTTGAAGGTTTTCTATTTCATGCCATAGCTACAGGTAGTGCCGTCGACTCAAATCTCAAAACTGTACCCTGTTGGTGGGATTGTGCACTTTTTGAGATTGGAGCATCAGATATTTGACCGATTCATCTGCCATTCCTTTACAACCAAATAACTGGCCAACGTTTGCCACTTAGTAGTGGTACTATTAGGGCCGATTCAGGCCCGACTGTAGGTTCAATAAATATTTTTGTAGATGTCCCGTCATATACACTGGGCCATAATTATAGGGCCTTTTATTTGCCCTCACAAATAAAGTTCATACATGTATGAACTTGATCCCACATACGACATACATGTAAAAACATTAAAAAGGACACAATGCAAAGGTTAGTACCCCGCTTTCTACACCAAAGTTATGCCTCACCTCCCTTCTGAATTCCACATAATATTCAGTTCCTCCATCAAGTTTGTCATCTGCCTCAATATCACCCTTCAGGCTTTTGACTCAAAGTTATTCTCACTTTTTCAATGATTCCTACCCTAACTTATCTGATCCTCCCCTCTGCTTCCTCTCACTGATCTCTGAGACTCTGACAACTGTACTTTGATCTCCAATCAATATCTGGACAACACCTCTAGCTTGACGCAGTACTCGTGTATAAGCTGGTACCCTGTAGAGCTGTACCGATATCGCTTTTTTCCTATTGTGCCAATACCGCGTATAGCCGATTAGTAAGCTGCCGATACCGACACTGCGTATAGCCGATTATTAAACTGCCAATACCCATTATGAGACCGAATGGTTAATATTTTGTTTAGTCAAAATGTTCGGTTCCGAAACATAAACCAGTAATCTATCATCACAACTATTATAAGGGTGGACGTTGAAACTAAGTTGGGAAGTTGCTAACGATATGTTTTAATGCGTAAATAATAAGGGACGTAAAACGATAGATAAAAATCGATTAAAAACATGGAATATGCAATAATTCAAGTAAAATTATTATATTATAACACAATTTTGACATCGGCACCGATTAACCGATTATTTCTGCCGATACCCGATTATACCGATTGTTCTAATAATCGGCCCGATTATGCGTATGGCCGTTTAATCGGTACAGCTCTAGTACCCTGCCTTTATCTTTAAAGTGGAGCTTTAGAAATTTGGAGATTGCGATGGTAAAAGTGTGATTGCAGTATATTATATTGCTTGCAATAATAAATATCTTGAATATATAGAGTCTTCTACCCGTTTGCCCCATAATTCATTGCGAATCTCTTCACATGGCGTCATGGCGTTGCTATAACAGGGACCGATTCGGATTTTGACAGCTGATGTTCCGTTATGGATAGAAAAGTTACGGATAAAGCGGTGACAGCTAAAGCAGTGGACTGCAGAACAACAGTGAGCGGAACGCGAAGGGGGCCTGGGATGGGAAGAGGGCGAACGCAGAGACAGCGTTTAGCAGACGATGTGTTCTTGGCAGCGACCGTTGGCAACGCCGAATGGCTGGACGCAAGTCTACAAATTAAGTACGCGAGCGGGTCCGGCGAAAACGCAATCTGTTTCGATGAAAATGTAAGTGTACAAAGAGTCATTGTCGGAGATGTTAAGAGAAGGTGCTATATATGCCGTTATATATAAGAGGTCGTTGATATATGCATATATATATATATATATATATATATATATAAAAATCTATATATATATATATATATATAAAAATATATATATAAAATATATAAAATCAATAAAATAACATACGCGTAATAAAACCACATCTAGTTACATATATATATATATATATATATATATATATATATATATATATATATATATATATATATATATATATATATAACTAGATGTGGTTTTATTACGCGTATGTTATTTTATTGATTTTATTGCTAATCTTTCTTTTTACTATTACCTTAATCTCATATATGCATAGATGTCTGTTTTATTGTATTTTATGATATTTTTGACATTTGTGATTTTTGTGATTCAATCTGATGTTCCCGCAGTGCGTTTGCAGGCGGTTCAATAAAGCACGTACTTACTTACTTACTTATATATGTGTGTGTATTGTGTTGTATTTACGGAATTCTAAAGCACCTCTCACAGTACGACCTAATCAGAGGCGTATGTATGTATGTATGTATGTATGTATATATGTATGTAACTATGTATGTATGTATGTATGTATGAGCCTGTCTTCCACCCGCCTCGTATATGCAGTGTCACTTCCTGGCATGTGTATCCATATCGCAGAGGTGGATAGGGTTTATTGGCTAATAAATGCTGCTGGGACCCAGTTCCTCGAGGTATAGAGAGGCCATCTGCCCAGGGTTACAGATGAAGAGCACAATCAGTGGTTAAAGTGGTTTGGGTGTGCAGTGGGAACTCCAAAGAAGAGTTTTATAGGAAAGTATGTGTTATCATGGTTCCATTGCATGGTGAGCAGTGGGAACGCAAGCAAAAAATGTTGAGAGCAGTGGGAACGCCGTTCCCACAGTTCTCACACCACTTTAAACACTGAGCACAATGGTCAATGGAGTGGTGGAGGACAGATCTCCTTTGAGGCAACGGTTTTGAGGGTGGAAAAGGGCACGTGTCATTGCGCCATTGGCCAGGTCATGTTATTGCTTGATGGACTGACCTTCTGACTACTTTATGTTTACCTTGCAAAATGCCATGGGAAATGGGAAATTTAATTGTGGAGAGCTTTTAACATTTGTGATTCAGGATTAATTTTATTTTGCATTTTAAATTCCTTTGGAAGATAAATTTTATTGGTGGTTAAGTATTTATTTAAGCCACAAAGTGTGTAATTTCATTGGAGATGTTTGATTTCTGTAAATGCTGATGATTTTGTGTTTGGCCTTTGAGAGGCTCTTGAGTCTTGACATTTTTATTGAACTGTACATAGTGTACCCTGGTACTGGAAGTTCACCCTCTGTTGCAAAACAAGTCCTTATTAATTGTTACTGACGTTCCTTTGTTTCTGTTCACTAGCTCTGCCTATAGTCATGTTATTGTGAAATGATTTATCACACAGGCAGACATTTGCCAGTTTAATGCATACTTGCAGAATACAGCATTAACATGAGTGGGGTGACTTTTGCAATGGGCATGCTGCAACTTGCCAATCATGCCCATTGTTAACTTTCCAACTATGCAAAATATGTTCATTTTGAACTTCCAAACTGTGCCTAAGTTGAGCCTCCAACCTATGTGAATTAGGCTCATTTTGAACCTCCCAACTGTGCTTGATAAGTATTTCCAAACTATGCCCATGCTAAGTTACCTTTCTAACTGGCTTTACATTTTGAACTGGCTTGTATATGACTGACTTATGCTGTATTTATATCTGACTGATTTTCTAACTTTTACCTGAGTCTGAAAATAATGACCCTCAGATATGAAAAAGCTACAATTTTCTAAACTGGTTTCTCTCACTTACTGTATTAATAATGATTATGGTCTTAGGGTATGGCACCAATTCATCTTGCGGCTGCCAGTGGTCACTTGTCTGCCGTGGAACTCCTTGTTGAGAAATATGGAGTGGATGTGGATATGGCAAATAGAGGTGGTCTTCGACCTCTTCACCTCTGTCTTAATCAGAAGAATGGCGACAATGGTTACCAGTGTCTGGTCTACCTTCTGAAGAAAGATGCCAGTTCTTCTGTGTAAGTCAGAGCTGGCAATTTTCGTCTCATAATAATGTAAATAGGGCTCATTTATGTAATGCCTTCTTCAATACAACTTCTCAGCTATGCAGTCCTGACCTGACAATACCAGAGCACAATCGAACAGAATGGTCTTCAGACTTCAGCCAGTATTGAAATAGAGGCATAAAAACAGACAGCAAGCTCATATTGCAAGATCCATTGCAGTCTGTTCCAGAATTATGGGTCCACCGAGGCAAAACTGTCATATTGTGGTAGTATGGCACAAGGGAACAACCAGGTCACCGTGTACTGCAAAGTGAAAAAATCTGCAAACAGGCACACATGATTCTGAAATGCATAGCTCTCTAAGACAGGATGGAGTTTCATCTGCCCTGTAGTTTCACATCAGCGTATATGGGCCATTATCCCAAAAGTGGCAAACTGGTGTCCTATGTGTTTTTCTTGGAGTTTCTTCATAAGTTGTACATATTTTTTTTTCTCTCATTGAAAGAATGAAAAGATGAACATGTTCCATCACTATTTTAGTTCCTACATGTTTGAAAAGTTTTAATTTTTTTACAAAAAGTACACGAAAAGTCATTACCATCCCCTGTCCGCCACCACGTACAATGCATGACATTCAGCTGCCACGTAAATGTGGTGCAATAATCTGTAACAAAGGTTTCTCATTTTGATTAATGAATACCTAGAGTATCCAGTAATTACACATTTACACTGATTTCCATAGTATTTCCTTCTCCAAAAAGCCTACAAAATTTGTCCAGGGATATACGCGTCATTGCCGTCCTCATTTTTTGAAAGCCTCTCGTTTTTACACAACGCACTTACTTACTTCAAGAAATAGAACGAGAACGAGATCTGGTCGGTTTCTAACATAAAACAGAAAGTCCATTTGAATATTTTCGATTGTCTTGATTTTATGAAGGTTTGTTTGCTGTAAATTAGAGAAGAGAAAATTTCTGCTTCATTACCATCCATTTATGTATTTCATGGGTTCGGTAAATTACAACATTAATAACTGATTTTATGTATGGCTTTTGTTGAACAGAGGGAAATTCATTATGAGATGGAGTAATTGACGTGGAAATATTTTGCGCGCTGTGATTACTGACAGCATTCGTCATTACCGTCGACTGGCTGTTTTAATCATTGCCGTCCCTTTTTTCAGAATTCTGCGATTTTCTCATTACCGTCCCCATCTTCATAGGGATGGTAATGACGCATTTGTTATTACCATCCTCAAGGGTCATTACCATCCCTGTGGGAATAAAAATAATTTTAAAAAATTTGGAAGTAGTTAGAATTTACTATGAACTCTGAAAATGTTTGCCAAGTTGCACCTAATGCATATTATACACAGTTGTAGTCAATGCTGGACAGATTTTTTTTCTGACACTGAAAATACTACAGTGGATTTTTAATAATTTCGATAAATTGCTTAATTTCTCAGCACCAGACTAATATATTTTGTGAAGGAAAGGCCTGCAGTATTCCAAATAATTGCTGGTATCATCTAGTTTATAATTGCAAAAATCTAAGCACCAGATGCATATTTCAGGTCTGTGTGATCAAGTAAAAAAGGGGGATGGTAATGACAAATCAGGAGTTTTTTTGTATAAAATGTTAAAAATAATTAACTTACTATTACAAATTATACTGGATTTCTTTCAGATTAGTTAAATTTAACATAGTAGAAGACTAAAAAACATACTTGCAAGAAAGTTTTGGAAGAAAAAAAATTTCATTTTCCAAAAACCGAATTGGACACTTTTGGGATAATGGCCCATATAGGGATCTCAAACTCGGTGTATTTTCACCTGGACAACTAGTGCAGTGTTCCATCATCCATGTACTTTGTTCCATGTCTACTGTGTGTACTTACTTTAATCCAAGTACAGTCAAAGCAGCTTTTAATACGTGGCTGTAGTGTTATATGAGCTGCATGTTCATGCGCTAAAGCAACACACGTGGATTTACCTTGGTCATTAATCTCATTCACGCATTCATTTGGAACATTCATATAGCACCTGTTCAAATTATATACTGGGAAGTAATGTATACATCCATAGGTGTAGCATTCGACATGGTCAACCATGGCATCTGAATCATTTATCTTAGCACCTTTTATGATTTTGTGGTTGACCTTTGGACTGCTTAAATCCTGTTTGGGTGAGCAAATAATGATGGTAACCATGATCTCAGACTGCACATCTTGGACACCAGTTCCATCCCACAGGGCTGAATACTCCAGCTGCTTCTCTCAAAGTGCTGGTTTACCAATATGTCAGCAAAATTCATTTCTTCTCTGCTTGCTACTTTGGAATCTGCAAGTGATCATGTTCGAAAGATTGCTGATCTCCTGGCAAGCTATTTGGCCTCTCCTTATCTCTCAGGTAAGAAAACCTTGCAGTGTGTCCAATGCTATACTGAGCACCTCTGAATGTTCACCCTACTAGAGGTGATTTATAAATGTATGAATACAATACAATGCAATACAATACCAAATGAAACGTACTGGTGCCAACTGTCGAAGTGACAAAGTATTGTCGTGCATTGTAATTGAATCATTGTTCCCTTCTACTTGCATTGACAGTGTTGACGATGAGGGCAATTCTCCAATGCATCATGCAGCAAGTGAAGGCAATGTCAACTGCATAAAGGAACTGATCAGAACAGGTGCTTCTGTCCTGTCCATCAACAAACTTGGTCAGAAACCGTTCAACTTGGCACAGCTTAAAGGGCATCGGGTCACAGCCAAGTGAGTTTCATCACCTTACCTCCAGGGGCATTCAAGTGATTTGGTCACTTAGGACACTTTCTTCAACCTTAAATCATGGAATGCAACTAAAAACCATGGCTGCCAAGAGCAGACACTGGTGTGGCCAGAATGAGCACAGGCATTTGCTACTGCTGTTCTGTCTTTTTAGTGCAGTGTCAAAGTTCATCCCTTGACACTTGCCACCAGACAGCTTATGCTAAGTGCTATGAAAGACTACATAAGCTGTCTGGTGTCAAAGCACATTCAATGTTGCCAAACTAAATTTCATCACTAGGCTATGTAGAAGTGTTGGGCTGTTGATAACCATGACTCAGCATCTGGCTACTTTTTTCTAAAACATTACTTTTAGGAGTGTTACATTTTTATGGCTTTGGCCTTATTCTTCACTTTAGCTTACCGTATGTTTATATATCAATTAATATACATGTTGTTCTGGTCACTGTTTGCCTTTCCTTGCTTTTAATAAGTACAGTTCAATTTTTAAATTTATTATCACATGTATGTATAGTGCTGAAATAAGTATGTACTTGTTGAAGAAAGCTAGAAATTTGCATTTGATCTTTTTGTCCTGTTTTAGTCTCCTACGTGATAGTGAATGGCATGAGAGGAGTAAGATTGCTAGTCAAGAAGCAAGACATCTTGAGAAACTGCGCATGAAGCGTGCAGTTGATGGGATTCAGCAGTTTTCACAGTTACAGGATCTGTGCAGTAAATACAACGAACAAGCATTTGACGAATGGCTAGAAAAACACGGTTTTGATAGAAGATTGCAGTCAGCCGCAAATGTCCATTTATATCCTCGTGTGTGCAGCAGCCATGTGCGAAATCGCAATGCACCAAAAGTGTGCAGGTCTAGTACAAGTGCTGTACTGTCTAGCAAGAAAGTTTCAAAGAAATACCGACAC
The DNA here is from genome assembly GCA_020284085.1 of Aporrectodea caliginosa. Classification (NCBI taxonomy): domain Eukaryota; kingdom Metazoa; phylum Annelida; class Clitellata; order Crassiclitellata; family Lumbricidae; genus Aporrectodea; species Aporrectodea caliginosa. The sequence goes on from JACEVL010000139.1 coordinate 169,055, forward strand.
ATAGAAAAAAGTGCAATGGAGAAACCAGTTAAAAACCAGGAATGTGCTTTAGAAACATGCAAAAGTAGTGATGCAACAGTGGCCTGGAAGCCTTCACGCAAAGCTACTGAAGGTTACTACATTCCACGCCTGCAAGATCACTTTCCGCGTGATCCATACACCTTTCTGCCGCAGTTTTCCACCAAACGACGCACTGATGCACCGAGCATTCTCCTGGCAAAGGAAGAACTTGAACGACTCGGTGTTCACCGAAACTTTGAAGTTGAAGATAATCAAGATATGACATTCGACGAACTGAAATCACTCACGGATTCTTTAAACTTATCTGAGAATTCATCACATGGTGTTGTCTTTAGATGTAAAAATATCGTCGATGTGAAGAAACGTCGCCACTTTGATCCAGATTCCTTGACAAAGCCCGAAATCAGCTTACATCTTATCAATGACGTACGCTCAAGCCTGTTCCAATGTGGCTTGTATTCAGGTATTGTGTCACGACTAGCAAAGAACAATGCTCAATCAGATCCTTATAATGGTCGTTTGCATGAAAGTTGCAATGTTACTCATCTGGCTAAAAGCCCGCTGCAATTGTAAATGTTGCCAAAAACATTTTACAACATTAATATGCATCTGTCTTGCTACTGAGCAACCGTGAATGTCGATAAGGCGAACTGTAGCAGTTGCATCTGTGCGTGCAATTAGGTACATGTTGCATTTGCTATTGCTCTTCTGTCTTTTAATGTTTTTCTTTAAGCAGTATTTGATAACTTTTTGTAAAGTATCTTTTAATTTAAATTAGAAATGTAGTTTAACGGTAAGACTGTGAAATATTTGATATTCATTTGCCATGACGCTTTCTTGTAGAATTCTTGACACAACAAATAATTCTGATATAAAACAGTTATTTTATATCAGAATTTGTGTTATGCCAAGAATTCTGCAAGAAAGCTTTAGACTGCACTTGAACATCAAATATTTCACAGTCTTAAAGTTAAACTACATCAGGGATCCCAAATTTAGTTGAGTTTTAGAAACAAATGATGTTACTGTAACACAACCTTGTTATGCAACCGTTCCTGTTATGGGCCTTATGGCTCCCAAAGAAAGTATTGTAACAAGTTTCCAGAACTGTCATTATTGCTCATGCTGTTAATATAGCTTAATTTACTAAAACCTACTTTAAACATATTTTAAGTTAAGACATATTATGGGGACTTCTGAACTTCGATTCCAATATCTTATTCTGCTGTAAAACACAATCTTGTTTAAATGAACCATTGTTATAGCACAACTTCTAAACATAGTGCTATAACATAGGTTCCAGCATACTGTTTGGGTCTTTAAGGTAATTAAGACATTAGTGCCTGCAAGAGGTGCCATAATATATACAGTTAGGCTACATGACATTACACTACATTACATTAATTTTGTTGATAACGTCTGATTCTGCACAACTTGAAATCTGCATTGCTTATTCTACCTCAGTCACCTTTGAATTGATGCACTTCATACTAAACACTTGTATATTAATTTGTTTGTAACATTTATTATGACTTATTGTTGATGAGATTATTTTGGCTGGGCATTACGGTTTAGCATTGTCATTTTGTTGTGCCATCACGAGCTTATCAGTTTGTCATCAGCTTAAATAAAAGTGAACTTTTGAAGACTGTTCTAAATTGTGTGGAATGTTCTTTATGTAATATTTATGGTTGCATTTTTAACATAGGTGAAGATTTTGCCTAACCCTATATAAATGGTGCTACTATTTGCATGACTTTTATCAGGTTGCATCAGTTCACAATAAGTGGCCGTAATTCATGTTCGCACTGTGTATACTCTCTAGTACTTGCTCGACACTCCACAGCAACAAGAGTCATTGTTTACACAACGATGAGCATGTACTAAAAGTGAATGGGAAACTAATGCTGCTCGTCGTAACGTCGTTAAAGTATTAAGGCACTTGGAATATACTTTTTGCTGCTTTTTCAAGGACTTCAAAAGTCAAAGGTACTACACACACACACACACACACGCGCACGCACGCACACACATGGATTCGGTTAATTACCAGTCTGCTTAGAGCTGAAATGTAGAAAGCACTTATGTTAGGCTTCAAATGAAGCAGTTCTTGATTTATCATCTGGCTACAACTGTCACTCAAGATCACTTGATTTCTAATTAGAGACACATAAACCATTAGGCAAGTTCACTTTTCAAATTTTTACAATGCCCCTTAAGTACCTTGGAGCATCAGTTCGAGAGTTCTTGTTGCAATGAATATCAAGCACTCCTATTGACTTTAAGAGCTCTTCTACACAGCAGTGTCGGTAGATTAAAACTCTTTCTTCTTTATGGACTGTCAATTGTTTCAGTGAGAGAGACCGTTGATTTGTGGTTAAGTACTAGCCTTTCACTGTGGAGAATGAAGTTTTAGGACGCCTCTGTGGGTCATTCCATGTCAGATCAACCAATTCCAGACATATTCCCACCACACCATCTCAGAATTTGATGATGTTAAGTCAACTTGTAAACAAGTATGTGGTGGCAACAATGCAAAATATCATCTCTCAATAGTGCATGTTCAAGATGATTATGACCAGTTTTATATTGGTAGAGTAGGGATAGCTTGCAGATTACTTTAATTCTGGACATTTCTGCTTGATTGCTGATAACCCAGGAAATATGTGAGATAGTGCCAAGCGCCCTTGTAGCGGTACGGCCGTGTTACGTCGCCATATAAATTGTTATTATTATTAGCACCTCTGAGTAGTCATGTTTGAGAGGCGCTATATAAATGCTCTGAATGAATGACCTTGAGGTCCAAGTGTTTGACACATTGAGTGATGCTTCACTCTTTATGTAGGTGGCCTAAAGTGGTGCTCTTTTGACAATCTAGAATCTAGATAATCAGTACTGCTTAACTTCAGTATTAAAACCTCCTGTTGACCATCCATGATTGACTTTTCCAGTTATGCTTTTTGTGTAATTGTACTGAATAAATTGTGCAGTTTTACAATCCTCGTTGCCTGTGACTCTAAACGATCTTTTATATAAATTAGACGGAGCTCTTCGTCTGGATGAATATCGGAGTTTGAGCCATTGGAATCCGATGGAATTCTGCCCACAAGGAGCCAGTATAAGACCCATATTCCTATATGGGATGTGCATAATGCCATATGTTTCCCATCTGTTGCTTATGGAAATGCTAGCAGGGATGACCCAAGTAATTGACCACTGAATGAAAATTGTTGAGTTCATGCTGTCGCTTGCACAGATTTCCGTTTATATCAGAGTTTAATTTAAAATAATTTTAATAAAACTCTGATTATGTAGGCTTACGGATGATACACAATCCAGTTGTATTAGGTGTAATGGGATGTAAGAACTGTGCATTTGACCAGACTGTAAATTAAGTTATTAATACTTGTATGAATGAGTCAGATCTAATATTTTAAATGATATTTGGTGGGGCTGGTTATTGCCGGTCACCAATCATCTAAACAATATTTGGTGGTAGAGGTGTGATGCTGATCCCGTGGTATCGATCGATTGGTTGTTCCAGTTTCTTGTTCAATGTCTCTTCGTGATTTACTCTGGTGTTTCGGGTTCTTGCAACACTACAAACGACGCTTCTGTCCTTTCTATGATTTTATTACTAACAGTAGCCTAGGCTAGTTAGGCCTACATGCAACGTAGCCTATATTTTACAGTGTAACAACCTATCATTCATTTACAATGTTTAACACTACACGATAAGAATCTCTGTGATTCGTAAGATCGTCGAGTCAATTAGCGTCTCTCAAGTCAAGTCAAGAGACTATATTCTGGGCAAACACGCGCTTTTCGTTGTCGCACACTCGCGCTCTTATCTCCTCGATCCAGTCGGTGAGTAGGCTATAGGCATATCCAATCGTCTTTCTTGGGGGGTGTCCTTATAGTCTTAACAAGTATCCCGTCTCTATATAGGCTACGTATACAGTTTCCTCTTGTCTTGGTGACCTCATGAGCCTATTCCTTTGGTCTGCCGCATATTATATTTGATCATACATACATACATTCTATTTCCAGCGCATAAAACGACTGTCTTGCATCATTTAAAACCCTTCTTTGTCCTAGTACAGCTGATTCTGTCGCATTATACTTCAATACTTGTAGGCCTGTTTATACTTAAGTCCAGTGACACAGTCCTATCTTTGTTTCTGGCCAATGCACAACACTCATCATTCCATACATGTATACCTTCACCTCCCTTAAATCGTTCCTCTGCCAGAGTGCACATGCCCTTTGGCCCCCTTTGCAAGTTGACATAATTATCCCGTCTCTGACCCCATCTGGTCATTTCGCCCTCTGCGGCTGCAGTCTTAGCGTTGCCCTGTAGTTACATCATTTATTTATTATGCATGGTCTCAGTGTTTACGTCAACATGATGCAGGTTCTAATTAAGTTATATGATTACATGTCTTTGTATCCTAACTTTATGTCATTATTCTAATTTTAATATTTGCAAAGCAATATTTAATATTACCACAAATTCTTGATATATTTAACATAGCATAACAAGGGTTTAAGTGGTTCAGAAGACATAATATTATATAGGCCTAGTCTGTGTTAGAACCACTGCAAGCATAGGGCCTACACTTCCTTGACTGCAAGTCAACCTGTAATGCGTAATAGCCTATCTCGCACAGCTTCCTCTTAAAAGCTGTGCTAGTCCTAGACGCAAATCTATGAGGTTAAAAGTCACAATAAGAAGCAAGGACCTATTAATTAAGTCCTAGGCCCTATAACAACGACGCCCTATTATAATAAGAGACAATCTGATCATCACCCAACTGCCGGTGTTATCTCAATTACTAGTGTTAATCGGGAACAAATTTTAAATGTTTATACGACGTTTGCAACTTTGCTGTATTTTTGGCTACAGACGTCGTTGCTATCGATATGCAATGCTTTTTGATGAATGAGAGTACATGTAAATTTTCATTTTTGTGAGTTAAAATAGCGCTATAATATTTTTTATTTTGCTCTTTGACATTTTGTGATCTTTTCACGAGGAGCATCGCTCAAATAGCACACATAATTTTTCTTTTATTATATTAGGACTTAAGCAAAGTGTAAGGAATGGCGCTGTTTTTACGTTTGAAATGAGCTATCTATGATGTTTGAAGCTGGAATGTTTAGTTTTATTTAAGGACGAATATGACACTGAGTGCGAATGATGTTACTGTAGGCTATGTTGTTCCGATAAATCTAATGCGGCGGAAGATTCCGCCGCTCGCATGCGCAAACCGAAGATTTTGGCGCAAACCTTACATCGCGCATGTGCATTGAAAACTGCATGCGCATTGCTCAAAACATGCTTGAAATGGCTTAGGGCAATCAACAATTCGTTATCTTGGCAAGCATTTAGTCAATCAATCAATCAATCAATGAAACTTGATATAGCGCCCCTTCAAGGTATGTCAGAGGCGCTCCCGGCCCAACCACGGCTGAAAAGAATAGTATCGGGGTGCGTGTATTTTCTCCCGTAATTTCAGGCGTCCTGAGAGTCAGTTAGGGTATGGTTACGCGTCGTGAGGGTCGGTTAGGGTCAGGGTTAATGTCGTCTTTAGAAAACATCGTACGTTCCGCGCAGCATGCCAAAAGATACCGTCCGACACCCGTAAACCAACGCACCCCGATACTAAATGCTTGCCAAATGCCCATGTTATAAAGCCTTCCGCCGCATTAGTAATATCTGCATGCATTGAAAAGTGATTTAAGGACGGGAGTAATATGGTGATGCTGGAGTGTCATGGTGATGACTTGGGCGAGTGAATTTTGGAAAAGTTGCAGGTGCTTTAATTTGAGTGGATTTGATGTTGAGGAAAATGGAATTAGAGTAATCAAGCTCGGAATGGAGGTAGCAATAGCGGACCCAGTATGAAAGTCAAGCATGGGTAGGGTTGCCAGATACACGGGTGGCTAAAGGAGGACAAGGAACGCCGGAAAGGAGGACACATTGAATGCTTCACTCCGGAGTCCGAGGGTCTCCTAAGTAACCAGGAAACGAAGTTACATTGAAAAGCTGCATATAAAATCAGTTGAGGCATTTCATCATAATGTTGCAAAGTATTTATTTATCAGTTGCACCTTCTTGATTACGCACAGCATTTATCTAAGGAGCTAACTCTCCACAGCAAATCCTCGTTACCAATAACACATGCATAAAACTTCTCAAGGAACATTCTGAAATATTATACTTTGTAAGCATCACCATATTACTCCCGTCCTTAAATCACTTTTCAATGCATGCAGATATTACTAATGCGGCGGAAGGCTTTATAGATTCCCTTTATAGTGTCAACAGTAGGGCTGTCAAAATATTAGAAAAACGCGGCCCGGGGCCCGACCTCAGTTTCAGCGGGGGCCCGTCGGCCCGTCACTTAAAGAAAGCAAGAAATACTTGCGTTACCTTACAGTGTACACAGCACATAAAATGGCGGCTGATAGCTTGCTAGTCGCTAAAAGTTATAATTCGCTAAATTACATGTAACTGCTAGTCCGCTAGATAATTAATAACTGATGCCCACATTTTATTCCCAAAGTTTAAAAGTTACCTGCAGTCTGCACTGACGTGATTAGACAGTTAAATGCACAAAACAATGGAATGATTCTAATAAACTACTGAATCTTTATTTCAAACGAAAGCAACAGCAATGGCGGTTTGGCGGTAAACAACGAGATCTCGCGTTAAGATCTAGACAGTCCAAGTAAGTCAGTAAGTAACCAATCTTAATGGTAGTATTATTAACAAATTGCGCTAGGGCTTAAATTAAAAGTTAGTCACTCGTCGGCTTGCGGGTCAGCTACGGGCGGTAGGGCTGACGAGTGACGATAGGAAGCATGTTTCCCAATTTCTGTTCATAAGCCGAATGCAATAACAGCCAGACTCACCACCAATTCCCGATATAGCGATCTTTCTTCTTTGATTGACAGGCCTAATGGTCGCCGGCGGTCTGTCGCCGATACAGGGTAGCCTATACTGCAAAGGCGATCCGATATAGCGATCTTTCTTCTTTGATTGACAGGCCTAATGGTCACCGGCGGTCTGTCGCCGATACAGGGTAGCCTATACTGCGAAGGCGGCAGATTTGAAGAGGGGCACAAGGCTCTAGCAGCACATCATTCACAGGTCGGGTAATAGCAGTAATACCTCAACGCGCTGCAACGCATGGCTGGTCTTAGTATAGCCAGCCGACAAGTAAACAGGTACGGGTGCCAAGTTGCCAACTACCCCCGCGCCGATGACTAATACACCACGGTAGCTGGCCAACACATCTTCAAATCCACAGCGTTTTAGGCGACAGAAAGTCTGTATTTAAGCTTTTAAAATTTACTTAAAATAATATGCTGATTCGGACGGGTTTTCGGGCCTTGATTTAAGGGCCCGGGCCGGGCCCTTCGAACGGGCCCCCGGGGGCCCGTTGACAGCCCTAGTCAACAGACAGACAGTAAATTCATTTCCTTTGTCCATTGAGCGTTGTTAATCAAGGAGAACACTTTTAAACGGTGCAATTGCAGGAATAAAGACGAAAAATTTGTAAATGTTAAGTAACTCTGAGAAACAACCTGCATTTTTGCATCTTTGGAACAATGAACTCCACTGTTCATAGAGAATTTAAAAAACTGTTCATTCTTGCCTTGCATGACTGATTTAAGATTGCAGTATTGGTCAAACAATTGCATCATCCACAGTGATACCCTTTTCTTTTAGGCAGAATAGACTGTTTAGCCCAAAGTTTAGGGGGAACTTAGGGATAATGATGCGCGTGTAAAGATGGTAAAAGTAAAACAGTTAATAACTGCCAAAAAATAATACTAATAGCCCAATTAACACCAATACAACAAACATACAAAAAGCTGGACATTTTCCATGTTTATAGCTTGGCCTGCCGGACAGAGGACATGAGGCCAAAAAGGAGGACATGTCCTCCTTTTGCCGGACGTCTGGCAACCCTAAGCATGGGTTGAATGCAGTGGAGGTCTTGATTATGCATGAAGCTGGCATGAGAGAAGTTGGAGTTGTGATTAGAGAAGTAGAGATTTCGATCAAAGGTGATTGCGCACAAGTGAGTTGTAGTTGAAAGTGAGAGATGAAGAGTTAGTGGACCGGTGTATGGAAGGGTCGGAGATTTTCTTGATCTGATCTGAAAGGCAAAATAATAAATAAATTATAATTTAATAAATTCTGGTTTGGCAGGTTTGAGGCAAAGGAAGATTGGCAATCAATGGAGGAGAAGAACGAGTTTCGGAGAAGGATATGAAAAGTTGGGGGTCATCTGTGTAAAGAATGAATGAATAAATGAGTGCAGTGTCACGGTAACTTCTCTGAAAGCACTGGTATTAATTGCCACTGCTTCTCCTTTCTGTATCGTCATTTATGTGTCTGTTGTTTTAATAGTTTTTCTGCAGATGGCTGCCGAACCATCATACAAGATTTTCATTCGTGGCATCTCTCCAACTGTGGACGAAAATGGTCTGGAACTTGCATTCTCAAAGTACGGACGCATCATGGAAGGTATGGCAAAATATTTCATCTGGTTTAAAAAAGTTTCTGCTTATGATTTCTTTGCCTTTCGATCTAATCCCACAACCTTCTGTAGTGAATAGAATTGACTTGTCAACATGAGACCAGTAGAGTTTTGCAAACATTTAGGTGCCCAGAAATTGATCTAGAAGTCAATAGTGTGTGCTTCTCACTGAGTACCTCTAAATGTCCTCTGTGCTAAGCTCCTCTCATGATATGTATTTGTGAATGATGTCCCTGTTATGTTCCGCTCACAATGTCCAGGGCTGTCATTTATGTCCTCAGTTATGTCTGAGTCTTCCTCATCATGTTCCACTCGCCACGTCCCTCCCACTCAGTCTGTCTCACCATGTCCTTTCCACTATGTCCTTCTGATTGACTGTTTCACCATGTCCATCTTACACTACTCCAATCTATTCTTCTCAACAGGCTTCAGTAAAGTAATACATACTTTCTTGTTTCGCTGTTTTTTGTTCATCTAGTGCTGCTGTTGAGAGACAAAGAGACGAAAGCATCTCGTGGTCTGGGATTCATTACCTTCGAATGTACGGAAGACTGTGAGGATGCCGTACGAGGAATGAATGGACAGGTGCATACCAGTTGGAACGTTAGCATAAAACATCTATAGGTTGAAGAGTTCAGCTGCACAATGAATATCTATTCTAGTCTAATCAGCACCATTATCATTAGGCCAAAAAAAATAATGGTGTGTTTCCGGTAACAGAGTTAAAAAAAACTGGGTAGGTAGGTAGGAAAATAATTTTATTTTGGTAAAATAATTTTATGCAGTGATTTCCCAAAATTACGCCACTGCCCATTTATGCACAGTGGTACATGCTGTACCAAAGCATGTATTTTCTGTGCGAGTATTAAAAATGACTATTTGCAGAATGTACCTACAAACTGCTGTAGAAAACAATCTTATTTATTTCAAATAAATAAGATTGTCAAATTACCGTGAGAAAATCCACCACTTTCGGGTCTATTACCTCCCTCTCCCAAACTCCACAGGGGCCGTTCACATATTATATAACGCTCAAGGGGTAGGTGGGTGGGTTCCTGTTTTGTTAGCGTTATAGGTTTATGGTGGGTGGGGTAGGTTCAAGGTTTCGTTATATAACAAACTTTTTCAGCTTATGCTATTTTGCTTGTTTGTCTGACCATTGGACTTTCACTGTAATATTTTAATAAATATTCTTCATTACTAATTGTGTTTTAGTTACTTACTCACTCAGTGCTTTGCATAATATGGGATGTGGCCTACCAATTGTACGGGACGATGAACTACAGCTGCCATGGGACTGACTGGACTTATTATGTTCTATAAATTGTAAAGTGTTTTAATATGGTTTGAAAACTTTTAAATGTCTGCTACACTTCTTCATGCTGTATTAGTTAGCTTTATTAATGCATCTTGCATTTCTAGTATTAAACGATTAATTTGCTAATTTGCATTAGTCTAGTAACTACATTTAATACAGTAGGCCTACAAACTTTTAACATAATCCAGTCACTATTAAAGTGCTATTAACTAACATTGTATTGTTATAAATCCTCGACAATATCAACTTGACAGTATGATAATAATAATAATGAAAGTTTCCAGTTGTGTAATACAATAAGGTCCACTGTATGTCTTTGAATGTGCTTATAGACTGGGGGTAGGGGGTAGGAAGCATATCTGTTATATAATATAGGGGTGGGGGGTCACAGCTGCTGTTATGTAACGTTATTAGGGGTGGGGGGTAGGCAAAAAATTGAGATTTTTTGCGTTATATAATATGTGAACGGCCCCACACTTTAGCCCTTTTATTGCTGTGATTTACGGCACCATTATTTCCATTGAAAGACCGCTAGTTTCTGAATGTCTCTGCTTTAGTGAATGCACCTATAATGTCGCGATTCTGCATCTCTGGCATGCAAAGGCTTAATGTATGTGAAGTAAAAAAAAATTTTTAAATTTTTTAAAAATTTTCCGTAAAAAAATTTTTTTTTAAAAAATTTTCCGTAAAAATTTTTTTACAAAATTTTCCGAGTCGCGGCAAAAAAGTGACTCGGTCGCGTTACCGGAAACACACCATTATTTTGTTTTGGCCCTATGCACAGACGTCAATCAGTGGTCACTTGAAGTGAAACTGTAGTCAAGAATTATAATTTGTTAGAGTTTGTCCTGGTGTGAAGCACAGTCAGATTCCAGTTGGTCTGGGAAATTAGAGAATCAGGCTACAGTGGGTAAGCAAGTTGAAAGGGGTGAGACTTGAAAAACACATTGGAACCGATAGAATGCATGGAATAGGACAATGGATAACAAAACTTCAGATAAGTCAGTGAGAACACATCTGGGAGGTGAATACTGTCCTGGTGTGAAGCACAGGAAGAGTGAAAGTATATATTTGCTTGTATGAAGACTGAGCGAGAAGTAAACGTGTCTATAATGCCTTGTGAACAGGAAGACAAATTTTAATCTGGAGTCTATTAATTCTATTGCTCATAGAGTAGCCAGTGTAATTATTGTAGTGTATTGCATTTAAGCATTTGTAAAGCGCCTCTAGTAGGGTGAACCGTTCAGAAGCTCTCCCAGTGTGCTAGGGCCCGCAAATAGAAGCAGGTTTGAGAAAAGTGAAGGAAGAAGAGAGACTGCTAGGTAGAATAGAAGTGAAGGAGAAAGCGCATTCCAAAGAGAGGAACCAATTGAAGCAAAGGATTGAGACTGATCCATAGCAGTTCTAGTACAGGGAAACAAGATGTCAAGTCTATTGGAGGCTAAAGACTGAGTGTGCTGACTATTTGATGAGAGGATCAAACAATTAAGGAGAGGACTGTCCACCTGCAGAATGAAGGAGTCAATTGTAAGAAATTGAAATTACTAAACAAATTCTACCTTAAAAGTTCTTCTTATTCTTATGTCAGTTTCTTTTAATGTTAGGAGTTGAAGGGAAGTATTTTACAAGTGGAAATTGCTACCGAGAAACCTGGATATCAGAACAATCCCAGAGGCCGTGGCTTCGTCAGGTCAGTGAGAAAATGCTGAAAATATTTGTTCTGAATATTATTCATAGAAACCGCAACCCACAGTCTGAAAGAAAAGCATCCCTTGTAACTTTCTTTGTTCTGAGCCTCCAGAGGACTTATCCTGTGGACTTGAGCTGGTTCAGTCCAAAGGCTTGGCATTATGGAATGCTGTTTTTACCTCAAAGATTCCATTCTGTTGAGGCCTTGTGTTTTACGATAACTGTGCTTAGCATTCTGCAGATTAGATGAGATTATATAATCTGTGGCTATATTTGGGCTGAGACCCATAAAGTACAATTTTAAAACCCAAGAACATTCAGTCCATTAAGTATCTGCTTGATGTTTAAGAATTCATTAGATTCTGCTTGATGTTTAAGAATTCATAAGTCTTTTATTACTGAACTGAAGTGTATGTACACTTGCTTTACTCAACACCAGATAGTTTTATGTCCATCAGCTGCAGGGATAGTTATCTTAATTTTTAATATAAATGTGATTAATTGTCACTTGATTAATATCGAAGTAATTAAGTGAACATTTGTGATAAAATGTCCTAGCGGTTAAGTGTTGCTCGATGAACTGTCTGCATGATGAACTGTTTGTGTGATTAAGTGAACGGTGATGAAGTGTCGAGTGACTAAATGGCACCAAACCCTTTGTTATATGTTTGCAGATGACAACTTTAGTAACATGTGGTGAAGTATTTAATTTTGATATTTCAAACATACTGTGTAATTACAGTATTGCTAATTACAGAGCCGATCCACAAAATTTGCACAATTGGCATTGGTGCTGTCCTGCTTTTAAACTGGCACAGAGTAGAGGTAGGTAACTTCGTTATACGTATTACTCAAGTTTTTATTTACTTATGTGCCATGTTTGTGACAGAGGTGGCAGAGGTGGGTTTACAGGTCGTGGAGTTGAGCCAGGTCGTTTCCCAGCTCGAGGTGGTCGACCATTTGGTCCAACTCCTCCAAATCGTCACCCACCAGTTCGAGGTAGAGGTTCTTATCCGAGAGGCAGTGGTACCTTTGAAAGCCAGAGAGAAAGGTAATTGAACTCTAGAGACTCATTATAACACGCTTCATTATGACACAGATTCTGATACGACATGGTCTGTGACACATGAATAAAAAAATTAGTTCAGCCATAGAAAATAACCTTGAACATTATAACACATCCTTGTTATAAGGCTGTTCTTTATGTGGCTTCCAAAGACACCATTATAATGAGTTTTGAGTGTATTTTAAGCATCTCATGATAACAAGCCAGTCATATTGGGGTTGGCATAACAATCACACTGCCCATTACCAAGTGTTCACTATGCGACATCATTAAACACCTGTACTTGACTAACTAGTGTGGTATTGATCTGATACAAAAATATATAACAGTCACTAATTTATGAGGTTCTTAAATTATGAATGACCACTGAACTTGGCAGGGATGATGTACAGTCAAGGTTTACCCAAATGCTAACATGTATCACTTTCCATAATTTCAATTCCCTTATGAAATCGTGTATACATGTCAGTGACAGTGCAAATGCTAACCGCAAATGCGGTTAGCAGTTGGTTTTTCAATAAAGGATATACTTACTTAATCAGTCCAGACAAAAGACAGAGTTCTGTAGGAAACATTTTGTCTTAACCAAGCTCTTATGTTAAATTTGTTTAGGTCAATGTTTTTTTAAATTAATTTTTGTTATTAAAGCAAAAGTAAATGCAGAGTGCCAGCCAGTGTTGATTCAGCTCAGGTGGGTATAACCTATTGTAAGGTAATGGGACATTTAGATGAGGGAATTCCTCCATGGTATTCAAGGCCCAAGAAGACGTATACACCATCAAATGAGATGGTTGTCAGTCAGATGCAGCCAAGGCAGAGGAAGATTCTAGAGTGCATGCCATGCATTACATAAGCGAACAGATTTTCAGAGTTTTTACAAAAGACAGGCATTTATGTCATTTTCTAGGTTTCCAGGACCTGCAGAATATGGTGATGGAAGGCAGCCATATCCTGGACCGGACATGCGACGCGAATATCGTCCACATATGACACCAAATGTAGAACCAATGGGCTACAGAGCTCCCACCACCCCCCGCTACAGTTACCCTGACAGACCGGAAGGCCCCAGAGGACCAGAGGGTGATTATGAAGGGCGGACAGCAACCGGGTCTAGACAGGAAAACATAGGTGATCGAAGACCTGAGAGAGGATACCCACTGAATGCAGATCCGGAGTATTCCCAGCGAAACCCAGAGAGTGCTTACGATGCTGATTATGATTCTGTGGATCGCAGAGGGTATGAGGCTGGTTATGGACTTGTAGATCGCAGAACTTCAGAAGGTTATCCACCTCCGCCAAGAGAAGAAAGAGCAGATTATGGCTATAATGCTCAGGCAGACTACAGGGAATACCCGAATTCAGATTGGAATGGAGAATACAACACTGTTGATCGAGCTGCCGCAGAGAGAAGACTTCCACCTGGCCGAGGATATGGAACGGCCGATTCAGATCGATATAAGAGTGCTGAGTCAAGAGGTTATGGGATTGAAGATAACCCTGAAAGCAGAGTAACAGAGCCAGATAGGGCTTACAGGGTTGGAACCGGGGATGCGCAGCGATCAAAGAGGGGTTACCAATCACCTATGAATCCTTATGCAGCATCGGAGGATTATGGCGGCCGAGAGCAAAAACCAGATTATAGGAACCCGGATTTGCGCAGAGGATATGGTGGAGGCGGTCCGGTTAATCCCCGTGAGTATGGATATGGCCCTGTGGAAGAAGTGGAGTCGAGAGGCACGAGCGATTGGGAGTATAGGGCCCAAGGATCCGCACGGCATCTGGAAAGAGGGGAAATAGAAGATGCAAGTGGACCACAGAGGGGAGAGTATGGACGAGCAGAACCAGGGTTTGCACACAGGGGTTATCCAGCCAAGGAAGACTACAGAAGACCAGCACCTGGTCCTGAATCAAGGGAAACAAGGGCTTATGATTACCCAGATCCTGCTCAGTATGGGGATTGGGGAATCCAAGAAGATGAATTCGCCTATGAAGACAGAAGAGGCCAGAGGAACCCTGCTCCACGATCGAGGTATTTAGTTCATTTTATCGGTTTCTTAGTTCATTGATTGTTTGGTTGATTGTTTGGAATGGGTTGAAAAATATCACTAACATACTACCCAAGTTCCAGAAGCATCTAACTAATGGTATGCGGTATGCCTATCTGATCGTTGCTAGTTATTGAGTACCAGTAAGTGATTAGTTGATTCATTTGGTAATTTTTAATTGAATAGATTTTTTATTGATTGGTTAATTCTGAATGTTAATTCATTTGTTAATTATAATTAAGAAATGAATTAGCAGTCAGTCATCTAGTAAACTGATAATTAACTGTTTGCTATTTGACTGATTGCTACTGGTATTCATTCATTTATTCACCAAGTATCGATTAATGGTTCATTCGTAAATGTTATTTACTGAATCACTGATTGTTCATTCATTCAGTTACTGCAGATGACATTACAGGAAAAAAAATTATTAAAATTTACTTGCTCAACTTAACAACGTTGAGCAAGTAGGGTTCTTCCAACCTCTTGAATTTTGTTGCTTCTGTACACTGGTATATATGGTGGATGTGAAGAGTCACAAGGATACTATGTGATATTAGTATTTAACAAGGTTAACATTAGTTTTGGTCTACTTTTCTTTGTTCAAAGCAGTGGAATACTGGAAAAATGTAAATGAACTGTTTTTTTCAGAGGTTATCCAGCTGAACCGGAACTTGATACTTCAGGTGATTATGTTTATCCTGATCAAGCATCGGGGCGATCTCAAGGAAGACCATACGGTAAGGGCAACATTACTTAATTAGATTTCGAGGTAGATCCTACTGTATGAGCTAATTTCCATAACTTCATAGTTCATATTACTAAATTGTAAGAACAAGTATTCCTGAATTTGGTGAAAGGAAGGTCCTACAGTAAATGCAGTGTTTCTTATTTTGATCTCTGACATATCATAAGGCAATATTCCTGAATTTGAGTGGCATTGCAAAGTTTCTGTACTGTGCTTGACCTTAAAGTAATTCTATGTAGTGTATCTCATAGTATCGTATTGCAATAGCAAATTTGTATGTCACCGCTACAGAAAAAATACTTAGCAGAACTCTGTAAGACAGCCCAGTTGGAATTCGAAACTGTTGCCTCGAGGGCAATGGTATGTTACACAAGTTGCCAGTTCACTCATGAACTGTGCATGCTTATTCCATAACAATAAGTTGTTGAGATTTTGAATTGTTGTTTGCTTTTATCTGAAACACGATGTAGCAAATGACTGCATCTGAAGGCTACAGTTTTAATAAGACATAATATTAAGCAGTTGCCTTATTTTTTAATCCATATTGCATTAGCTAGCTGGAGAAACTACAGCAGTGTCAGTGAGAAATAATTTTAGTAAACAAAAATATGATGCATTTATTCACTCTGTGTGTGTTCAGAACAGTGAACGACAGCTGAGTAGAAACATGTTCCATTTGCAAACTAAATTATGATTATTACTGAAAGCTACTGTGATGATTATTAAGTATATGCAAAGCAACTCTGAATGCTATATTATGATATTTACATATGGATACCATTGGAGATCGATTCCATAAAAGATGTTGATAGGTGCAATATACAGAATATGTTTCATTTAGTACATACAGTGGGTCGTGTAGAAAGACAAAGAGCAGTTTGTACCAATGACTCATACTCATTGTTGAATTAGCAGTAGGTGGATACCACTAGACGAAAATGCTGAATAGTACGTTGGAGAGGTGAAGAAGCGAACAGACAGTTCTGAAATGATGTTTAAAAATGTTAAGAAAAACAACAGCCCGATAAGCAATAAAAAGTTCAGAACAGTGATATCAGAATGGCTGAATGTTGAAAATGAAATGCGATGTCCAGAAATCAAAGCGATGTTTTCAGATAAATATATACAACGTTTAAAAACAAATGCAGCAGAGATGATACACCATATGAAATGACTTGTAAGCACATGAAGAATATAAAATAATATTTACATAGATACTTTAAAAGAGTAAATGTGTTACTTTAGAAAGAGCAACTTATCTGTGCTACTCTGATTGCACAAAGATGCTCCAGTGTTGGTATGAGTATTGCAGGTACACAGTCAACAGAAAAGCAGTTACCACAAGTAGCACTACAGTTGGTGTATGACAGAAGCAAAATACAACTGCAGTTGCTGAACTTGGGGAAGTTTCATGAAACAAGATAATGAAAATGTGACTTAGGTTTAGACTAACACAAAAGCAAACTATTTACCACGATAGGTTACATGTAAGAAAGTCTTACATTCAAACAAATGTACTAAAGCTATTTGCCAAACTTTGAAATCACAGACGAATGTAAGTCTGGATGAAGATAACTTATCCTTTGAGTGACGAGGAGTTAAATAGTTGCACATATTAGTTTTTAAAATCATAATCTGTCTTGGCTGATTGAAATTAAGTGAAGTACTATTTGAATGAGCAGACTACAGTTTGATTATACTAGTAGCAAAAGAGAGTGAGCAAAATACAGTTTGATGTAACTGTAAGAAGAGAGGTTTGTCTGACTGAGCAAATACTATTTGATTCAACTCTTAGGAGAACACAGGAAAGCTTAACTCTCAGAGATTTGTATTAAAAGGTTAGAATGACCATTTCAGAGTGTCAATTTTCAAATTGCTGCTATAATGAAGTTGGTGAACTTAATTGAATTTAGGAGACCAACTGCGATGGCTACTTTTATTGAGCCCATAGCTGACCATAAGTTGCAACCATTTGCAAAATGTGATCTGCTATGGGCCCAATGAACATGGCTGTGTGCTCATTTTCTCCAAAACCGCTGGAAACTGACTTTCAAGGACGCAACACAAACAAGTAATATTGGAATCAAGTTTGGCTTGCCAGAAAGCAAAATCATTGCCAAAAAGAAATTTAGAGATTTGGAAAATTAACATTTTGATCAAAGCTAAGTCATATATTATCTTCATATGCACGTAAAAGACTAAATTAGCAGCACCTTAACAGGTGTACAAAATAAGATATAGAGACAATCAAATCTACTGATAATAACTGATAGATCCGTTTTCATGATGCATAAGGCATGAAGCAATTGTTCTTCAAGTGAAACTATTAAAATATCTTAATCCAGTAAAATCCGATAATACATGGAAATCAGAGGGCAGACGACAGTGGGTATGCAAGCTGAAAGAAGATATGTCTTAATTTAAACCCTGAATGACATTCAGGTAAAATGATGCTGTGTTTGTCATGTTATGTGTCTGGACTTAATCAAATTTACAGATTTATTTCTGATTGAAATTCATCCAGGTGCATACGGATCCGTGTCGGCACATTCAGAGGGCTTTTCAGGTGGCAGGCCCACCAGGGGTCTCCCTAGAGGTTCAAGAGGTAGTGATAGTGGCTTGAGGCATCCACCACCGAGAACCAATGCAGACGAACCTGAAGCAAAACGAAGGTATGCACCAGAAACTCGAGGAGGCTACGCAGCATCACGTGGTGGTAGGATGCCACTGAGAGGAAGTGGTAGACGTGCAGGACGGCACTGAGAATAAAAGTGATGGTGATCATGACATGGAAATGAATGTCGACAGGAAATGTTGGCAGCTGCAGATAGTCTGTTTCGTCATAACGTGTTCATTGTCAAGCGAATGGTTGGCACTTCTTGCCCGGCAAATGGGATCAGTTAATCCATTTCTGTTGAGTTTCTGCACTGCTGTTTGGACAGTAGTATTTTAGTAACAATCAGATTGCAACAAAATGTGAACTTCTCTGAGTTTAGAAAAGTAACGTTATCATCAAGACTGTGCATGTTTTAAAAACATTAGAACGATGAGACACAATGCAAAATCAAAATAATTGTAACTGTGCGAAGAGAGGCCAGTTGAACTATTTTGCTTAAACGTAGATGTACTTTGAGTTGGTGTCGACAGTTACTATTAAACTAGTGGTAAATTATTGTGTACAAGTCAGTAAGGATTTAGGCATTGAAAGAAACTTGTGGTAATCAACTTGGCATGTTTTGAGCCACTAAACTAATCAAGTTTACCACACGAAAGACGAATTAGATAAGCTGATTTGTGCATTCTTCACTTGGTCGTAGTTGTAGTTAATGAGAAATGCAAACATTTTAAAGAACATTTGCTAGTGAAGAGGGAGAAGACATTAAGCATCTGGACAGTTAAGCGAATAAACAATGGACTGTTCTTAAGGTTATGAGTGAACAATGATCAATGGAGTAGCAAAGACAGTTTGAAGTGTTGACAAATGAAGAATATTAAAACTCAAAAAGAAGTCTACAAGGTGTTGATAACTTGTGTTTTACTTGCATATGAAGTTTCAATTCAAGCAAACCATTCTTACATTCACAAATTTAAACAACAAAAGCTTGTTGTACGGAACAACAAGAATTTTGCCATTTCCTGGTACTGAGTTTTGAGTGAGGTACATAGAAGCAAATCACCTCAAGCTCCTGTCCTTTTGTAGAAAGGGACATTCGACTGGTGGTCCTGCTGAGCTTCATCTTGGACATAATGCGACACCATTGATTCTGGTCATGTCACACTGCTTGTTCTCCTGAATGTTAGTGCGGTGTTTGACATGATTGATCATGAAATTCTGATCAAGTGAACACCAAGTAACCTCTTTTGTAATCAGAGGACAGCAACTGTATCGGCTGTGCTCCTTCCTGAATGGACGGACATCCTGTATTCGGCCGATTTGACACAACTCGTTACTTCTCTGGGAGCGTGGATTCACCAACATGCCATTGACTTACAACTGTATTCCACTTGCCACCATCTGATGCACTTGCATGTTCTACAATCTACAAGGACCACTGTGGCAGAAGAGCAGAAATGGATGACGTATAATCGGCTGTGGCTCAATCTGACAAAGACACAGTTTATTTGACTGGGCACAAGCCATGTGAGGTCAAACAATAATGAAAGTGCGATAAAGTTCCAGCTCATCTGCAACTTGGGTGTGCTTCTGGGTTGAGACTTGACAATGGCAGGTCCTACTTCTATCAGCTGCTTCAGATACAGGTCATACGACGCAGTCAGTGCTTCTGTGACTCCCGTGCACTCGTTCATCCTAATGTGCCTCAATTATTGCAATTCAAGCCCTTGCAGGCCTCCTGGGATTCAGTGTATGCCAGCCCCAGTCCATCATAAATTGTGCAGCCCAGAGTCGTGACCAATAAGCTGAAATATTCGCTTATATTTTAATAAACACATACTCGAGAGACGCTACAATGGCTTCCTGTTGCCGAGCGGATTTCTTTTAAGATCATCTTGCTGCTGGCACGTGCTTCAACTGTTGTCTGTGCCCTGGCATACATCCGGAAATTCTGTTCCAGCCTCAAGTTAACCTGGTTGGCGATCATTGCACTCTGCTAGATGTGGAGATATGCAGCTGCCGATTCCCACTCTTCAACTCCAACTTATCGTACCTTTCATGTATTTTACTATTTTCATGGAACAGTCTTCCATTGCATTTACATACTGTTGCACTCGGCCCTGTGCACTGTGCAGCAAATATTGTCAACCTGTGTTAAAGCACACTTGTTTCGATCAGACAGATGGACATGTGCAGAGCGTTTTTGTGAGTTACTTAAAAGGCACTAAATATATCAGTTACTGACTATGAGAAGTTTTCACGTTGGGCAAGTTCAATGTAACACTGGAGCAGAAACAGGATTTGAACTTGGGCCAAGCTATCGAAGAATCTTGGATATAATGCTAACAATTAGGCCAGTCTGCTCAGTATAAGAGTGTGTACAACTATATCTGTTTTGCACACCCACTGAACATTATGTTAGGTTCAGATTACAGTCATAACAAGAGCTCTGTTATAACAGAGCTGGTTTGTAAGATCAAGATATATAGACTTGAGTTAAATTTAGAATGTATGTACCAAGGCTGTTAACAATACTGGAAAAAAGTATTGGCAATACCAATATTTCATAATAAAAGTATTGGCAATACCAATACTATTTCTAAAAAGTATTGCAATACAAATGCCAGTACTTTACCAATACTTTTCGATAAGTTAGTTTACGTTTATTCACATAAAATACATGATGAGATCTAAATTACTATTGTATTGTATTGCCTAAGTATCTTAAAGCGTGGTAAGAGGCAATTTTCAAAGCGTAATGGTTTATTTCTCACTAATTCTTGATAACGACTTATTTAACCCTTTAACGACGAGCTGCATTGGTTTTCCCATACATTTTAGTACATGCTCGGTGTTAAAGGGTTAAGCCGATGAGAAACCATATAAATTATAGTGCAAAAAAGTATTGGTATCGAGTGTTGCAGGCAGGCTAATAGTAGTATCAGCGATACACTTGCGATACCAACAAAATAAAACTATCGCGATACTCGCTGTGATACTGAAAAATGTATCCGTGATACCAAGTCTTGCGATACTTTATCACGATATTAACAGCCCTGGTATGTACTACTGTGATGTTAGAATTCACATTATAATAGATATGTTACAAGGAAATTCCAGTAGGCCGAATAATGGCATGTTTTGCTGATCTTGGAGAAATTATGTATGCTTTTGTGAGTTACATGTAAGTACTTTACATTGTTACTTTAACTCCTTAGAACTTTTCAAAAGTAAGAAATGAGTATATTAGAATTAGGGTTGTTAATATCGTGTTTTTTGGCAAACCGATTATCGGTTTTAGAAATCCGATTTTAAACCGATTATCGTTTTTCATTGGCCTTCATAGAAAATGTAACATATTATCATATAATGCAAGTTACTGAAAACCGATAATCGCTACGTACCGTAACGTACATACACGCACGGGGTTCTACTATTACCTCGTTGGCTGTGGAAGACTCCGTTTTATATATAAGAGGCAATAGTACGTCATTGTGGGGTTCTACTATTACCTCGTTGGTTGTGGAAGACTCCGTTTTATATACAAGCGGCAGAATTCGATAATCGTTTTGTCAATAATGAAAACCGATAATCGTTTTCAAAACCGATAATCGGATTTCCGATTATCGTTTGACATCCCTAATTAGAATTTAGAAGAAGGAAAAGTATAATTATTATTGTTAGTGTACGACAAGTAGGAACAAAGACATCTTACTGGGCCACACTGGCTATCAAAGTCTGATCATTGTCCAAGTGCACAGCTGGGATTTGGTACAGTGATGTCCTACATGCCATTTCCTTCTAACGTTCTGTATAAGTGGTGTGGTTGTGTCAAGTGGTATTTTTGCATAAAGATAAACTTCACCAGAAGCCAAGTCGGAAAAGTATGAAACTGCATAACTGCATTTGAAAAATTTCAGATGTAGTCACAATAAGCAATATTTGCATATTTTAACCCAAACTTTATCAGAAATCAGATTCACAAAATTTCAAATGCAGTGTGTAAGGCTATATGAACTTCAAAAGAAGATATACGTTCAAGAAATTTGAAACTCGTGGATGTAACCACAGTACAGGAGAACTGCTACCACTGCAGATGGTGCCATAGGCATAGCTACATTGAGGCACGAGGAGGCAGTTGCCTCCTCTTGCTTTTTTTATATACTGGAACTTCTATTGACCAATGACCAGGATTTTGCCAATGGTCTGTGAAGTTGCCTCCTCTTGAATTTCAGTCTCGCTACGTGCCTGGATGGACCATCTTTTGTTAAATATACAAGTAGTGGATTACTGAATTTGATAGCTGTAGTGTGTGCAAACATGATAAAGTCTACTCACAAGCTGACAGTTCAGTTGTTTCAAAACAATGCTTCAAAATTTAATCATTTTGCACTTGTGAATAAGCTCATTCTTAGCACTTAACTACTACCGTACAAGTTTTGTGCGTATGTGTGAAAAAAACTTGTATGTCCCTTTACTGAGGTTTACACATTTTTAAGAGGTTCAGCTGCAACCACTACATTCAGGTTCATATTTAGACTTAAATTGTGTTAATTCTTATGAATTACTGCAAACTACATGTAAGCGAAGTAATAATTAATCTCTTGTGGCTGGATAAGCGTTGTATAGTGCCATCTTGGAATCTAGCTTGAAATCTTGACATAGCTAGCAGTTTCAAATTAATGCTAGCAAAGGCCGGTGTAGATCATTTTCTGATAAACAAAGCACAGAAACACTAAATGTATTGTTCACTCAGAAAGTTGTGACAAAGTTGGATGTCAGCAATACGGGTTGCATATACCGGTAGCACAGATCTACAGTTCTACATGTTTATAGCTGTGCAAAACTACTTAGGACTATACCATTTCAGGTAGTATGATTGAAAGGATATGTTGTCTATCAAAAAAGTGAAAGCCATGAGGTATAGGTAGCACTTGTCTGCTTGAAGCTTTAAATGCAATTACCAATGTGTAGATGATAAAGATGGTTAAGCATGTGAAACGAAAGTCAAAAAGAGCGACTAATGAACACGTACGAATTTCAAATAAAAACAAATGAACTATAGGCAAACAGGTCATCTGTAGTTTTTGACCATTATGGAGTATAGAAAACAGGTGATTCAAAGGTGAAATATAAGTTGATTTGACTTCTTCAGGTGGTGTAGAAATGTGGAGATGTTACGGCAGGCTGGTGTTATGATACAATTTGCTGTGTTACTACCAGTAAGCTTTTCAGCTAAGTCCAACAAAAATGGTTGAAAATGCGAAAGATGCACAATGACCTGTGTTGTACTAGAGGTATTGACATAGTTATTTGACAGTTACCACATCAATAAGCATATAGCAATAATTAACAGTTTAATAAGGAAAGTGCATATGCTTTCTGCCTTGTTCAGAAAGACAACGAGAAACTAAATGTGACAGATATGAATACTGATGTAGATAAGAATGCTACACTCTTGATGGATTTTTAATACATTTTGGAGCACTTGAAGCTATATAACAGTTTCTAGGCCTGAAATTTACTGTTCTGCAAGTTTATACTGAGCTAGATTTTAAGCTGCTGCTCATTCCATAAGGAAAATAATTAATTAATTTGCTCTCTACACAGTTTCAAATGGCTGATAGGAAACTAGGTCTACAGGAGTTCTATTTTTTCAATGTAAATTACTAATAGGAAATTATAGGAGTATAACTGAAATTCTTTTGAAACTAATAACTTAAAATACGTGGAGTTAAATTAGATTTAAGTCAATCAGTTTATTTTGCAATTAAGATTGGTTTTAATAAACTTCTGTTCAGTGCCTAATTAAGCTCTTATGAGAAGCCTGAAATGGACAATTTATCTGTCGAATTTTACTCATGAGGCAACATGTATGCAGGCAAATGCACACACACACACATATATACAATATTCTTTTATATATATGTATATATAAGGTAATAAGGCATAATGCATATGTGTCACCTTGTCACCTTGTGCCATCAGTTCGTGGAACTCTAGCGACCGTCGTGACCAGCTTCCTCCAATCCTCCCTGCTTCGTACCGCGTCCCTTAGTTGTGCGAGGCTCATCGCTGTCCTCTTATATATCTCTTCCATCCAGCGAGTTCTCGGCCGACCCCTACTCCTCCTCCCCTCCCGCACGCCAGCATCATCTCCTTCTCCAATCCCTCTGCTCTCATTACGTGTCATGGCTATCCCCAGTCGATTCATTTCTCTCTTTATTATTTCCAGCTTTCCCTCCGGCATACTTCGTACATTCCATGTACCCACTTTCAGCTGTTTCTTGCAGCTCAGGTTGAACCATTGTTCCCCGTCTCCATCAGCCATTGAACTTCCTTGCGGATTTGGTCCAATCGCCTCATCACGTGTGAGGTTTCCCGGTTCACCGTCTCGCTCTTCCCCAGTAGTTGTTAAGTCGGCTTCTGGCCTGGAGGATCCGCACATATGTGTACATGTTTTTAAAATACAAGTCTTAAATATGTACTGTACTAAGGCTCATAACCAAAGCCCTACAACTGTAACTTTACCTTAAAAGTAAATAATGGTAAATAATGAAACATTTCTTTTACACCTTATAAGAACATGTCAAAATGGTATTCCTTACTTGAGTGTTGTAATATATAATGCATGTGTGAAAGAATAGAAATGCTAACCAGTGGCATCTGTTATAGTAGTTTGCTTAAGTCAACTTCTGGTTTGTATTTAATGTTAAATCTTGAAGTAATTCAACATCTAACTATGTTTTCTTTTTCAGTATTTCCACGTTCAGTTGAGTTGAAAGTGTGAATTTTTTGAGTTAAAGTGTTTGGATTCAGACTGATGAAAATGACCAAACACCGAGTTTGGAACCAGAGTCTGGTTCGTAGTATTACATAATTTACTGTCGCGCAATTTGCTGCTTAATTTTCTAGACATTATGATTTGGCGATTGTCAGACACTAATTCTTTATGTATGATGATCCTTGTACGTGCTATGATTCTCCTAAAGCTCAGAATTTCTTGAGTGTAAACTATAGTTGAGTTTGTTTGTAAGATCCAACTGTTATATTGGTGATAAGAGAAGAGCAGTCTATTAAGCTAACCCTAAAAGATAAGAGCCGTCCCTTAAGCTAAACCCGTGGGTTTGAAGTATTAGCAACTTTATATACTGCCTTGGCTTATGATAGTGGATGGCCAGTCCTGTTTCTCACTGTCTCATCTTCCTGCTGACAGTTTACAATCACGGGAGACAAATTTGCTAGAGTGAAAAAAACTTGGCTAAATTTAGGTTATGTTCCAGCCAAGTCACAAAAGAGACAAGAAGACTTCTCTTCAACACATCAACTACATTTACATCAACTTGTATAAACATTTTGATTATAGCAAATGTTTAAATCTTGAGTAAATATAAACTTTCACTGGAGTAAACTTCTACAATATACATGAGGCATATATATGGGTACTGAAGTTAGACAGAAAATTCAACGTTGAGAATAATTGTTTTGAAACATGAATAGTGTTTAATAATTATCATTCTAAACAAACTGCAGATGTTAAGTGTTGTGCATTGTCCAGGCATGTGTCGGGTATTTTATCTAAGGTGTGGTATAATGGTATTTGAAAAGATAATCTTACAGTAAACTGAAGATATCTTCAGAAGATCTGTGCTAAGGCGGCAATGAATCAGGCTTAATTTATTTCTTTGTCTGGTTGTTATAAGTTCTAATATATTGCTCATATCACACCAAAATGCTAATTCTGTTAATCATGTTCACATTGTTTTAAATGTTTATTTTCTTTTTGTTGTCAGTTTGAAATAAAAGATGATTGTGCAGTATTTCAGGACCACAAATCTGAAAACACTAAGCCGTCATGAATGCCACAATCACTTGCAAGACTGTGCAACAGCATATGCCATGGATTGTGCAGCTGGATGAGGTGGTAAAGATGCTGAAGTTTGCTCTCCAGGTGGTGGCATTATCGGCGATGGATGCTGGGGTATTGGCAGCGCCGGTAGCTGTGCTTTGCATGGTGGTGCCGGTGGCACGTTGGACTGACTCGGAGTCCAGGCAGCGTACTGAGCTGGTGGTGGCTCCGGTTGTTTGGGATTGGCCAAGGCGATGAGGTCTTCGACAAGCGCCTTGACGTTAACATTGCGCAGAAGAGTCATCGGCGCATTGCCTTGCCATGAGGAGTCATCACAGGAGGCTGGATCGTGTCGCAACGGAGGAAGAGGGTTTCGTCTCCAGTCGACGCAGCTGGCAAGGTTAGTGTAGTCGACCAGACCGTTTTCTGGGCAGGCCAACCTACATGTGCACACACACACAACAATTAAATTGAATATCAATTTATTCTGCATAATTGCAGTGCATTTGAGGATCGTTGAAAGAGGTGAAGTATCGCTCTGAGAAGTCCTATTAAGAGGCGCTATGCCAATTGTCTTGATACATATATATTTACATGCAGCGCTTTGGAAAGCATTTCTGAGTTACTTCAAAGGCATTGATTGTTACTTTTATTGATACATCCATATAGGGAACAACCGGGTAGACATTTTCTACTGGGTAGCAAATCCGAGTATTTGGATGTACTATTTGCCGGATCCGGGTACGAACCGAGTACCGTTTTTACATGTAATAAAAAAAGATCAGCATAAACATTATTTTTTTTTTACCTGTAATAATGAACCAATTAGATATATATACAAATACGACAGCGACTGTAAGTCTCTATTAGTGTATTTTGTGACTTTTAGTTCAGTTGTATAATTTATTTGTAAATTGTAACTATAATCTTGAGATTGATCGAATTCCAAAAATTGTAGGTATTTGCGTGGGTATTATTTGCCGAGGCGAATAGTTCCGAAAAACCCGATATCCGGCCGGGGCAAATGGCCGAAGTGATTTCCGGTTGTTCCCTACATCCATACATGCATTTACAACATATTATAATCTAGTCTTGAAACATCAATAGCACTGTTACCGAATTGTGCAAACCATCAATCAAAACTTTTAATCTCATCATACATCTCTGTAAAAGTTTTGGCTCGTGCATCACCAGCTTATGTTGCTGCCCCACTACTGTGCATGACCTGGGTGATGGGTGTGATCTTGGACCAGGAATTGACCTCAGAGTATGTGAATTGTGTTGGCTCTGATTACTAATGGGCTTGCATGCGTTGCTAGCCTCTTCAACAATAGAATAAAATAAAGTGACATGAGTAAGATCCAACTCTCAGGTCTTATAGTATAGGACGGTTAGGACCCATAACACTCGGACTCCGAGATCTGTTTTAAGAGTTGTGGTATAATAATGTTTAGGCAATTGGTGCCACTAGGGAAGAACTGGGCTCTCGTCAGTATACAAGATACAAACTCCAGCATGTTTGCTCTATAATAGTTACTTTTGTTAAACCTAGTTCTTAATCCTATCCTAGATTTATCAGTATATTATAATAAAGTAATTACTTTGCTTTACCTGCAGGTGCAGTTTGTTCTTTTTAAGAGGTTGGAATAATTAAACAGTTGTTTAAAAATTAATTTTTCTTTGTTTAGAATACAAAGTTTTGGCAATGGAAGAAGGAGGTGCACCCTGCTGCAGTAGGAGAAGAAGTAGGAAGAGAGGTGAATTAAGAAAGAACAGCGTTTTTGCCAAACATCATTTGGGGTGCAGACCAGTCGAAGTGTGATGGCCCAAGTACCACAGGTCAAAATACATTTTGCCTAGATTTTGTCACAGTGTGTCTTGAAAACTTTAAATACATTTACCCTTTATCATTGAGTAACCTATACCAATTTAATTGAAGATTATGGCTACTTACACCGTCAAAAGGGTTCTCAGCATGTCATTTTGAACTGGAATCTTCAAAGATCTGAAGACGGATCTTATGACATTCGCCTCCAAGAATCCAGTTCTAGAAACGAATAATAAACAGTTTGTCAAAGCTTTTTGAAGTTCTCAAAACAACTGTGCCTCAAATTATAAACCCAACTAATTCACAGCATATGGCAACCCATTACAGAACACATTCTATGAGTTTTTCTGTATTATTAAATAAACCAAACACCTAATGCATTGATATAGAATATATAAACACAAGAACCCATAATGAACATTTCCAAGTCAAAATCAACAGAAGACATGATAGACCATTGCCACAGATCCCTGTGCAGTGTATGCACCTTCACACTGCTCTCTTCAATACACCAGCTCAAAGTTGATTCAACCTGTCTGTTACACTTCTAGTAGCCTACATAGGTTTCCCATAGCCTCCATTGCACGCTCGTGGACCATTACAAAGGTACTCGCTAATCCATTGCCTCTATACAGTGTTGACCAGTCAATCGGAGCTCACAGATTTCTATAATTATAACTTAATAAATAAAGACTTCTTGCTATATCAAACATCACCCTTGTCAATGCAAACCTTGTTCATTCTATCTGTTAGTGTGGCGAATAGGAAATAAATGTCAACTTTCAAGCACTAGTTTTTTGAGAAGGCTAAAGTGTGGGTCAATGAGGTGTTGCCCTCAAATGGCCCTGCAGACGTTTTTGCTCACTTTGCCTTGATGCTAGTCAAATATTAAGATGATGACAGTTGTTCTTAATTTACTTAATATGATGTTATTCGTCTTTCTCTTTTTTTTAATTTGTGCGCATAAAGCAATATACTGTAGTAGGGAGACATGTTACCATTAACTTTGACCCCTTTCTACTACGAAAACTCAGATTTGCTGACCTCTTTCCGTCGTGATGGCGACAAAGATCGACGATATCACGGAAGTTCTCGTAGCTGACCTTCTTCAGTTGTTCGTGGATCATGGCCAGAAGTTCCTGTAGGTTGACCCTGTCCTGTGTGCGGTCCTGGTAATACCGTGCCAGTGTAACGATGTCATGGTCGATGATGCAGTCACTGATGTTGCGTATGAGACAGCAGAATTGGTTGAAAGGCATACTGGTCTGGTTCGCTGCCGCGTCCAACATCGACTTCCGGTTTTCCGAGAGGCTTGCAAATTTCCGCAAGATTCTCTCGATGTTCGACTGCGGAAACTAAGCAAAACAGACGACACTGACAACTGACAACTGACAACTTTTTATTTCCAGAAGCACAATGCATATAACAATTAACAACAATTATAACTTGACTATTACATATCAGTGCATTGGCTAGGGAACAGGGAAGACCCAAAAGGGGCACAAGCCCCGCTTAATTAGGGTCACCCCTTTTAACAATAATCATTTATGGCTGGTTAGTCAGTTGAAAGAAAGAAAGGTTCAACTCAATAATGTTCTTAACTAAATAATAACATTACAATTTACTAAGAAGATCAATATGTAAGAAAGAAAGGTTCAACTCAATAATGTTCTTAACTAAATAATAACATTGCAATTTACAAATAAGATCAATATCTAAACAATTCGATGAAACAGTGTTAAATGAAGTATGGTTAATCCTTCAAGTAACTATTCCACAGCTTCTTAAATTGGGTGTATGTGGGTGCATTCCGAATACTCATCAGTACTGCATTCCAAATTTTTGGACCACTACAACAAATTGAAAATCTACGATAATTAGTGCGTGCATATATGACATATAAACCACCAGAAGAAGATCTTGTACAATGACCATGCATCTCTACTACCTTCGTAAAATAGTTTGAAAATGAATCAGGCAGCAAGTTATTGACAAATTTATACATGAAATTACCCAGTTGATAGCGATTTATATTTTCAAAGTTCATAATATTATATTCTCTGTATCTGTATGCCGTGTGGGCGTTAAAAGGATCTCTTGCAATAATTCTAATAGTTTTTTTCTGCAGAACCAGAAGACATTTCAACCTAGTAGAATAGTTTGAGGCCCAGACAATATTACCATAATCAAAATAGGGATTGATTAGTGTATAATATAAATTCCTACGAATATGAATTGGGATAAGGTAAGATATTCTCGCTAGTATACCAAGGTTTCTGGAAATTTTGCCAGCAATAATATTGATATGTTCAATCCAAGTCAGACATTCGTCAATACATACACCGAGAAATTTAGTGGATCGGGTTTGGGACAGGGAAATTCCATCAATTGACAACTTTGTCTGGAGATCTGGGATTCGTTTCTTCGTAGAATGGAATAGTATAAAGCTGTGGACGTCCAGAGATATTTATGTAAGAGGGGGCAAAACATTGAAACTGGGACAAGTCAATGAAGTCATCACAGTCTGATGTGTCCAAAAATGTTCAGATAGAACTAGAGTAGAAGCAATTGCTCTATCTTGCATAGTAAATGCTTGAACATAATACAAAATAAAAATGCATATATTTATGTGCTGCTAGCACCCTGGGACACATCGAGGCTTTAAACAGAACCTTTTCATTTTTGTTGTGCAGCCGGGCTTTATCAAGTTTTGGTAAGAAATCCATCTTTGTATAGCGGTATTTACATCTTGTCATGACCAGCACCCAATTTAAATACAGGTTAACACTGGAGAGACAGCAATAGGCCTTCTGCAGCATATTAAAGTGATTGAATCAGACCACACCAGTTGTCCAATACTCCAGGAACCACACAAGGGACAATCACCATCAGCTGAAACTGGCTCCATCTTCATTGACCTGTAAGGTCTTTCAGAGCGATTCTAAACCTGTGCTATTGAGATCGCCGGGCATTCAATCCCGCGTCATTGATGTAATTGTTGGCATGTATTGGTGTCGCATGAAGCACATATACCGGTAATGGCATTCAAAAGACTAAAAGCAGATGGAAAACTCGTGCTACCTCGTCCTGATGTTTCTCCATATAGGTGTATGCATAGTCGTCGGCATCAACGAGGATGAACTTGTGTTTGTTGAACTCGACGATGGCGCCGATGTATAAGTCGCATCCGGTGTAGTACTGAGAGAATTCGATGCCCCACCGCGACTGGTTCGGCTTCTTCACCCGAGTTCGCTCTAGGAATTTGCCGCCCTGGATTCCTGCCGTGAGAGACAATTAAGTATTACTAAGGCGTATTGTTAATTATGGGTATCAGAGGCACCGGCGCACAAGGCAATGAGGGGCCTCCCTGTATTCTTCTCAATGTGTGGAAAATTGAAGAGCTAACTCCCAACAATTGGCCATAGAACGTTACGTAGAAATGTTAGGCGTTGTAGGATGGAGCTCCTTTATACTGTAGGCCTATATGCGTTAGGCTATAACATCTAGCCGCCTAGTTTGTCTGGGTAATACGGGCCTGAAAGACAAACAGACAATTAAACTGCACAAAAAATGTTTTCAGACCTGAGTTACGGATGGGTGGTTCGTAGACATGTATTGTGTCGTCGGTCAGATAGTAGGAGATGATGAATCTCCTGTCGACATCCGTCAGTTCGTTGGTGTGCATCTTGGCCATGAAGCGCAGAACGTTGCTGTCCAAGCCTCGGCGGTCGTAGCCCATGAACTTGATGAAGTCGCGCTGCGGTGGCTTGGGAATCGTGACGGTCAGGCAGTTGGCCAGCGAGTCTTCCTCCGATCCGAATCCGTTGTAAGGCGGAATCTGGCGCGGATAGTCACGCTTCGATTCCTTCAGCGTGTCCAGAGGACTGAAGTCGTCTGGAACGAAATTTTACGCATGTTGAAATGACCGATTACAGTTAAGGTAGTAGGCCTACTATCATGGCGAAGCTAAGTCTTACCATATTGCATTGCGAAAATTCGGGATGAAGTAGAACGAGATCACTATTTTCCTGCAGAGCAATTGTAAACAAAGCATCACCGATGCAAGTATAAGCCATAACCAAGCGTGTCAATGTGACTTGTGCACAGCACCTTAGCCCTGCTAGCATGCCCACACATGGGATCTGTATAGAGCCCATGTGGGTCCCGCCTAATGCCCATTGAAATGCTGGCAGGGAATTCATTATGGATTAGGTCTACCGTGCATCGCTGATGTCTGTACGACAGTTCCTCTGCAGCGCAGGGTGATCGAGTTCTACGCCATCCCGTACTTTCATAATGCAGCAAGATAGCATACATGTAGATGTGGCAATAAACCTTCATCTTGAAACAGCCTGCCATGCACCCTGCGGGCATGAGCTTCGACCTTGTACTTTCCCTTCTTCTATTTCGACAGTCGTTTGAGACCATTCTATTTGATTGTGGCCTTATCTTGTAGGGAGAACCTCTAAAGAGTTTTCCTGAAAAAGTGCTATAATAAGAGTACACCTACGATTGCGATCGAGTGTTAGATGTGCTTTTCTTATAATTTATTATGATTATTTGCCTTATGCAGGGGTGACGAAATAATGGCGTAGGCCCTATTAGGCTGCCTATGGAGGAAAATTATGGACAATGTTTAATTATTCAAATACTGGAAGTAGATAGCCTCATTCTAATTGAATAACCGTGCAGGGCCGGATTAATAAATGTGGTGGCCCTGTTCAGTAAATTTGTGGGGGCCCAGCTAAACAGAATCACAACAAAAGGACACACGAAACATGTTATATTCAACGAATCAACATTCTTCTATTATTAATTCGAGCCTTCTTTCTTTTTGATAAATCTTCAAGATATAATGTGAAAAAATTTCTGCCGCAGAAGTATTTGTTTCCTGTGATGCGTAGCGGCATTTTCCATCACAGAAGCACCACGCTTATAATTATCCAGTCTCGTGTTAAAGACTTTAACTCAAAGTATAACTTACATCTTTTACGGTTTAAAAATAATTATTAGAGTGACTCGTGGTAAAAGAATATTGCAATTGCAGGCCTACCACAATACAGAAAATAAATATAGGTCTAACAGACTTAGGGTAACAGAATACATGTATAGTCTTAACTGATTGGTCACAGTTTTTGCAGTTTACATTTTGTAGCAAAACTAACCGTTAGAGATTTAAGAGCAACAACAAATTATAAAATGACAAGGACAACCAATATCGCTCAAATTGTCATGGAAGTTACACAAATACTTTGCCATGCAAATTCATCAGTTAGGCTATGTCGTCAAAATGTAGCTCACGTTCAGAATAATCCGACAGTTTCGCTCTACTCTTGACTCAGCATAACTGAAAACACTGATACACTGCCTTATTCTGACGCGACTTGACTACTGCAACTCGGTACTCTATAGACTCCCTGATTGCACACTGCTTTGTCTAACTACTGCATCGGGCTGCAGGACTGTGTCTTGGACTCTCTTACTGAGACGATTTCACATCTGCTCTTCTATACACTGTGAGCATGTCCGCTTCAAGCTGGCACTCTTCATGTACAGAGCATGCGCAGATCATCTGCCTTCCTACTTAGCTTCCATGGTCACTCCTTGCAACTCTGTTAAAGGCCGCTCCTCTTTCCGATCAGCATCTGCTGGAAAGTAGGCCTATGTTGTTCCTGGAACAGGTCTTGTCTTGTCACAGTTGCCGGTCCCTTCACCCGGAACTCTCTACCTCCTCATGTTCGCTCTAAACTGCCCGGCTTCAGTGTACACTTCTGAATTTTTTAAGTATTGTACTGTATTGTATGTCACTTTCCATGCTCAACAGTGTCAAACTAAAAAGTCTGTTTTCCGACACTGACGCTTTCTGTCGGCAGTTTGTCGCCATCAGAACAAGATATATTTGCAGTTCTAGCTCAACATTTGGAAAGGTGTCTTTGAGTCTCTTTTTTGTGATTAACCGGTAAAGGAACAGTTCTGGTGATGTTTCATTCGTCTGTTCAGGAGCTTTGCTAGGTCAGCAAACTGAATCATTTCGTTTTCGGCTGATTTTGAGATGATCGAATCTGCCTGATAATGGAAACTTTAATAGGGGCCCACACACGGTTGACGCGCCACACAGTAATACTGATACTGTTGCTGATGCTGCTGCTGCTACCGATGATGATGATGAGCAAAAATGTTTACATGTGCAAAAGTTTTGTTTTTGTGCATATTAAAATGAGCAGTTTCGAATTTGTGAGATTTTTGCTCATTTTTACTATTAGACTTAACAAATAACAATAATTATAAAATATTGGAAAAAATTCTTTTTGCATGTGTGGGGGCCCCTCAAGTGTGGGGGCCCCTGTTCGGCCGAACATGTTGAACATGCCTTAATCCGCCTCTGTAACCGTGACAACTGTGACTGTGATAATTGTGACAATAATGCCGGAGAGACATCTACTTACTGATGCTGTACTTGATTCGATAGTATTCTTTGGTGAATTCGTCACAGTCGTAGATGACGAACTTTCGACCCCAGACGTTGATCACTGCTCCTATCGCCAGATCCGTGTCCCGGTAGAACTCCTGGTGTATAGCTCCTACCTGTCCAGAGAAACATTAGGCCTAATCGATCACGCAATTGACTTACTTAGTTGAGATCACGCAATTGACTTACTTAGCTGGCCTACTATACCTTTAAAGTAGTTTGGCATAGCCCCGACTTACAAGTTACAACGGGGAGAAATTCAGCAATTCGCAATCAGTAGGCCTACCACGGTATTCATGCGTAGGCGTCTTTCCAGAGTGCGATTATTTGGAGAAAGAAGGCATTCCTTTTGCGCTGGCTCTCTGTGCTCAAGAGAATACAGTAGACTGTCCGCTGGTTGTATATGAGCCAAGACTGGATCTTGTTCCTAATTGAGAATTATAATGGCCAATCTACTGTCTCTGTAGGCTATTAGAAAACGACCCAAGGCTCATATCGATAGGTAGGCCTATTCGTATAGTAGCCTATACTGCTTCAAACATTACAGCGAAGAAAATCGAATTACAGCTGAATTCTTCGCCATTGCCGTGGTATGAATACCTAAGAAACGACCATCCAAAGTGTAAAGTAGGCCTATACGAGGAAGTTACCTTCCCTCACCACTGGCTCGATCCGACCATCCCATAATGGGATGCATTTTCCTAATCAGGCTGCATACAGAAGTAGCTTACATGTATTTCCTATACTTCCTTCAAATAAGAAGTCGCAAGGCCTTAGAATAAGCTAGGATCTCAATCTCTAGCCTACTGTTATACTAAATGCTATAATGCGCCAGGCACCGGAATATTCACAAGCACTGCGTCAAGTCCGAAGGGATGTCCAGAGATATCCGACGATGATCAAACCCGGTTTCAGGGAAGGCGTGAACGTAACATTATGCTGATTAGTCAGCAGGTTTTACGCGCGCGTTTGCGCTTGAAATTCTGACGTCATAACGAAGAGTCGTCAGGTTGTTTACTTCTTTGTTCATAAGTAGATCGTGCGCTTGCGGTTGCTGAATTGCCAAGCTGACACGCAGTGATCAAGTATCTCGGCTTCTGAACGTGTCTTACTGCCACGCATCTAATGTCTGCGGGGGTGGAATGACATCAGATGGTGCGCAATTTGTCACGTGGCGCTTGCGCGGGAAACACTGATGTGATGAGTCACGTACCGGTTTGGACAAGTCTGATCCGGTGGGAGAGCGTCTATTAAAGGCGGTCCCAACTGAATTGTTTAGGAGAGAGTAACAAGACAAGTGTTAGTGATAGTTTCGTGCTTGTAGAGATGTTTTACTATGAAGTAGGCTAGGCCTACTGTTGTCGAACTGCTCGTTAAAGAGTTACACGTACAATGTGTATCTTTTCTAGAGACGCTACAAATAGTGGGTCGACAGTGCGAAGCCCGATCGATGGACAACTTCGGAAGTCGTCGACAGGACTAAGCACCGGTACTGTTACCGTGTTACGGTTTGCTATATTTAGGTTGAGAGAAACGGGGTGGTCACGGAATTTATGCATCAGGGTAACCTTTAACAGACGGGCTTTAGTTTTAATGGAAATTCTGAGAAGTGATAGATTAAGGGATACGAGACAGATGGTGGTGGGCGATAGGTTAGGTGGCAGATTAATGTCGTTCTTACGGTGAGGCTTCCTATGCTGCCTGATCTGATTTAAAAGTAATGTCTGGAAACACTACACCGTGTAGCTAAGACTTTGGACCCTGAGTCTACTTACGTTGAGTGGGTCGTTGATGAAATAGCAGTTCCATCCGTCTGACCCGAACACGTTGAGCAGTGTGTGTGGGGTTACTACACCAAGCCCCGGAAGTGGTTCAACGACCTTCGGCAGCCTCGTCCTCCGGATGAACATCGGAACTGCGTCGCGACCTGAGTTGCGGAAGTTGACCTCTTTGATTTCCATGGTGTCGTCGGATAGGAAGTAGTGGGCGACCATTTCGCGTGCATCGCCGTACAGGTTCTCGCGGTCGTCCCAGTAGCAGTAGAAGCGCAGGACGTGGCGATCATGGTCCAGGAACTGCTTCAATGTGTCGTGCTTCACGGCTGGTTTCAGAGGGTGATTACCCTCGTCCAACTGCACAAACAGAATGGTAGAGTGAGATTGGTTAGGATGAGCTGATATGGTATTACATGGTGTTATGGTTTCGTCAATTAGAGCAGATCATGTCGGGTATGAACCGTATGATACATGATTATAGTAATGGCGTGGTAACATCTGGTTGAATTATGCTATGGTAAATTAAGGTCAGATCAGGTAGATAAGACAATATGGTAAAAGGAAAGTATGGTAAGACCTTGTAAGAAGATGCATTATTAGATTAGTTCATTATGCAAATGAGATGCTATTAGATTGGAGTTGTAAACATACCGCCTTGCGGTTTTCCATGTATGGGTCATCTGGAATCTGAATCGGTTGATTCAGACGGATGCCGAGTTTCGTCATGAAGTTGCGCGTGAAATCGTCGACGTTGACGAGCTTGAAGGTTCGAGAGTAGACGGTTATTTCGCTTCCGATGTTGAAGTCGTCGAGAGTATAAAAGATGTCTTCGTTCGGAGGGGGCTTAGGAATGCGATGACGCCGCGTTATCGTTCCTACAAGGAATACGAGCATTTCACGGCTTATGTAGGCCCTAATGCAATATGATGTAATGGTATGCAAGATACGATTTATGGTTGGAAGAGCTGTGGGCACTGGGCATAGAGGCAAAATGTAGGCTATAATTATGGGATGCGTGTATTGACGGTTTAGGTAGCCTTCTGCTGTGTGATAGGATGAAGGCTAATCATGTTAAATTATAGACCTATAGGCTACTGGGATGAGAATATTTTCAATAAAGTATTCTGGCCCGCGTGCATGGAATCAATTATTTTCCATATGATATTACAAGTAACAAGTCGACCCACTTTTAATCTGTTTAAGAAAGAACATAACACTGCTCGATTTCTATGTATTCCAGATGCACCAAGTCGTCTACGTTACGTAACACCATCACCCAGATATCAGCCTGGATGACCGCCAACTTGCTATTCCTAAACCCGTCGAAAACAGCTTTCCTCGTTATTGGCCTGCGCGAGAAATTGAGTAAACTAACCTGTCCTTCAGACAACCTTTCTCCAACAGATCTCACTTCTCCCTTGCCTTACTCCTCTCCTGTCCGCAATCTTGGAATCAACTCAATATAGCAAAGACCTTACCTTTCCAGACCACAATACCCAGCTATATTGCACCTGCTAAATGCACATTCGTGACCTTCATCGACTGCGCCCAATACTTGGTTACAAGACTGCCTGCCCAATAGCCACCTGAATTCTTCATTTCGAACTCGCTTACTGTAAAAGGAAAATTTGCTCAATGGTGACATTTTCTTGAAGTAAGCGCGAAGATGTTCTGTTCAGCAGAAACTAGTTACATAAATTACATCGAATTACTTTTCGCCTACCCTGTGGAATTCCAGAGTTCTTCATCCTCGGCTCGACGATCTGGATGGAGTCATCCTCGAGGTAGAAGTAGACCTTGCACTTGCGGATGCGGTACTGTTCCTCGCGCGATTCAAAGACCGCTTCCTGGAAGTAGGCGTCGAAGCTGAGCACCTGCTTATCGAAAGCCACCCACGCCGGGAGATCGGCGCCTGTACCGCGCGGGATAGAGCTGTGAGGGGGTTTGGACAGCTGGAAGGGAAGACGCTCACCGCCGATGCCCGGCTTCTCGAAGCCCACCAGCTGGTGGACCTCATTGCAGATATCAAAGTGGTGAGATTTGTGGAACTTGGTCTTTCCCAACTGCACACAAAAGAGAGTTTGTTATAAGGTTAAGCTATGGATAAGGTGTAGTAGACCTACTGCTGGAAACCGAACCTGACCGTACCTGCCTCACCGATTTCTTTTATGTTTGAGCGTCTGTCAGTGAGCTGGTCCCCATGAATAGGTTTTGTTGGCGATGAAGAAATGCCGAGTTTAGCATAACGAGTACGCTATACTTGATACGTCAACTTGTTTGACAGAGGAGAAACATGCGCTACATAAATGGCTGTGCAGTTATGTGGAAATGGGTCGTAAATGCAGAGTCGTAAATCTGATGCATTGGCGAGGAGCAGAAGAAAAAACGCTGCATGCGCTCAGTTAAGTAAATCAGGCAGAGAAATATTCTTGGTTAAAGTTAGATACAGAACAGCAAATGCTGCACTGTTGACAATTATTATCGGCGTACTTCCAAGGCCGAGCCAGGCAATCAAAAACAGACAGCTTGGCGGTACACACTACACACTACAGAGGTCGAGACAAAACAATTGGCTATCGAATGACTACTGCAATATTTCTATGCTAAGAATGTCACAACTAAGAATCGTCTACAAGCCGAGTAGCGCTATAGCCACTGAGGAGTATCAAGGGTTTGGAGAAAGTAGACGGTGGAAAAGCAGGGAGTGGTGCTTCGACATTGAGGACGGTCGAGCTGAGAAGATCTGGGAAACGGGCCAGGCTGGAGCAACAGCAAGATGGGAGGGATCTGAAAAGGCAGTTGAAGAGAACGAGAAGAACTGTCTTACTGACAAACCTTCAAGTTAAGTAGGCCTACACATGTGTATTATCCTATTGTCCAATGCTTCAATGTCCTATTTCAACATTTTATACTAAAAATTTGACCTTGGTAATGCTTGTATACTTGCGCTCTGAATATCCTGCTTGAAACAGGCCTTGTGCTGAGCGCCTCTAAAAAGTTTCTCTTGAAGATGCGCTATACAAATTCCCGATTACAGTTTTAATTTTAACCATGGCAACTGATAGACAAGGACATGTGTATGTAGCCTCAGAGTGTATAGGGGCCATCCATTTAGTACTTACGCATGAAGGGGGAGGGGTAACCCAAATGCATCTAGTTGCGCATGCTTTATGGGTCTACTGAGGGGAGGGAGGGGGGTAAACCTCCATAATACTTTGTCTATGTTGACCTTCCTTCAAATGGGCCACAGTTCAGCTATCAGGCAATTACTATAGTGCATGAGAAAGAATGGCTGTGGGAGAGGCTTAGACTGCACACTGACTTTGGCCCAAGATTTGTGCGGGGTGACTTTTTGTTCTCTTTCTGTCTGTATGATGTAGACTGTGCATTAGTTGTGCACCATGGAGCTCATATATATATATATATATATATATATATATATATATATATATATATATATATATATCACCAGAGTGCTGTTTGGCAGCTGGTTATATTAAAGAATATACTTACTTACTTACTTACTTATATACATAATATGCACCATGGAATATATATTATAAGGGAGAGAGACGGTGTATAGCCCTGAAGGAAATGCTTCCCTCAACAAGACCGGTCAGAGTGATAGACCCCTTCTGTGGGGGGGGGGGACGGGTCAAGTGTACGTACGCGTGGGAGAAGGTGGGAAAAGTACGGGAGGGGAGGGTCAAAATTTTCCGGATTTCTGCGGACGTAAATAGGTGGCTCCTAGAAGGCCCTTCTATACGCTTTGATGTAGCCTATGTTTCTGGCTACCTGTAAAGTGCCTTTTTTGAAACTCGTTAAACATATATCAGCTAAACAGATAACACCATCGAATAGGCCTGCACATAAAAGTGGTAAATGAAACACCCTTGTTAGACGTGTTAATAGACATTTCCGAGATGCATGGTCGTGGGGTCGAATCCGAACGATAATCGTGTGCGACGCGATACGACCACAGCAATAACAATCGCAGGACTCCAAACTCCATATAGGCCTGTAGGCATTAAGCTTATAGCTTAAACCAATTGGACCATTCTGTGTAGACTCGTTTAACAGGCCCGGTTTTAGCTACATTGGTTAGAACGTAGGCTACGTGTTATGCACCTCTGCGCGGGAATGCAAGTTCGCTTACTGATGAGATTTTTATTTCGGACTAGCACGGTCCGTGCATGAGGACCGTAAATGGCGTGGCACGCATTCAATCGGGCAGCAATGGTAAAGGATCTCACCCGAACAATTCATTGAACAATGGCAGCAACAGAAAAAGTGTACATTTACATTAAAGCAGGCTTGATTAGATTAATTAGCGTTATCTTTAATCTTTCTCTGTTATAATGAAGTGTGTTACGTTCTGAATAATATTTCGGTTCAGTGCAGTTGATGCCAGGTAGGCCTACAACATCCTGAGTTTGTTCGTTCCAATTAGCTTCGAAAGCCAAACTATAAACTTTGCGAACAGGTTGTCCAATTCAATCGAATTTAATTTTTAGACTAGAGCCGTGCTGTCTAACATGCGCGCCGCAAGCTGATTTTAAGTGGCCCGCCCGAGCTGGCTAAATTTTGCAATTTGTGTACAATGAAGTAACAGACAAAGTCACTGACCTACTTGCATAGCTGTTCTTTCATGAATTAGCTGGTGCCTTGCGCTTGTCTTTCGAGTGGCGCTTTAGAAGTTTCGAGTTTACGATTCGTAACTTCACTTATCGTTTGAAAATGTGAACACAAAATCCAGTTCCCACGACGAATTATAGGCCTACTTGTTTAAAGTTTTATTAAACTTTAGCTTAAATGCAGTTAATAATTTTCAATAAATTTTAGTCGTTGCTTTCGAGTGTACTCTTGCGACCCTCGGCTTGAAGAATAACTTCTTCGATGACCCATGGTGTCAAACAGGTTGGACAGTACTGGACTAGAGCATACCTGGCAGGCGAAGTAGGCCTAGCAGTTCGTATTAAATTGTAACGGCTATGATATCATTTGGGCTGCCGAGGGGTTTGAAATTCCAACGTATGTATCTTATTCACACGTACCGTGCATTTGTTAATCCCCTAGTAACTGCCTAGTTGTTAATGTTTAGAAGTTTAATCATCAGGACAGGCATTTACGTACGTTTTTGTTGAAGACATTTCCCGGAATGTATGGCAACGCCATCAAGTATCAAAGCTGAAATCGTCTGCTTATATTATTCGAATAAGAAAAAACAAACGATAGGCTAACGTACAACGAATAATTATATCAAGGATTGTCTCTAAGCACAAATGACGTCATATTTACGTTGCAAATATTACTGTTAATATGTGAAAGTTCAGAGTTCTTATGAATGTCGTCATCTTCATAATTTCGTAACCGTTATCCCTCCTGTTCCTTTAAATTCTTCTCCCCTCATAACTGGTGTAGGCCTATTGTATTGTAGGCCTATTTGAAAATTTATAAAGCTCCTCTTACGGTTTAAGCTATTAGGAGGCGCTCTCAGCGTGACAGCCCCGAGGGAATCAAGAAGTCTTCAAGCAGCGGGCAGATGAGGGGGAGACCTCAGCCGAAATCTGAAGGGAGGGAGGTCATTCCAAGAGGAAGAATTGACGACATCGCTCGTGAATAAGCTAGTGCCCTGCGCTTGGTTTTCGAGTGGCGCTTTAGAAGTTTGGAGATTACGAAAAGCAAATGTTGGGCGCGATGTTGGGCCAAAGAGATCAAGAGTGTCTAGAAAGCGAGGTAGGACGAAGTGAAACAGCAGAGGTGGACTTGCGCTTCAGATCACAAAAGCAGCCCACTTAGGAGCCCTTCTTTGCCAAGTTCTGGAAGCAATGAGCAAGATCTTGTGCATTATATCTATAGCTGCCGAGTTCAGGACCGACTGAAGGGAGGATAGTCATACCTTGGGAAGACCAGCTAGTAACGAATTACAGTAATCAATACGACAGCAGATGAAAGCATTGACTATGGCTGTGAAAACAGATGAAGAGACAGATCATCTGATGGCGCCTCAATATTTAATGGTAGTAGCAAGAGCTCGTTAGGTTCAGAAGATACATCGTAATCGTAATCGTAATCTCCAAACTTCTAAAGCGCCAATCGAAAGCCAAGCGCAGGGCACCAGCTTATTCACGAGCGCTGCGTCTAATCAGAGGGGTTGTCCAAAAGAGTAGTCCGAGGAGGTCCGAGTCCGGTTTCCAGGGGATCAGAGAGGGCACAGCAGATGTTAAGGCGGGTGTCTTTTAGGTCGAGGATTGGAAGGTGCAGGATCAGATGAGTCAGGATAAGAGTTCTTGAAAAGCAGAGACTTTAGTTTCGAGTGGAAAGCCTTGGGGGTGATGGATAGAGGAGCCTGAGGCAGATGATGGTGGATGATTGGCGATGATGGTGGAGGAACCGAAAAAGTGCGGAATTCAGGAGGTAGATCGTTCCAGAGACGCGGCGCAGTGTTGGATATTGCTCGGTTGGAGAACTTGAGATGAGTAGTGACATGTAGGCCTATTCAGAGAACTTTACATTGCAAATCCCGCATAGAACGACTGAATAACAGATTAAAACGCACTTGTTTTATTCAGTCAGATTCCCATTCTACGAATGTTCTTGCTAATAAAGCAGACACTTCACTCTTTAAAACCGTTCTCTTAAATGAGAATCATTCACTCAGATACCTTTTTCCTAACCAACATTTTACGCCGTATTTTCGTAGGGTCAGACCACGTAACTTTAACCTTCCTGACAAGGACTCACGAAATTTTATATCTCGTATGTTATTCCTGAACTCTTACTAAGCTATTATTACTTCATACTATAATACGGCACTTTAAAAAAATGCTGCATGCCTACCTGATTAATGGAAATTAGCTATAACCTACCCTGCCGGATATTCTTTTTCACTGTTAGTTAAGGTTTTCGGGTTTTCTTTATATTTTCATAGTGTTTTGAATCGAGTTAATCATTTACTGTGTAATATGTACTATACTGTTTGCATCGCTGTACGAAACTTGATATTGCACTGTTTATCAAGGATTTAGCTAATTCATATTTCTGAAATGTTGTTCTAGGTGTCCCTAGTTAGCGGGATCTTGATCCCTTTTGGGACTCCTCTTGCGGCCAATCCTGATACTTTATGTTGAAATGTTATGTGTTTTATTCATTTGGTTTCAATAAAAGAGATTTGATTGATTGATTGATATCTAGATGTATTTTTTTCTATGTACACCTACAGCGTTAGCCTATACATTCTGCAGTGTTGTTAACTCAATAAACGAATATAATGATGATGCTGTCCAGCTTGACACGAGCGCTGAGCACGAAGGCTAGGCCCTATGGTTGATTCTTCCTCTTGGAATGACCTCCAAATCACGGACGCTGGACGAGGAAGTAAATGCAGGAAGCTTTGCAGAAAGTAATGGAAAATCAAGTTTCAGGAGCTGCTGTTTAGTAGCAAACCATATTAACTGGCTCTTAGACAGGGATTGGCAGTAATTGAAATTACTTGAAATCACGTAATTTGCAATAATTTTGTTATTCAATTACACTTTCCATATATTATTTTGTAATTTGAAATTATATTTTATGTCCCGAGGTAATTTGTAATTCAATTACATTTCTCCTATTTGCCCATCCCCGCCTCCCCGGTCTTAGAGGAGTTAAGGCAGAACCTATTTCAAATAAAGAATATTCTTACTTACTTACTTTATTAGCAGACATCCACGATGGAGATCGTGAGAAGTTCTTTCTGCAGCGCCGAAATAACAGGAAGAGTGAGATATAGCTTATAAAGAGCTGATAGATCCGCTTTTCTATCAAAAACGGCAGAACCTAATTTTTGGTCACTGGGAAGAAATAGTCGTATTGTTGCAGAAATACATCTCAAAGTATCACATTCATGATTCAGCAACTGCTTCTTCAATGTATGGCATGAATCCTTCTACCCATTTCGCATCAGTCTTTCTATATGTCTACTGCTGACTCGTATTGAGATTTTGTTGTTGTTGTTTCGGAATATTGATTCGTGTGTGGCAAACTAGATGTAAGGCATGTAGGCCTATTATACAACTTCTCAGCTGTACCAATAAGAAATGCCGTCAGACATTGCTTCAAGGTGTGACATCTATTTCTCGCTTTGAAGCTCTGTGCAAATTCTGCCGCATTGTCGTGTTCCAAAATATCGAAGCCTATAAATCTTTCGACAACGTGTTCGTTGACCGATGTTAAGGAAACTTACACCTGATCAATTTTAGATAATATCAGAAGAACCGAGCAGACACAACTTCATTGTCAATTGCCTGCGACAGTTCCGATGCAAGCGATTTGATCAGATCATTCTGTACGTCAGTACATATTTCAACGGATTTTGACTACTGGAACAAAGTCTGCCACGATAATATGTCTGAGGGAGTGTCGTAAGCTCTCCAGCGGGGTCTGAGCCCCAGTCGACAACGCATTTTAGAGCATTTGCTGCCAAATGGAGCCTTTTTAGCCACTTTATTTTACCAAATTTGCTTTTTATTATAATACTTATCCCTGTTTAAGTTATTCTTAGAAGTTTGAAGTTTTGAAACGTAATTAG
Organism: Aporrectodea caliginosa; assembly: GCA_020284085.1. Lineage (NCBI taxonomy): Eukaryota > Metazoa > Annelida > Clitellata > Crassiclitellata > Lumbricidae > Aporrectodea > Aporrectodea caliginosa. The sequence goes on from JACEVL010000139.1 coordinate 213,601, forward strand.
ATCAACTATAGTTAGAAGACAATCGAAACCATGTCCACGTTTTCTCTTTGTCTGAAGACAATCGTAACTGTGATGTTCGCCATCTCCTCCCCGACTGTGCGCTACTACAGGCGGTTTATGTAAAGGAGAGGTAACGTTTTGAAGTGAGATTTTAGTTCTGCTGATGTTCGAAAATATAGAGTAGTCTTTAGGTCTGGCACCAGTTTCCTTTCTAAATCCAGGTTTCACAGGGAAACGGTAATCAGGCTGTGGGGGGTCCTTTAATCTAGTGCTCCGGCGTGGGCCTAAGGTCTCGGGTTCAAATCCTTGCAATTCCTCTAATATTGGTTTCTTGACGAAGGTTTCCAAGGGTAAGGCTGCGGCGGAAGGGAGTTCGGCAACTTCCGGTTGAGGTTCCGAAAAGTCAGGGTTCGTAGTGGTACTCACTTCCTTACTTACTTGTCTATCTGATTCCAAGAATTCTATTCTATTCAACAGACTTCTCTGATCTTTAGACAATTCAGATTGAGTCCTAGACAATTCAGATTGGTTTCTAGACAATTCAGACTGAGTTCTAGACATTTCCGATTGGTTTCTAGACAATTCAGTTTGTCCTTCGAACATGTCTCCTAGTCTTTGTCTTAGGTCAGACTGTCCTTCCTTAATTTGTCTTTCAAATTTAGACTGTCCTTCAAACAGGTCCATCAATCGTCTATCCATCTTGTCTTGTCCATCAGTGAGTCGGTCATTTAGTCGTTTGTCTAAGTTATTCTGTCCTTCAGTCACCTTTTCTATACTTTCCAACACGCGTTCAAGAATAGAGGCTCGAAGCAACTCTGGTGAAAGAGGCCTGACTTCACCTTGCTCACTTACTTCCAAAGAGTGTACAGACTCACGAGACATAGTTATAAATTATTATTAAAGATTATGCAACAACAGTCTCAATTATATACAACGTTTCAAGTAAGCATTTAACTTTATCCTACGCAGTTTCTACTGGCAGTGACTTGCAATTACAATCAAATTAAAGAAACAGATGATTATTTACCCATCTTTTGAAGACAATCGTAACCATGTCCACGTTTCCTCTTTCTCTGAAGACAATCGTAACCATGTCTACGTTTACTCTTTGTCTGAAGACAATCGTTACCATGTCTACGTTTCCTCATTGTGTGAAGACAATCGTAACCTTGTCTACGTTTACTCTTTGTCTGAAGACAATCGTTACCATGTCTACGTTTACTCTGTCTGAAGATAATCGTAAGCATGTCTACGTTTACTCTTTGTCTGAAGACAATCGTTACCATGTTTACGTTTACTCTGTCTGAAGATAATCGTAAGCATGTCTACGTTTACTCTTTGTCTGAAGAAAATCGTAACCATATCTACCTTTTCTCTTTCGTGTGAAGGCAATCGTAACCATGTGACCCCATGTCCACGTTTACTCTTCGTCTGAAGACAATCGTAACAATATAGCCTATACGTGTTCTCTTTCGCCTGAAGACAATCATTACCATGTCTACGTTTACTCTTTGTCTGAAGACAATCGTAACAATATCTGCCTTTTCTCTACGTCTGAAGACAATCATAACCATGCCTACGTGTTCTCTTTCGTCTGAAGACAATCGTTACCCTGTCTACGTTTACTCTTTGTCTGAAGACAATCGTTCCCATGTCTACATGTCTACATTTACTCTTGTCTGAAGACAATCGTAACCATATCTACGTTTTGTCTTTCGTCTGAAGACAATCGTAACCATATCTACGTGTAAATTCTTCTATTAGAACAGCGCTTCTCAAATTTTCAGTGTTACGGACCGGCAAGAATTTTTCCATTGACCGGTGCCAAATTTATATATTTATCTGTTCGATTTCTATCACCTAAATTCCTCAAATATGTATTAAAATTGATTTAAATGCATGTTTAGCCAATTCTATGACTCTCAGTATTGCTCTTTAAATGCTAGCCTATTAAGTGTTTTTGTTATGACTGTTAAAAATATAATAGCCATTTCTTGATTCCGAGACAATTTGACCAGTTTCTTGACTCGCGTTGTGGACCGGAACTGAGGGCTCGCGGACCAGTACCGGTCCGCGGACCACTACTTTGGGAAGCGCTGTATTTGAAGACAATCGAAACCATGTCTACGTACGTTTCCTCTTTGTCTGAAGACAATCGTAACCATGTCTACGTTTTCTCTTTGTCTGAAGACAATCGTAACAGTACGTACCTACGTTTTCTCTTATAATAATAATAATAATAATAATAATAATAATAATAATAATAATAATAATAATAATGTTACGCCGTCCCCGCGTCGCGAAATCGCAGCCCCCAGCGCGCTTTCATCCACCGACGAGGGCAGGACGTGTTGCTGTGAGACCCCAGGTGAAGGAGAGCGAGTATCAGCATTTGGCATAGGATTTGAACCCATCGCAAAGCGTGGAAACGTTCGTGTTTTACCACCTAGGCTCGTGTAATCGGGCCTGGGCTTGTTACTTAATCTTTCACTTCTTCTTATGGTACCAGGATATCCCAGGGGTTCCGGATGTAACCTTACATCATCCGGAGGTCCCCGTAGACCAAGGGCCGAATGGTCTATGTCAGCGGCTGTCGGACAGAAAGCAGCCATGGCCATGCCATAACCAGGGTTCGATTCCGATCCCACAGCAAACTTTCTTACTGGAGAGCCTTCTATACGATCCATGCGATTGGATAGTGATTCTAAGCGGTCGTTTATTTCTGCCTGGCTCCTCATGAGTTCGTTCTGTCCTTCATTCTGGCGCTCCATAATTCCTGTCAGACTACCAAGTCGTTCCAGAACCAGGTCACTAACCGAGCTAGGCCTTGATAAACGAGACACAGGAGTGTGACAGACCTCACCCACCTCACTAAGGCGCGTTTCCATTTCGGGTGAATGGACCGACGAATGTGACATTTTAATATGTGTGTATTTTAATCAACACTACACATTCACACAGCAGTATTCAACACACAGCAATATTGACCGTTCACACACCGTAATATCTACAGCCTTTACCTTAGCTTGCGATAGTATTAAGCACGCGGCAGTACTAACCGGTTATATGCAGCAAGGTAGGCAGCCTATACCTTAACTTACTATAGGCCCTATTCAACACATAGCGACATAATTATGTGTATAGCCTTGCCTTAGCTTACGAACACGCAATGCTAGAGGTAGTTAGGAGGAAAGTATTGACTTTACTTAGCGCCTTAATACCCCGGCCGTGAGATGTGGTGGTTTATGTAGCGCCTGATGAGATTACGAGAAGACTGTGGTCGCTCGTCTTTCAATAGGCTGTGAATTGGCCGAACCTATGTTGCTCGCTTTACCTACCTCCGCTATGTTTCAATTATATTCCACAGGAAATAAGATATATATTCCGTGATATTAATTGCAACGAACTTCCATGGGTTTCAATATGTATTCCATCAGCAATATTCGTAGAAAGACTTCACAGAGCAATTCGCGAAGAAGTTCCACACAAGGAGATATAAATTGCGTAGATATATTCACAGAAACATTTGCCAGAAGAATTCGCAATGTTATTCCAGGCCAAGATATAATTTCAATGACACTCCAAGCAAATTATTAAACTCGTAATGATATATCCAAAGAAACCACAGGCAGATTCATCGAAACTTTCCACCAGTGACAATCGATAACTTTCCGTTGAGAAAATCAAACAATTCCACCAAGAAATCGATTATAACTTCTAATCCTTAACTCGACGATCGAGTACAACTATCGCAGTTAAGATTTAATCCCTTTTAAACTTAATTTCAACCACAAATCTAAAGACACGCCATGTTTTTACACTCACACAGAGATCAGGCCTTTCAATGCTCACACAGAGCTGCTACTTCATCAAACGCCACGTGCAGACTGCTAAGAGAGACGCGTCGTCTAGCGTAAGATACACGGTACGCGCATGCGCAGGGCGCGAACTCTTTCTTTCTATGCTTCCTTCCTTATTTCAGTATATCTTCCCCCGGCCGCACGACCGCTTAACTGTCGTTACTATAGCAACCTTTATTAGCGTCCGTGCATGCGTCAGTGTTAATATCGTCGCTGTATGTGTCTATGTATCTGTCTGTCTTACTCTCCCCTGTCGTATCGCACGTCGACTGTATATCAATCCAGGCCAACGGTCGCGATTTCAATGCACTCATTGCTCTCTTGTTTGCACGCTTTGCCATTGCTAGTTCGACAAGGCCGACGCAATACAAACTTCTATGGCGCCGTCAATGACAGTAATTAACTACGTAACGAGGGTTATACCTTCGTTACACTGCCCGATGCTTCCTCTTTTTAAAATTTCAGAGCGAAAGCGATGGAATTTTAAAAGCATTAAGTAAGAGCTTCACTCCAAACTCAACAGAAGTGCAACAATGCAAGCATATGACAAACACTGCTTTGAAAAACCATAGACGGAAAATCTAAATCAACGGTTAAGCATATAAAAATCAAAGACAATACGGCAATTGCGGTGCTAGCCCCAGAGTTACTACGGCATTTAGTTTAGTATCAGGCCTACTTTCAAAGGCATACTGTTAACTTTGCCTAACCCTGTCCAATTGGCATCATAACCACGAACATTTATTCGTACCTGTTCTGTCTATATAGTCACTGAGACTGTCGCTAGTGCGTCTATATAAGTGATCTACCGTTCCATCGTAGTATCGTAACGCACCACCTGAACGTATTCATTATGCTCAGTGAGAGATCTACTTAACCTTCAATCCAGATCTATCGTCGGGTCTACGTCGGGTCGGGCCTACTCAAATCCTTACCTCAACCTTCTTCAGTGTTTGCCGCAACAAGCGATGCGCAGTTTCAGTCAATGCATACCAAATGATATAATAATTCAATACACTGTACATTATGCGTTGCAATCAATTCAATATACGGCGCCTATCAACATAGTGTCTCACAGTGCTACATTGAATTCATAGTTGCGACGTCAAAACATGAAAATAATAATTGTATCAAATTTAACTTGCGCTATATCATTGCTACCTATTTAAGAATAGAATGCGGCTATTCTTAGCAGAAATTTCAAATGTCTTAGGCTCATACGTTATATCTTTAGGCGGCCTATCTTTCTACGTTACTGGAACATGTGTTATGGCTGATACACATCATTATCCAGATTTTCACATTGCAACTTTAGGCGTTACGTAATGCGGCCTATACTGTTACAGGTTGCATTGAAAGTACCATAATATCTCGCACAGCTTATCACTGTTAAACTTAATGAACAGGTGTCTTATTCTCTAAGCTTAAGTGTATATAACCGCTTTATGCGGCTTAAAGGCTAATCAGCAGTTCAAAAGCAAAAGTGACCAGTATTACACTTAATACATGACACGATTCATCAGAAACAAACATAAAAGAAGATTTGCCTTTCTTCAATCTTACAAATCATCCGCCATTACGCGGCTTAGCTTATCTCTACATCAAAGCAGCTTAATTCGACGCTTACAGAGGTTTTAACCTGCTTAGTACTGTAATGTCCTGTACTATAAGCAGCAGTCTATGGTTCAACTCTATTTAAGCGTGTGGCTTATCTATCACACAGTTAAACAATTTAAACGCTAAATCACACAGTCAACAGTTCAAGAAACGAAAACAGCTACAAATCTTTGTAGTAATCATCAAAATTAAACTCAGAAAGTTTGGCTTTTATCAATTCAAAACCCACTGCCATTACGCGGTCTAAGTTCCTGCTTCAAGAAATCCATTCACCTTTTGGATCGCTTGCGACCATATTCCCAAGGGACATAATTCCATAACCTTCCAAGGCTGTACCCTTGGATCTTGCCCAGCTACCGCAGCAATTACAGGAATATCCGACCTCATTTCGGATCTGACCCACTCCTCGTGCACTATTGGCTTATCGCATGAGACGGTCATCTGTGCCATCTCACTAACCTGAAAACATTCACAAAGCAGAAAAAGTAAACACACTGTATTGGCATGCAAACTGTTAACTCTGTGCGCTACATGACTTAAAGGATTTCGCCTCTCTACCAGGGTTAGGGTTCGTTCCAAGTGCAGCTTCCGTTCAGCGTTGCCTGTGTAAAGTTTTGACCAGGCATGGGAAAAGTCCTTCAAATCCTCAAGGTCGGTTTCCGTTCGTTCCTCTCGTCCTTCGTTCTTGATGTTCTGGCAGATCACGCTGTCGTCTAAATCTGCCTCAGCTTCGACGGTTGCGATAGACTGCGTAATGTCGTCACAATCAGCTCGCACTTCAACGATCTTTTCGGGTGGCGGCTTACGGTCTGGAAGTGTCGTATCGGCTTCCACACCAGTTTCGCACAGGGTCGCTACATTCACGTCTCGTGCGGCGGTAATTCTGTAGCAATTCCCCGATCGACCTTGGCGGTAAATAGGGAAGATGCGATTGTTAATCTTAATCCATCTAGCTCCAAAGTTCAATTCCGCCTTTTGTTGCTCCAACCACCCCAGACCTAGGATCAGTTCGCTGACTTGGGCGGAGACGAAGCAAGGCATGTCGAACGTGTAGTCGTTAGCCTGGCAGCGTAGAATGGTTTTGCCCATCACATTTATCGAAGTTCCGTTTGCAGCGTTAAGGAGTTGCTCTGACGCGACCATATCTCGTGATCGTACCATCGATACAGGGACCAAAGAGAGTTCACTCCCTGTGTCGATCACAGCCATCACCAATTTTCCCTGGATCATCAGCGGCAGATATGCGTTGCTACTCCCGCTAATGTATCGAAGGGTCGCGGCTTCCGTCGGATTCGGCTCTGTTGTCGGTTCAATAGGCGCGGGCTGTCGATACGGGCAATCTCTCGCTAGGTGGTCAGGAGATCGACACTCGTAGCACTTCCGGACGGGGCGTCCTCCTCTTTGGCCATTCGGTCCACGTCGACGAAAGTCTGATGCCTCGTGGTTTTCCAGTCTCCGATAGGGTGGTTCTTGCTGATTACGCCCGTATGGCTGTGGCATAGGCGGAGCTCTCGCGTTCTGTTCAAGACCATCTAATCGTCGAAGGATTGCGTCCATCAGAGGGTCAACCTGTTTCACAGTCTTAACTCGCCCATGTCGACGCTCATCATGGTCGCTATGGTCACGTTCGGCTCTCTTGTAACCGTCCATGCGTATCGCTAACTTGTATGCTTTGTCCAAAGTCTCTGGTTCTCGCTCTTTAATCTTGAGTACCAGTTCGCGATCGGCTAAAGCGTCCACGAAGGCTCGAATAGCAATGCTTTCACTGAGCGACGATGGAGGACCGGGGTAAGCTAAGGTCATCAGTCGCCGAATGTCTTGGACTAAAGTTCCAAAGTCTTCCCCATCTTGCTGTTTTCTAGCGTTCAATTGTGTTTGATATAGAGCGGTTTGATCAGCGCTACCATATCTCGACCTCAAACGCTCGACCAAATCAGTCCATGTAATAACGGAAGCGGATTCGAATTCCCACAGAATCTGATTGGCTGGTTCTGTGAGAGAACAAAGCAACTGGTTGAGACGATCCTCAGACGACCATCCATTGTTCTTTGCACAGATTTCGAATTTCCGGATGTATGCCTCCACAGCGGTCCGTCCATTATAGCTCCCAAGTTTAATCCATTGTTTCGGGCGATCGGAGGATGTGGTAGAAGGCTTGTCGTTCGTAGCGGAAGTAGTCGGCGGTGGCGCTTTAGGATTCTCGTCGGAAGGCGTCGTCTGCGTTGCTACTGTCGTCATCGGCACGACCGGCACCAGCGTCTTTGGCATAAGATCTGTCGGGTTCGGTTTCGTCTCTAGTCTGTTCAAACCCGAAAATTTATCTGCATTGCGACCACAGTCATAATGTTGTGCGCCGACGCGACTTTGATTCGTTCCAGTATTCCATGGTAAAGACCATCCAACCAAGGCAGTGGCGGCCTCTCCCGTTCGGTTGCTCGGTAAAGCCTTGCTATCTCCATAGCAATAGAATGCCTGGGTGTGATCTTGTACCCTTAGCATCCACGGCGGCTGTTGTACTGGATAAGATTCGCAGCTTTGACCAGGCACGGAAAGGTTGGTTTGCACAGCGGAAATAGGCTGGACATGGTGTTGCACCCATTCTCCATCATACACCGTCGGAGCAGCATTAACACGAGGGACCAGGTTCAGTGTCGACGTATACATTAACCCTCGCGTCGGATTCGCTTGCGAAGACAGATCAGCTCGGCTTCTCATCGGCATGGCGTTCGTCGGCTTTAGAATTGGCCGATAGAACGAAATGCGCGGTTCTGCATTCATCTGATCCATCATCTTGCTTGAAGGTCGTGGTTCAGAGAGCGAGCGGGTGTGAGTGGTCGTCGGGGGTCGTGTAAGGATGGCGGTCTTGATTTGACCGTTCCCTCCCAGTGGCCCTCGGGTGACTAATTGACCAATTACCCCGACTTCCTCCAAACTACTTCGCACATGCGTGTTTTCAGTTATTAATCTAGGTTCAATATCTTGTGCATTACATATCTCAAGATCAACACTATTGGACCTGTTAGACGCTATATCCATTTCTCTTTCAAACACTGGACTTTCCACTCTTTCCAAATTTTTCCTCGTTCTCTTCTCCCCTGTTTCTTTCAAATTCCTCTCATGCCACTCTTGGGTGCCAAAAGATACTAGAAGCACCCCACTTCTGGTACCAGTTGTTACGCCGTCCCCGCGTCGCGAAATCGCAGCCCCCAGCGCGCTTTCATCCACCGACGAGGGCAGGACGTGTTGCTGTGAGACCCCAGGTGAAGGAGAGCGAGTATCAGCATTTGGCATAGGATTTGAACCCATCGCAAAGCGTGGAAACGTTCGTGTTTTACCACCTAGGCTCGTGTAATCGGGCCTGGGCTTGTTACTTAATCTTTCACTTCTTCTTATGGTACCAGGATATCCCAGGGGTTCCGGATGTAACCTTACATCATCCGGAGGTCCCCGTAGACCAAGGGCCGAATGGTCTATGTCAGCGGCTGTCGGACAGAAAGCAGCCATGGCCATGCCATAACCAGGGTTCGATTCCGATCCCACAGCAAACTTTCTTACTGGAGAGCCTTCTATACGATCCATGCGATTGGATAGTGATTCTAAGCGGTCGTTTATTTCTGCCTGGCTCCTCATGAGTTCGTTCTGTCCTTCATTCTGGCGCTCCATAATTCCTGTCAGACTACCAAGTCGTTCCAGAACCAGGTCACTAACCGAGCTAGGCCTTGATAAACGAGACACAGGAGTGTGACAGACCTCACCCACCTCACTAAGGCGCGTTTCCATTTCGGGTGAATGGACCGACGAATGTGACATTTTAATATGTGTGTATTTTAATCAACACTACACATTCACACAGCAGTATTCAACACACAGCAATATTGACCGTTCACACACCGTAATATCTACAGCCTTTACCTTAGCTTGCGATAGTATTAAGCACGCGGCAGTACTAACCGGTTATATGCAGCAAGGTAGGCAGCCTATACCTTAACTTACTATAGGCCCTATTCAACACATAGCGACATAATTATGTGTATAGCCTTGCCTTAGCTTACGAACACGCAATGCTAGAGGTAGTTAGGAGGAAAGTATTGACTTTACTTAGCGCCTTAATACCCCGGCCGTGAGATGTGGTGGTTTATGTAGCGCCTGATGAGATTACGAGAAGACTGTGGTCGCTCGTCTTTCAATAGGCTGTGAATTGGCCGAACCTATGTTGCTCGCTTTACCTACCTCCGCTATGTTTCAATTATATTCCACAGGAAATAAGATATATATTCCGTGATATTAATTGCAACGAACTTCCATGGGTTTCAATATGTATTCCATCAGCAATATTCGTAGAAAGACTTCACAGAGCAATTCGCGAAGAAGTTCCACACAAGGAGATATAAATTGCGTAGATATATTCACAGAAACATTTGCCAGAAGAATTCGCAATGTTATTCCAGGCCAAGATATAATTTCAATGACACTCCAAGCAAATTATTAAACTCGTAATGATATATCCAAAGAAACCACAGGCAGATTCATCGAAACTTTCCACCAGTGACAATCGATAACTTTCCGTTGAGAAAATCAAACAATTCCACCAAGAAATCGATTATAACTTCTAATCCTTAACTCGACGATCGAGTACAACTATCGCAGTTAAGATTTAATCCCTTTTAAACTTAATTTCAACCACAAATCTAAAGACACGCCATGTTTTTACACTCACACAGAGATCAGGCCTTTCAATGCTCACACAGAGCTGCTACTTCATCAAACGCCACGTGCAGACTGCTAAGAGAGACGCGTCGTCTAGCGTAAGATACACGGTACGCGCATGCGCAGGGCGCGAACTCTTTCTTTCTATGCTTCCTTCCTTATTTCAGTATATCTTCCCCCGGCCGCACGACCGCTTAACTGTCGTTACTATAGCAACCTTTATTAGCGTCCGTGCATGCGTCAGTGTTAATATCGTCGCTGTATGTGTCTATGTATCTGTCTGTCTTACTCTCCCCTGTCGTATCGCACGTCGACTGTATATCAATCCAGGCCAACGGTCGCGATTTCAATGCACTCATTGCTCTCTTGTTTGCACGCTTTGCCATTGCTAGTTCGACAAGGCCGACGCAATACAAACTTCTATGGCGCCGTCAATGACAGTAATTAACTACGTAACGAGGGTTATACCTTCGTTACACTGCCCGATGCTCCCTCTTTTTAAAATTTCAGAGCGAAAGCGATGGAATTTTAAAAGCATTAAGTAAGAGCTTCACTCCAAACTCAACAGAAGTGCAACAATGCAAGCATATGACAAACACTGCTTTGAAAAACCATAGACGGAAAATCTAAATCAACGGTTAAGCATATAAAAATCAAAGACAATACGGCAATTGCGGTGCTAGCCCCAGAGTTACTACGGCATTTAGTTTAGTATCAGGCCTACTTTCAAAGGCATACTGTTAACTTTGCCTAACCCTGTCCAATTGGCATCATAACCACGAACATTTATTCGTACCTGTTCTGTCTATATAGTCACTGAGACTGTCGCTAGTGCGTCTATATAAGTGATCTACCGTTCCATCGTAGTATCGTAACGCACCACCTGAACGTATTCATTATGCTCAGTGAGAGATCTACTTAACCTTCAATCCAGATCTATCGTCGGGTCTACGTCGGGTCGGGCCTACTCAAATCCTTACCTCAACCTTCTTCAGTGTTTGCCGCAACAAGCGATGCGCAGTTTCAGTCAATGCATACCAAATGATATAATAATTCAATACACTGTACATTATGCGTTGCAATCAATTCAATATACGGCGCCTATCAACATAGTGTCTCACAGTGCTACATTGAATTCATAGTTGCGACGTCAAAACATGAAAATAATAATTGTATCAAATTTAACTTGCGCTATATCATTGCTACCTATTTAAGAATAGAATGCGGCTATTCTTAGCAGAAATTTCAAATGTCTTAGGCTCATACGTTATATCTTTAGGCGGCCTATCTTTCTACGTTACTGGAACATGTGTTATGGCTGATACACATCATTATCCAGATTTTCACATTGCAACTTTAGGCGTTACGTAATGCGGCCTATACTGTTACAGGTTGCATTGAAAGTACCATAATATCTCGCACAGCTTATCACTGTTAAACTTAATGAACAGGTGTCTTATTCTCTAAGCTTAAGTGTATATAACCGCTTTATGCGGCTTAAAGGCTAATCAGCAGTTCAAAAGCAAAAGTGACCAGTATTACACTTAATACATGACACGATTCATCAGAAACAAACATAAAAGAAGATTTGCCTTTCTTCAATCTTACAAATCATCCGCCATTACGCGGCTTAGCTTATCTCTACATCAAAGCAGCTTAATTCGACGCTTACAGAGGTTTTAACCTGCTTAGTACTGTAATGTCCTGTACTATAAGCAGCAGTCTATGGTTCAACTCTATTTAAGCGTGTGGCTTATCTATCACACAGTTAAACAATTTAAACGCTAAATCACACAGTCAACAGTTCAAGAAACGAAAACAGCTACAAATCTTTGTAGTAATCATCAAAATTAAACTCAGAAAGTTTGGCTTTTATCAATTCAAAACCCACTGCCATTACGCGGTCTAAGTTCCTGCTTCAAGAAATCCATTCACCTTTTGGATCGCTTGCGACCATATTCCCAAGGGACATAATTCCATAACCTTCCAAGGCTGTACCCTTGGATCTTGCCCAGCTACCGCAGCAATTACAGGAATATCCGACCTCATTTCGGATCTGACCCACTCCTCGTGCACTATTGGCTTATCGCATGAGACGGTCATCTGTGCCATCTCACTAACCTGAAAACATTCACAAAGCAGAAAAAGTAAACACACTGTATTGGCATGCAAACTGTTAACTCTGTGCGCTACATGACTTAAAGGATTTCGCCTCTCTACCAGGGTTAGGGTTCGTTCCAAGTGCAGCTTCCGTTCAGCGTTGCCTGTGTAAAGTTTTGACCAGGCATGGGAAAAGTCCTTCAAATCCTCAAGGTCGGTTTCCGTTCGTTCCTCTCGTCCTTCGTTCTTGATGTTCTGGCAGATCACGCTGTCGTCTAAATCTGCCTCAGCTTCGACGGTTGCGATAGACTGCGTAATGTCGTCACAATCAGCTCGCACTTCAACGATCTTTTCGGGTGGCGGCTTACGGTCTGGAAGTGTCGTATCGGCTTCCACACCAGTTTCGCACAGGGTCGCTACATTCACGTCTCGTGCGGCGGTAATTCTGTAGCAATTCCCCGATCGACCTTGGCGGTAAATAGGGAAGATGCGATTGTTAATCTTAATCCATCTAGCTCCAAAGTTCAATTCCGCCTTTTGTTGCTCCAACCACCCCAGACCTAGGATCAGTTCGCTGACTTGGGCGGAGACGAAGCAAGGCATGTCGAACGTGTAGTCGTTAGCCTGGCAGCGTAGAATGGTTTTGCCCATCACATTTATCGAAGTTCCGTTTGCAGCGTTAAGGAGTTGCTCTGACGCGACCATATCTCGTGATCGTACCATCGATACAGGGACCAAAGAGAGTTCACTCCCTGTGTCGATCACAGCCATCACCAATTTTCCCTGGATCATCAGCGGCAGATATGCGTTGCTACTCCCGCTAATGTATCGAAGGGTCGCGGCTTCCGTCGGATTCGGCTCTGTTGTCGGTTCAATAGGCGCGGGCTGTCGATACGGGCAATCTCTCGCTAGGTGGTCAGGAGATCGACACTCGTAGCACTTCCGGACGGGGCGTCCTCCTCTTTGGCCATTCGGTCCACGTCGACGAAAGTCTGATGCCTCGTGGTTTTCCAGTCTCCGATAGGGTGGTTCTTGCTGATTACGCCCGTATGGCTGTGGCATAGGCGGAGCTCTCGCGTTCTGTTCAAGACCATCTAATCGTCGAAGGATTGCGTCCATCAGAGGGTCAACCTGTTTCACAGTCTTAACTCGCCCATGTCGACGCTCATCATGGTCGCTATGGTCACGTTCGGCTCTCTTGTAACCGTCCATGCGTATCGCTAACTTGTATGCTTTGTCCAAAGTCTCTGGTTCTCGCTCTTTAATCTTGAGTACCAGTTCGCGATCGGCTAAAGCGTCCACGAAGGCTCGAATAGCAATGCTTTCACTGAGCGACGATGGAGGACCGGGGTAAGCTAAGGTCATCAGTCGCCGAATGTCTTGGACTAAAGTTCCAAAGTCTTCCCCATCTTGCTGTTTTCTAGCGTTCAATTGTGTTTGATATAGAGCGGTTTGATCAGCGCTACCATATCTCGACCTCAAACGCTCGACCAAATCAGTCCATGTAATAACGGAAGCGGATTCGAATTCCCACAGAATCTGATTGGCTGGTTCTGTGAGAGAACAAAGCAACTGGTTGAGACGATCCTCAGACGACCATCCATTGTTCTTTGCACAGATTTCGAATTTCCGGATGTATGCCTCCACAGCGGTCCGTCCATTATAGCTCCCAAGTTTAATCCATTGTTTCGGGCGATCGGAGGATGTGGTAGAAGGCTTGTCGTTCGTAGCGGAAGTAGTCGGCGGTGGCGCTTTAGGATTCTCGTCGGAAGGCGTCGTCTGCGTTGCTACCGTCGTCATCGGCACGACCGGCACCAGCGTCTTTGGCATAAGATCTGTCGGGTTCGGTTTCGTCTCTAGTCTGTTCAAACCCGAAAATTTATCTGCATTGCGACCACAGTCATAATGTTGTGCGCCGACGCGACTTTGATTCGTTCCAGTATTCCATGGTAAAGACCATCCAACCAAGGCAGTGGCGGCCTCTCCCGTTCGGTTGCTCGGTAAAGCCTTGCTATCTCCATAGCAATAGAATGCCTGGGTGTGATCTTGTACCCTTAGCATCCACGGCGGCTGTTGTACTGGATAAGATTCGCAGCTTTGACCAGGCACGGAAAGGTTGGTTTGCACAGCGGAAATAGGCTGGACATGGTGTTGCACCCATTCTCCATCATACACCGTCGGAGCAGCATTAACACGAGGGACCAGGTTCAGTGTCGACGTATACATTAACCCTCGCGTCGGATTCGCTTGCGAAGACAGATCAGCTCGGCTTCTCATCGGCATGGCGTTCGTCGGCTTTAGAATTGGCCGATAGAACGAAATGCGCGGTTCTGCATTCATCTGATCCATCATCTTGCTTGAAGGTCGTGGTTCAGAGAGCGAGCGGGTGTGAGTGGTCGTCGGGGGTCGTGTAAGGATGGCGGTCTTGATTTGACCGTTCCCTCCCAGTGGCCCTCGGGTGACTAATTGACCAATTACCCCGACTTCCTCCAAACTACTTCGCACATGCGTGTTTTCAGTTATTAATCTAGGTTCAATATCTTGTGCATTACATATCTCAAGATCAACACTATTGGACCTGTTAGACGCTATATCCATTTCTCTTTCAAACACTGGACTTTCCACTCTTTCCAAATTTTTCCTCGTTCTCTTCTCCCCTGTTTCTTTCAAATTCCTCTCATGCCACTCTTGGGTGCCAAAAGATACTAGAAGCACCCCACTTCTGGTACCAGTTGTTACGCCGTCCCCGCGTCGCGAAATCGCAGCCCCCAGCGCGCTTTCATCCACCGACGAGGGCAGGACGTGTTGCTGTGAGACCCCAGGTGAAGGAGAGCGAGTATCAGCATTTGGCATAGGATTTGAACCCATCGCAAAGCGTGGAAACGTTCGTGTTTTACCACCTAGGCTCGTGTAATCGGGCCTAGGCTTGTTACTTAATCTTTCACTTCTTCTTATGGTACCAGGATATCCCAGGGGTTCCGGATGTAACCTTACATCATCCGGAGGTCCCCGTAGACCAAGGGCCGAATGGTCTATGTCAGCGGCTGTCGGACAGAAAGCAGCCATGGCCATGCCATAACCAGGGTTCGATTCCGATCCCACAGCAAACTTTCTTACTGGAGAGCCTTCTATACGATCCATGCGATTGGATAGTGATTCTAAGCGGTCGTTTATTTCTGCCTGGCTCCTCATGAGTTCGTTCTGTCCTTCATTCTGGCGCTCCATAATTCCTGTCAGACTACCAAGTCGTTCCAGAACCAGGTCACTAACCGAGCTAGGCCTTGATAAACGAGACACAGGAGTGTGACAGACCTCACCCACCTCACTAGGGCGCGTTTCCATTTCGGGTGAATGGACCGACGAATGTGACATTTTAATATGTGTGTATTTTAATCAACACTACACATTCACACAGCAGTATTCAACACACAGCAATATTGACCGTTCACACACCGTAATATCTACAGCCTTTACCTTACCGATAGTATTAGCAGTTAACGGTTATATAGGTAGGCAGCCTATACCTTAATTCTATACATATAGCGACATAATTATGTGGATAGCCTTGCCTTAGCTTACAAACACGCAATGCGAGTGGTAGCTGGGAGGAAAGTATTGAATTTACTTAGCGCCTTAATACCCCGGCCGTGAGATGTGGTGGTTTATGTAGCGCCTGATGAGATTACGAGAAGACTGTGGTCGCTCGTCTTTCAATAGGCTGTGAATTGGCCGAACCTATGTTGCTCGCTTTACCTACCTCCGCTATGTTTCAATTATATTCCACAGGAAATGAGATATATATTCCGTGATATTAATTGCAACGAACTTCCATGAATTTCAATATGTATTCCATCAGCAATATTCGTAGAAAGACTTCACAGAGCAATTTGCGAAGAAACTCCACACAATGGAATATAAATTGCGTAGATATATTCACAGAAACATTTGCCAGAAGAATTCGCAATGTTATTCCAGGCCAAGATATAATTTCAATGACACTCCAAGCAAATTATTAAACTCGTAATGATATATCCAAAGAAACCACAGGCAGATTCATCGAAACTTTCCACCAGTGACAATCGATAACTTTCCGTTGAGAAAATCAAACAATTCCACCAAGAAATCGATTATAACTTCTAATCCTTAACTCGACGATCGAGTACAACTATCGCAGTTAAGATTTAATCCCTTTTAAACTTAATTTCAACCACAAATCTAAAGAAACGCCATTTTTACACTCACACAGAGATCAGGCCTTTCAATGCTCACACAGAGCTGCTACTTCATCAAACGCCACGTGCAGACTGCTCAAAGAGACGCGTCGTCTAGCGTAAGATACACGGTACGCGCATGCGCAAGGCGCGAATCCTTTCTTTCTATGCTTTCCTGCTTATTTCAGTATATCTCACACGCAGGCCGCACGACCGGTTAACTGTCGTTACTATAGCAACCTTTATTAGCGTCCGTGCATGCGTCAATATCGTCGCTGTATGTGTCTATGTATCTGTCTGTCTTACTCTCCCCTGTCGTATCGCACGTCGACTATATATATCAATCCAGGCCAACGGCCGCGATTTCAATGCACTCATTGCTCTCTTGTTTGCACGCTTTGCCATTGCTAGTTCGACAAGGCCGACGCAATACAAACTTCTATGGCGCCGTCAATGACAGTAATTAACTACGTAACGAGGGTTATACCTTCGTTACACTGCCCGATGCTTCCTCTTTTTAAAATTTCAGAGCGAAAGCGATGGAATTTTAAAAGCATTAAGTAAGAGCTTCACTCCAAACTCAACAGAAGTGCAACAATGCAAGCATATGACAAACACTGCTTTGAAAAACCATAGACGGAAAATCTAAATCAACGGTTAAGCATATAAAAATCAAAGACAATACATCAATCGCGGTGCTAGCCCCAGAGTTACTACGGCATTTAGTTTAGTATCAGGCCTACTTTCAAAGGCATACTGTTAACTTTGCCTAACCCTGTCCAATTGGCATCATAACCACGAACATTTATTCGTACCTTTTCTGTCTATATAGTCACTGAGACTGCTTCTAGTGCGCCTATATAAGTGATCTAACGTTCCATCGTAGTGTCGTAACGCACCACATAAACGTATTCATTACACTCAGTGAAAGATCTACTTAACCTTCAGTCCAGATCTATCGTCGGGTCTACGTCGGGTCGGGCCTACTCAAATCCTTACCTCAACCTTCTTCAGTGTTTGCCGCAACAAGCGATGCGCAGTTTCAGTCAATGCATACCAAATGATACAATGATTCAATACGCTGTACATTATGCGTTGCAATCAATTCAATATACGGCGCCTATCAACATAGTGTCTCACAGTGCTACATTGAATTCATAGTTGCGACGTCAAAACATGAAAATAATAATTGTATCAAATTTAACTTGCGCTATATCATTGCTACCTATTTAAGAATAGAATGCGGCTATTCTTAGCAGAAATTTCCAATGTCTTAGGCTCATACGTTATATCTTTAGGCGGCCTATCTTTCTACGTTACTGGAACATGTGTTATGGCTGATACATATCATTATCAAGATTTCCACATTGCAACTTTAGGCGTTACGTAATGCGGCCTATACTGTTACATGATGCATCGAAACTACCATAGCAAGCATCATCAGTTCAATTGCAAATCAGTCAATAGTACCATAATAAGTCGCACATCTTATCACTGTTAAACTTAATGAACAGGTGTCTTATTCTCTAAGCTTAGGTATATACCCGCTTTATGCGGCTTAAAGACTAATCAGCAGTTCAAAAGCAAAAGTGACCAGTATTACACTTAATACATGACACGATTCATCAGAAACAAACATAAAAGAAGAATTGCCTTTCTTCAATCTTACAAATCATCCGCCATTACGCGGCTTAGCTTACCTCTAATTCAAAACAGCTTAATTCGACGCTTACAGAGGTTTTAATCTGCTTAGTACTCTAGTGCTTTGTACTATCAAAAGCAGTCCATGGTTTAACTCTATTTAAGCGTGCAACTTATCTATCACACAGTTAAAGACAATTTAAACGCTGAATCCATAGTCAACAGTTCAAGAAAAGAAAAGAGCTACAAATCTTTGTAGTAATCATCAAAATTAAACTCAGAGTGTTTGGCTTTAATCAATTCAAAACCCACCGCCATTACGCGGTTTAAACTTATTCATCATACCCAAACCTGATGGGTTTCCGGGTCTCCCGCTGTGGTCGAGGCGCAGGGACAGGGGTTCCTTCTCTTTCTACTATCTCCAGGGGTTCCTCCAAGTATCCAGGGCTTTCTTCTTTCCACTCCTTTGGTAGGTCACCATGGTAGGCTTTTAGCTTGTCCACATAAACAAATTTAGCTTGAGCCCGTGCCGACCGTTTAATCTTATAGAGTACCGGGCCCATCTTTTCAATTATTTTGTACGGGCCTGTATACCATTTTGCCCATTTGTCTTTGACCCCCTGCCGTTTTCGTGGATAGTAATACCAGACCCATTGGCCCACGTGGTAGCTATTGGGTCGAACCCTCAGGTCGTAGCGGAAAGCTCTAGTTACGGCCTGGCGTTGCATACAAGCCCTCGCAAGCGTAAAGTCCTCCTGTGTACGTTTTACCCTTTCAGCGACATAATCATTGACATTCATTTGCTCATCAGTTACACTGCAATCACCAATGACCAAGTCTATAGGTAAACAGGTCTCGCGGCCAAGAAACAATCTGTTAGGTGTTAGTCCTGTGCTTTCGTGAAGGCTGGCTCGGTAGGCTCCCATCACCATTGGTAGGTGAGTATCCCAGTCACGTTGGTTCTGTGCCACGACTTTCCCGAGCATGGAATTCAATGTTCTGTGGAAACGTTCGATGGCTCCATTAGTGCTAGGCTTATATGGTGATGTCCTCACTTTATCGATTTGCATCCGACGGCAAAGATCTTGAAACAGCGCCGCCTCGAAACAGGGACCCTGGTCAGTAAGGATCTGCTTCGGACAGCCAAACCGAGTGATCCATTGGTCAAGGAGAACACGGCTAACGGTAACAGCTTCCTGGTTGCGAATAGGATACGCCTCAGCCCAGCGGCTAAAGTGGTCGATCACCGTTAGGATAAACCGATACCCGGTGCTGGACACCGGATGTGCGCCCGTTATATCAATGCCAAGGCATTCCATCGGTTCGCCAACGATCATTGATTGCAGTCGCCCTTGCCGTGGAACCTTTCCCCGTAGATACTGCGCACACTCCATGCATTGGCGTAATCGATTTTGAACGTCATCTCTCCATCCGGGCCAGTAGGCCCTCCGCTGTATCTGCGCTAATGTACGGCGGAGACCTAAGTGACCGCCGGACATACCACCATGTGCAAGGTCGATGATCGTAGTTCTTCGTGGGACAGGCGGAATCAGTTGGTACTTAGCTTCTGCTTCCTCATTCGAAGTCAACCACCGACGCATCAGTACACCGTCCTGTAACACCAGCTGGGGCCATTGGAAGATTAGCGTTTTACTAGCTGCGCAGAGGCTTCGGATCTCTTCGCTAGAAGGCATCTCGTCGGATGTAATCTTTCGACGAATTACCCATCCCAGAGATTCGTCTGCCAGCTGTTCTTCTGCAATGGTTTTCCGATCCCATTCGAGTACACATGCTGACGGGCAGGATTGATTCACAGTCCTTTCTTTTATAACATTGATTTGTTGCGGTCGCCTGGACATCGCGTCTGCATTCAGATGCGCGGAGCCAGCGCGGTGTTTCACATCGAATTCAAACTCTTCTACCACCGACAGCCATCGAGCCTGCTGTCCGATGGGAACAGGCGTCCTTCGAAGCCATTGCAGAGCTGCATGGTCTGTGCGTAACAAGAACTTTCTACCGAGAAGATATTGCCGGAATGTCTTTAAGAAATAAACTATGGCTAATAATTCCCGTCTCGTCACATCATAGTTTCTTTCGGCAGCCGAGCAGACTCGACTTCCAAAGCATATAACCCTCTCCTGGTTGTCTTGTATTTGCGATAGCACAGCCCCTATCGCTTCACCGGAGGCATCAGTGTCTAAAACATACGTTCCGTTATCGCCAGGCAGGGCTAAGACAGGTGCTTCGGTGAGGCTTTTCTTCAACGTTTCAAAGGCTTCTTCACATTCATCTGTCCAATTAAATCGCATTCCTTTTTTTGTCAGTGCATGTAAAGGGCGGGCCATGTGCGCGAAATTTGGTACGAACTTCCGGTAATACGAGCTCAACCCTATGAATGCTCGCACTTCCCTTACTTTCGTCGGCCTGGGCCAGTCTCTCACCGCAACTATCTTTTCCGGGTCGGTAGCGATTCCGTGTTCGCTGACGACGTGACCGAGAAAAAGGACTCGCTTCCTCAGCAAATGGCACTTCGATGGCTTGAGCTTGAGATTGACCGCTTTCAGTCTCTGCAGGACCTGTTCTAGACGCTCCAAATGCGTTTCGATGTCATTCGCAAACACAATGATATCGTCGAGATAGATAAGGCAAAGTTCAAAGTTCAGCCCTGCCATTACCAGATTCATCATCCTGGCAAAGGACGCCGGAGAATTGCACAGCCCGAATGGTAAAACTTTAAATTGAAAACTACCTCGCCGTGTAACGAAGGCGGTCTTATGGCGGTCACGCGGATGGACAGCTAGCTGGTGGTAGCCAGCCCGTAAGTCAAAGGTGCTGAACCACTTAGAGCCGGCTAGCGTATCTAAGCTCTCGCTAATAAGCGGCAGGGGATACGCGTCCTTGCGCGTCTTCACGTTTACAGCGCGATAATCCACGCAGAATCGAGGCGTGCCATCTTTCTTCCGCACCATAACCACGTTACTCGCCCACGCCGACGCGGATGGTTCAATTAATCCTTGTCGGAGCATTGTGTCGACCTGTTCATCGATGATCGGTAACAGCGACAGGGGTTGTCGGCGCAACGGCTGTCTCACCGGTGCCTCGTTACCTGTCTCTATTTCATGTTGAAGGATATCGGTGAACCCGAGATCCCAGTCGTTCATCGAGAACGCCGTCCGGTTTTTCAACAGTAATGTTCGAAGGCGCTCTTTTATGTCGGGCGGAACGTCGTCGGCGATATCAGTCCATAGCGGCGCCAAGGTGTTTTCTGCTTCAATTTCTAATGATTGCTTCGTGACTTCGGTGACTGCTGCACATTCCATACTGTTCAGCTGGCGATATGTGTCGTCGATCAGGGTGACGGCTTCTAACACACACTGTACGCCCTTCCTGAGCTGAATCGCCTGTTTGGTCGGGTTCAGCACTCGCATCGTTAGATCCAACGTTCGCTCTGGCAGTAGCGTTCCCGCTATGATGAGACCGTTACCCAGGACTTGTGGTTGTGTAGCCCATTGGGTTACGGGGTTTGTCAGGTTTGGAAGGATGGCGTAAGCTTCAACGTCCATTTCGCACCATGCTGGGATATCCACGTCTCGTGCAGCGGCGATTTTGCGGCACCTTCCCGATCGCGGTTGGCTGTAGATAGGGAAAATGTGACCGTTAATTTTGATCCATTTAGCCCCAAAGTTCCATTCGGCCTGCTGACGCTCCAACCACTCAAGGCCCAGGATCAATTCACTGACTTGGGCGGTCACGAGGCAAGGCGCGTCGAACGTATAGTCGTTAGCCTGGCAGCGTAAAATGGTTTCGCCCAGCACTTTTATTGAAGTTCCATTGGCAGCGTTAAGGAGTTGCTCCGACGCGACCATATCTCGTGGTCGTACCATCGATGCAGGGACCAAAGATAGCTCACTGCCCGAGTCGATCAACGCCATCACCGATTTTCCGTAGATCCGCAGAGGTAGGTATGCATTGCTACTTCCGCTGATGTATCGAAGGTTCGCAGCTTCCGTCTGGTTTGGCTCTGTTGGCATTTCAGTCGGCGCAGGTAATCTATATGGGCAAGCTCTCACCAGGTGGTCTGTCGATTGACACTCGTAGCACTTCCGGGCGGAGCGTCCTCCTCGTTGGTTATTCGATCCCCGCCGTCTGAAGTCTAATGGCTCCCGAGTTTCTGTCCTTCGAAAGGGTGGTGCTTGTTGATTACGCCCGTACGGCTGTGGCATAGACGGGGCTTTGGCGTTCTGCTCTAGGTAATCCAATCGTCGAAGGATGGCGTCCATCAGAGGGTCAACCTGTTTCACAGTCTTAACTCGCCCATGTCGACGCTCATCATGGTCGCTCTGGTCACGTTCGGCTCTCTTGTAACCGTCCATGCGTATCGCTAACTTGTATGCTTTGTCCAAAGTCTCTGGTTCTCGCTCTTTAATCTTGAGTACCAGTTCGCGATCGGCTAAAGCGTCCACGAAGGCTCGAATAGCAATGTTTTCACTGAGCGACGACGGAGGACCGGGGTAAGCTAAGGTCATCAGTCGCCGAATGTCTTGGACTAAAGTTCCAAAGTCTTCCCCGTCTTTCTGTTTTCTAGCGTTCAATTGTGTTTGATATAGAGCGGTTTGATCAGCGCTACCATATCTCGACCTCAAACGCTCGACCAAATCAGTCCATGTAATAACGGAAGCGGATTCGAATTCCCACAGAATCTGATTGGCTGGTTCTGTGAGAGAGCAAAGCAACTGGTTGAGACGCTCCTCAGACGACCATCCATTGTTCTTTGCACAGATTTCGAACTTCCGGATGAATGCCTCCACAGCGGTTCGTCCATTATAGCTCCCAAGTTTAATCCATTGTTTCGGGCGATCGGAGTTAGTGGTAGACGAAGACTTCTCGTTCGCAGCGGAAGTAGTCGGTGGCGGCGCTTTAGGATTCTCGTCCGTAGGCGTCGTCTGCGTAGCTACTGTCGTCATCGGCACGACCGGCACCAGCGTCTTTTGCATAAGATCTGTCGGGTTCGGTTTCGTCTCTAGTCCATTCAAACCCGAAAGTTTCTCTGCATTGCGACCAAAGTCATAATGTTGTGCGCCGACGCGGCTTTGATTCGTCCCAGTATTCCACGGTAAAGACCATCCAACCAATGCAGTGGCGGCCTCTCCCGTTCGGTTGCTCGGTAAAGCGTTGCTATCTCCATAGCGATAGAATGCCTGGGTGTGATCCGGTACCCTTAGCATCCACGGCGGCTGTTGCACTGGATAAGATTCGCAGCTTTGACCAGGCACGGAAAGGTTGGTTTGCACAGCGGAAATAGGCTGGACATGGTGTTGCACCCATTCTCCATCATACACGGTCGGAGCAGCATTAGCACGAGGGCCCAGGTTCAGTGTCGACGGATGCATTAACCCTCGTGTCGGATTCGCTTGCGAAGACAGATCAGCTCGGCTTCTCATCGGCATGGCGTTCGTCGGCTTTAGAATTGGCCGATAGAACGAAATGCGCGGTTCTGCATTCATTTGATCGATCATCTTGCTTGAAGGCCTTGGTTCAGAGAGCGAGCGGGTGTGAGTGGTCGTCGGGGGTCGTGTAAGGGTGGCGGTATTGATTTGACCGTTCCCTCCCAGTGGCCCTCGGGTGACTAATTGACCCATTAACCCGACTTCCTCCAAACTACTTCGCACATGCGTGTTTTCAGTTATTGATCTAGGTTCAATATCTTGTGCATTACATATTTCAAGATCAACACTATTGGACCTGTTAGACGCTATATCCATTTCTCTTTCAAACACTGGACTTTCCACTCTTTCCAAATCTTTCCTCGTTCTCTCTTCACCTGTTTCTTTCAAATTCCTCTCATGCCACTCTTGGGTGCCAAAAGATACTGGTACCACCCCACTTCTGGTACCAGTTGTTACGCCGTCCGCGCGTCGCGAAATCGCAGCCCCCAGGGCGCTTTCATTCACCGACGCGGGCAGGACGTGTTGCTGTGAGACCCCAGGTGAAGGAGAGCGAGTATCAGCATTTGGCATAGGATTTGAACCCATTGCAAAGCGTGGAAACGTTCGTGTTTTACCACCTAGGCTCATGTAATCGGGCCTAGGCTTGTTACTTAATCTTTCACTTCTTCTTACGGTACCAGGATATCCCAGGGGTTCCGGATGTAACCTTACATCATCCGGAGGTCCCCGTAGACCAAGGGCCGAATGGTCAATGTCAGCGGCTGTCGGACAGAAAGCAGCCATGGCCATGCCATAACCAGGGTTCGATTCCGATCCCACAGCAAACTTTCTTAATGGAGAGCCTTCTATACGATCCATGCGATTGGATAGTGATTCTAAGCGGTCGTTTATTTCTGCCTGGCTCCTCATGAGTTCGTTCTGTCCTTCGTTCTGGCGCTCCATAATTCCTGTCAGACTACCAAGTCGTTCCAGAACCAGGTCACTAACCGAGCTAGGCCTTTCCAGTGTGACAGACCTCAGGTCACTAAGGCGCGTTTGAGCTAGGCCGACGATAAACGAGACGCAGGGGTGTGACAGACCTCACCTACCTCACCAGGGCGCGTTTGCATTTCAGGTGAATGGACCGACGAATGTGACATTTTAATATGTGTATATTTTTAATCAACACTACACATTCACACAGCAGTATTCAACACACAGCAAGGTTGACAGCCTTTACCTTAGCTTACTATAGGCCCTATTCAACATATAGCGACATAATATGTGGATAGCCTTGCCTTAGCTTACAAACACGCAATGCGAGTGGTAGTTGGGAGGAAAGTATTGAATTTACTTAGCGCCTTAATACCCCGGCCGTGAGATGTGGTGGTTTATGTAGCGCCTGATGAGATTACGAGAAGACTGTGGTCGCTCGTCTTTCAATAGGCTGTGAATTGGCCGAACCTATGTTGCTCGCTTTACCTACCTCCGCTATGTTTCAATTATATTCCACAGGAAATGAGATATATATTCCGTGATATTAATTGCAACGAACTTCCATGAATTTCAATATGTATTCCATCAGCAATATTCGTAGAAAGACTTCACAGAGCAATTTGCCAAGAAACTCCACACAATGGAATATAAATTGCGTAGATATATTCACAGAAACATTTGCCAGAAGAATTCGCAATGTTATTCCAGGCCAAGATATAATTTCAATGACACTCCAAGCAAATTATTAAACTCGTAATGATATATCAAAAGAAACCACAGGCAGATTCATCGAAACTTTCCACCAGTGACAATCGATAACTTTCCGTTGAGAAAATCAAACAATTCCACCAAGAAATCGATTATAACTTCTAATCCTTAACTCGACGATCGAGTACAACTATCGCAGTTAAGATTTAATCCCTTTTAAACTTAATTTCAACCACAAATCTAAAGAAACGCCATGTTTTTACACTCACACAGAGATCAGGCCTTTCAATGCTCACACAGAGCTGCTACTTCATCAAACGCCACGTGCAGACTGCTCAAAGAGACGCGTCGTCTAGCGTAAGATACACGGTACGCGCATGCGCAAGGCGCGAATCCTTTCTTTCTATGCTTTCCTGCTTATTTCAGTATATCTCACACGCAGGCCGCACGACCGGTTAACTGTCGTTACTATAGCAACCTTTATTAGCGTCCGTGCATGCGTCAGTGTTAATATCGTCGCTGTATGTGTCTATGTATCTGTCTGTCTTACTCTCCCCTGTCGTATCGCACGTCGACTGTATATATCAATCCAGGCCAACGGTCGCGATTTCAATGCACTCATTGCTCTCTTGTTTGCACGCTTTGCCATTGCTAGTTCGACAAGGCCGACGCAATACAAACTTCTATGGCGCCGTCAATGACAGTAATTAACTACGTAACGAGGGTTATACCTTCGTTACATCTTGAACATGCCTAATATCCAAATTTTCGTAACTTCCTTTAAAAAGTAGTGATTGGGTCCACCGAGACAGTGCAATCATCCAAACCATTCCACAAGTTTACATCTCTTGCGCAGACGAATTTCTGTTCTAATGCTCCTTTCAGCTTCTTAAATACCGAAAGGGACTTGATAGAAGCATAAATTTGTGAACAGAAAGCTAGAATAGTCAAATTCATGAAGAACTACACTACACACTATTCTCCGCGCCTCAGATTCACATTTCGGTGTGAACGTGCGCGCATTACAAATTTATTTATAATAATAAAAATAGTCTACATGTACATTGGGCCTACATTATTGTGTAGACATGCCGAAGTAGGCCTACATACATACATACATACATACCAGGGTTGGGTTAATGCCGGCAACAACCTATTTTTGCCGGGACAGTGGCAAAAACCGGTTATAACTGGTGGCCGACAACTTGCCAACCCTGATACATACATTCATACATGCATACATACATACATACATACATACACACATACATACATACATACATACATACATACATACATACATACATACATACATACATACGTACATACATACACAGATACATACATAATGGGTAAGGGCCCCCAAGCTTAGAGTGTCCAAGGGCCCCCGGCTAGGTTGTTACGCCACTGCACGGGGCAACATAGTCATCGGGGCAACATTAGACTCCTGAACAATTAATGACCTCGGGATGAAATTTCTGTCATCTTTGGGCGGCAATTGAAAGTCATGTGGTCTCGGTCGAAGATCATGATGACGGATATAAAGACCGATCGCAGCACATGAGTCTTTGATCGCATAACCGATCGTAGCAGTCTGTCCTCAGCATCACACACCATCTCAGCAGCTCCTCGTGAGTCCTCCGGGAGGTAACCCGACCTTCGCATTCGAGCAAGGAATCGCTCCACACGGGCCCGAGCGTCGGCTGTAGCATAATCCCCACCACGCCGGAGCCGCGTACAGGAGCCTCGAGACCGTAGTCTCTCCAGCGACCATGGATATGGAGGGCCCGAGTGGGTAGACCGTGGGCCCTTACGTCTGAAGATAATCGTAACCATGCCTACATGTAAATTCACTTATTAAAAGACAATCGTAACCATGTCTACGTTTTCTGTTTGTCTGTAGACAATCTTAACCATAGCCTATGTCCATATCTACGTTTTCTCTTCGTCTGAAGACAATCGTAATCATGTCTTTTATATTTTAAGACAATCGTAACAATGTCTACGTTTTCTCTTTGTCTGAAGACAATCGTTACCATGTCACATGTGACCCATGTCTACGTGTTCTCTTTGTCTGAAGACAATAATAATAATATAGAGACTTTTAAGAGGGAGACTGTCACGGGACACCGGCTTTAGGTAGACCTATAGGCGATGTCAGGGTCACGTATCATCAGCCAGTGGCTGCCTACAGCGGCATTTTCCAAGGGGCGGCAAATTCCGGCAAAATAAAGCAAAATAAAGCACGACAAGGAACAATATATAGTACTAACGGATAAAAAAACCGAAAAATGTAACAATGCGACTCATTAAATCGGCAGACCAATCGTCATAGGACGACGAAATAATCTCTCATTAGTCTAATTAAGTGCTTGTCGCGTATACGTCCAACAAATGGACGTAGGCCTAGGCCTATGCAACTCACCATTGGAATTTTACTTACGCTTAACCAGAAAAATTTGGGACGTTTTGGACATTTTGGGCGTTAACGGAAACACTGCTACTAGGCCTAGTATTCAAAACACTCCCCATGACTAGTGCTGGAAAATTTCTAACTCAATCCAACCGAATGGAATTCGCTTTTAGAAGGAAACAACATCAATGACAATGGCCTGTCATTGCGGGTCATGTCAATGGTTTTAGAAAAGAGTAGGCCCTATAAACAACCATCAATCTCCACGCTTTGGATAACGGGCCAAAGTGGCACGCTTGTTTACTCGCCGAAGACTCTTTAGAAACGTGAAGCCGATGTTGACGGGTCATTCGGCCGAGGTGCAGTGAACACCGACCGCAGCAATCCAGCGACTGGATCCTTGTTTAAGCCCCCTCTCCCTTCAACTTGCATTGAAACTCATATGCCATGCAGCCATGAACTAAAGGACGGAGAGCCGATCAAGTGGATAACAGGTGGCGTCGTATTCCACACACGATGGTATTCCGCGACGACCCATTCAAGCACTAACCGGCTTCAGCTGCTTCACTTCGCTGTGGCGCCTGTATGTATGTATGTATGTATGTATGTATGTATACATACATACATATACTAAATGAATCAAGGCTATAAGATAACCTTGTAAGAGTCCATCAGGAGTATCATTCAGACTCGTGGTCTTTGGAGTTTACGAATCTTTTGGCATTGGCGCAAAAGTTCACAAAAATGCTCTATAAAAACGTTTCAGATACGTACGTACTTAGGCCTACATAAATACATACATACATGCAGGCATACATACATACATACATACATGCATACATACATACATACATACATACATAGGCCTACAGGCGCTACGTGTATGCAGACGGATAAACAATACAACGAAGGCATTGCCATGAACATACCCGCAAGTCGTAAAATCAATGACGATACGTTCTACCGAGTAACCCTGTCAACAGCTTCAAAATGTGATCATGTTTTTATTGGAAAAACCCGATCTCTGTCGGCAATAATTGTGGCATAGGAAATTTCCGAGCGCTCATATTATAAAATGTGTCATAGTTCACCTGATACGGTGGCTCAGAGGGGCAACGCGTGGCTGTTCACTCGCAGGCTGGACACTGGCCGCGTAAGTTTACTACGTCTAATTGTAAACACCGTATTATATATCTTTTGCCTACTAGACTTATATAGAACCACCCAAGGACGTCTCAAACAGCGGTAATTAACAGCCCTACTCTGCAGCAAGTAAAACAGATCTATATCTCGACATGTCACACATTGTCCGTTCTGAGCTTCCGTAGGTTGCGATGACTCGGACAAGGTTAGGCCTGGAAGGGAAAGACGTCGCTATATAAAAACAATCTTAGCAGGCAAGTACGATTCCACGGAACAGCTGTAGGCATAAGCGAGAGCGTATATCATAGTACTGACCATCTAGATAATTTTACTTATAAGCTATAGGATGTTATAAATTTAAAGTATTGAGGTAAAATTTCTAGTCGCCATAATAAGGCTATATTATGGGATAATAGACTAAAGCCTGGAGGGAAAAGACGCCGAAGACGGTTTAAGACGCAGAAGAAGACTTAGAAAAGAAAGTGTAGAGCTTAGTCAACTCGTGAAAGATACGAAGATAGTTCGCTGCTGCGACTGTATACGAAACAGGTGAGAAACAAGAACTTGGCGTGAAGGTAAGTAAAGGTAGGATTGATCATGTAGCATTATACGGTGAGGTAGTGTAAAATTTTAAATGGCAGCAAATATTCTATACAGGTTTAATAGGTTTGATGAAGATTTGTGAGGTAAACCATCTTAACACTTCAATGACAAGCTGCATTGGTTTCCTTGTCAGTTTTAGTATACTCTCGTCGTTAAAGTGTTAAGGTATAGTACTTTAAGGTAATGTAAGGTCAAGGAGACCGGTTAAGGTAATTGCCCAGTTGTTGCTGTATAATTAAGCTTAATCGTACGAGGCGCGGTATTGCGAGCAATGGATGTTTATCGGCTGAAGCGCGATTGTAACGACATCAATTCAACAATAGGACAGGGATGGGCAGTAATTGAAATTACGTAATTGAAATTACTTGAAAGTGAGCAATTTGTCATTTGTTTTTTTTTAAATTCAATTAGGCCTACATTTCCCATGTATCTTGTAATTTGAAAATATATTTCAATCCAATGTAATTTGTAATTCAATTACATTTTTCCAAGTAAATTTTCCCCTCCCTGCAATAGGACAATCTTTGCTTACGAATTACTTGATTTGAGATCAAACTCTGATCTCACAAGATGCACCGGGATTCGAACCCGGGATGCAATCGCAACCACTAAGAATCAAAATCGATTATTGTGTATGCATTCAATATTATATAAATATATATAAATATATATATATATTAATCGAACGATTTAAAAAAATCTGCACCAGCCCTAATATATAGTAGGCCTACTAAATATAGTCTATGGTACTGTAGACCCATATATAGGACTATTTGCCTCCAACTAGAATCATGATAGTGTCGTCTGATGTGTTTATATAAGACCACAAGCCGAATGGGATATATTTGGGCTACTCGCAGCTCAAAGGAATTTTCCGCTGTCTGTTTATCCCGGATATCCGTAACGGTTAGGCTACACGAGAAAGATCACGAGTGGTGACTGCATACTGCTATGATCAATTATATGAAGCAGATGAATAACGAGAGCGACTACTATAATAATTATAATGATGACGACGATATTGATGATGATGATGATCCTGTGGGTGGGGATGGTTGGGATGGTGGTAATCGTAATCTCGAGATGTCTAACACTGTCAGACGGCGGAAAATTTCCTTTGAGCTGCGAGTAAATAGCCTACATCACTCGGCTTGTGCTCTTAAGCTTGTATAAACGCATCAGACGGACACTATCGTCGTTTCTACAGCGCCAAAAATGCAGGGCCGCGGGAACCAGCTAATTCACAGGCGCTTAGTCAATAAAATCGATAGTTAGGTATATTGTCTAAATGGTTCCAGGTCCAGAATCAAAGTGGTCTGCAGGCCGGCAGACAGTGGGACGGCTACGGTGGACAGTGGCGTACGAAGCTTAAATGCGGGGCGACGGCCCAAAATGCCGCGCCGCGCTCTTAATTTTGGAAATTTCCGGAAAATTTTCTTTATTACTTCCGCTAAAATTTCTGATGACCTTTTTTTTTTTTTTTTGCTTTTCCCCTCTTATACTATCATTGTCAGAAGCCGCCCTGTCCTCCGCCCGTGCCGCCCCCTCATTACGCCACTATATGCTATTTACTGGATTACTTTTCTTCCTTTCCTTCCTTCTTTGTCTACTTTTATTACTTTCTCTTATACTTTTTCAATTTTATTTTTTTCTGTATTCACTCCTTCTTTTATTTTTCTTCAACCCTATTTTGCCGCCCCTGCTCAAGTGCCGCCCGGGGCACTCGCCCCCTGCCCCCCTCGGTACGCCACTGACGGTGGATTGTGTTTAGCATTGACACGGCCAGGAAGGTTTACGGAGAAGAGGAGGAAGCGGGATAGGAGTTCTGAAAGAGCAGTATTTTCAGTTTTAACTGAAAGACCGTGGAGGTCTGGAGAAAGAGCAAGGGGCGAGGATCTGGTGAGTTCGGATGATGGATCAGATATTTTTCGTAATTCTGGCGGGAGTTTATTCCTGAGAGGCGGAACAGCTATGGCTATTGAACGTTTTGAAAATTTTAGTGATAAGATGGCGGGTGGGCGGAGAAGTGCTATGCAGAGGAGGAGCGCGTTAAGCGAAGTGGTTGGACCATGAAAATTGATGAAGATAGTAGTGACTGTGGTGATTGTAGTAGACCCTCTACCTGATATTCAATCAATCAATCAATTTCGTTTATTCTTAACATCAAGCTGACATCAAGCAACTCGTAACAGGAAGCCAAAATTGTCTGAGCTCCGACAGTTTGTTACTAAAGTAGCCTAGAATTAGGCTAGTGGCAATGTAGGCCTAAGTTAGGGCAACGAACGAGGTAACCAATGAGGTATAGACTGGAGATAATGTATTTAGTAGATGTTTTTTAAATAATACACGAGATACGCAATTACGATCGTCCTTGGTTGGGAGGAGGATACTGTGTGGCCTCGGTCTTACATGTAGCTCATAGCGGAGGCGGGGGCGGCTTCGAGGAAAGAGTCCATGCAGAACCTGGCTTTCATTTGAGGTTAATAGCTGCGAATAGTCGGCCATCAGCCGCATCCGCCCTCTCCGCAGCGGTGGGAGCTTCAGGGCCAATAAGGTCTCTGCGCTTCAATATAATGGCAGCAATAACGGCGCTGACGAGTATGACAACGGAGATTATGATGCATTCTGATTAGAATTTAATGAAAAAAATCAGCTAGCCAACCAATTTGGTAGACTAACCACAAGTAAAAAGTCAACTCGAAGTTGGTTAGGCCGGTTAAGTGGCTAGCTTTCGGCCTCATTGCTCTTTTGCCTCGCTGCCTTTATGACGGACCACTTCACTGCCCCTATGACTAACTGCCTCGCTGCCGCTCTGACGAGCTGCCTCATTCCCATATATGACGGACTACCTCACTGCCCCTGTGAAGGACTATACCTCTACTCGCGCACTCGCTATGTTTATAGTTGCCTGTCTTAAATTTAAATAAATCGCGCCAGGTGTGATTTTCATATGGTGCCAAAATGCTTCCAGCATCATCATCATCATCACCCGGAAGTAGAGGAGAAAGGAGAAGATGCCGGTGCCATGGCTGCTGTCGTCATCGGATGACGACCTCTGGCGACGAATTGGACATTCCGTCTTCATCCACGTCGACCTCAACGCCATCGCAGAGAACATCCTAATACTCAAGAAACTCTCCACAAACGAAGACATCGGTAATATCTAATCTGTATCATATAATATTATAACCTAATCCAATCATATCGCTCGTCTATTCCAATCATTTCCAATCTAATCCAATCATACAAACTCTGATCTGATCTGATCTGATCTAACCATATCTAACCTGGTCATAATTATACAGTCTAACCATATCTAATGCTGGCTAATCCATCATCATCATCATCATCATCATCATCATCATCATCATCATCATCATCATCATCATCATCATCATCATCATCATCATCATCAGCATAACTTTTATTATTATTATTATTATTATTATTATTATTATTATTATTATCATTATTATTATTATATGCCTGCTATCACTATGACTATTACTATTTCTATTATTATTACTATTGTCAAAAAGTGGGCAAGTAATTAAGGGAAACGCTGTTTGTTGCAAGAACAAAATCAAGTATGGATAATTAACTCCGCGCTTTCAATGTATACGAATGGGAAATGTCTTGGCGTTATGTGATTGGTATACGTGGAAGCTTTTGTGGGTGTATGTATGTAGGCCTATTTACTTCTGGCTCTATGGTCTGGGTGAAACTGCGAGTTTCCGACTGATTTACGGACGGCCTTGCCTGGCTGACTTCCTCCTTCCCTCCCTCTCTATCTCCTTCCCTCCCTCTTTCGTATATACATGTATGTTTCTGTATACGTCTGTGTATATGGCCTGCTATTTATATAGCGTCCTTCATAACCTCGGTGTATATATTATGCGTAGGGGTGATAGCGGTTTTGAAGGGCAACGCCTACGGCCACGGTGCAGCGGCTGTTGCTCGGTACTTGACGGAGGAGTCCGGGGTCGCCGACCGACTGGCGGTGGCAACGCTCTCCGAGGCCATCGAACTCCGAAGGGCAGGGATCGAAATCCACACACCCATTCATGTCTTCGGTAATTATAAACAGATCCACAGATACTCATCGCTCTCGTCTTTATTTCTATAAAGTCTAACGAATTAACATTGTTGTTTTGTGGTTGTCATTGTTAATTGTTATCATCACCTTCGTCATTAATTTACGATATTCGAGTTTATATTACATAGGCCTGCACGAGTTTATTTAACATGTACATAGGCTACACGCACTTGGTATAAACACGTATAGACTACTGTAACATAATTATAAGGTGCATACATATTTAAATGTGTACACATAGGCCCTATATACATGCAAACATATAGGCATGCAAAGGCCTACATATACAGATATCCAAACACACACGCGCGCGCGCACACACACGCGCGCACACACACGCGCGCGCGCCAACGCATTGAGACTCGTCCAGATGACCCGTATCCGAAGATTGCAGAACGCGTGGAGAGCCATACCATGCTACCAGTAGTGGTTGAAAGTAGACAAGTAGACGAAACTCACGAGAGTGCTTGTTGTAGGCCTAAGGGTTTTATACGTCAATTAAGCCAGTTTAAATTTTATTATGAATACAACAGGAAACCAATGCAGCTGACCGAGCGCAGGTTTAAGGAGTTTGTACGAGCACAATACACGTAGCACGGTAGCACCACCCGTCCCGAAGCATTTTGGATAAGTTGAAGTCTGGGACGCGGGAAACCTCGGCATCATCCTGGTAGCCTACGGCAGTCATATTTTGGATTCGATGCGTGATGCATTGGCAATTAGTTCGAAATGGATAGGAGAGTGTATACACTATAGGCTACACAGTATACACTGTATACAGGCTACTAAAATCCATCCAATCGTCCGTTCATTTATTATCCATCCATGCATCCATCGATGTAGTCATTCGTTCGTACCTTCTTTCATTCATTCATGTTTACCGGTTGACTGCAGCACATGATTTATGTGTAGGAAACGTTCCAGCGTGGGCGATGCCTGTTTGTCTGAGCTATGGTCTCATTCCGACAGTGGCCACTGAACAGGCGATCCATTCGATGTCCAAAGCCCTGGACCAGTTTCACCATGGAAAACTGGTCATCTGGAATTCTCCTGGTGCCCAGAACGTCTCCAATAAAAAGAAAATGTAGGCGTTTATATAAATTAAAGTATTACATTATTATATCTAATCTACTCTAGCGACTTCTTAAACGCCGTAATCGTAAAGTAGGCCTTCTTTGGTATCAATAATTGACTGTCGCTTCTCAGCAAAACGCAATCCGAAATTACAATCTTTTGGGCAGAACCAGTGAAGATTCGCAGACTCTGCCAGCATGCCCACATGGAGCATAAACATATACACATATATAGAGAGCTGTATGGGTCCCATCTAATGCCTTGGAAATGCAATCCTGGCAGGGGCAGTGCAGTCACCGGAAGACAAAGGATACACGATTCAGCTAGGATGATGTTGTTGTTGTTGTTGTTGTTGTTGTTGATGATGATGATGATGATGATGATGATGATGATGATGATGATGATGATGATGATGATGATGATGATGATGAAACCGACAATTTCTACAGCGCCGTAACACAGCACATGCCATTACAAGGCGCTTTAACAAAATCAAAAACGTCATTCAGGATACACTTTGGAGAAGAAGTAAGTCTTGAGACTAGACTTGAAAGCCTCAACTGAAATTGCGGCACGGATTGAAGGTGGAAGGCTGGGTCTCTCGCTGAGATCGTCTTCTAAAGGAGACAGCACCTTGGTCCCGCCACCGAGAAGGCTCGATCACCAAAGCACGTTTTTGATCTTCGCACATGTAGGTCTCCTTTAGAAGACGATGTCAGAGAGAGACCCGCCTCCGATAACAAAACACGAACGCAGTATGCATTAGGGTAGTCAGACGACGCGCCATACATGTAGGGATTTATAGACCAACAGTGCCAGTTTGTATTCAATGCGGTGATGAGATGTTAGACAGGAAATTAAGTAAATTGGCAGATGTATATGATAGTTAGTGTGTTCAACACGGTAGCTGAGTGGTTTGAATGCTAGCCTAGTATCACTGCAGGGTGCGAATTGGAGCTTCATCTGAAGTTTACTTTAAAGCAAGTCCTTCAAGTCAGATCAGTGTTTCATCATTGGATATTGGCTCTTAATATAGACCTATGCAGAAATAACAATAAGCAAGAAAGTGGGGAAATAAATTAGTGAGTATGTAGGTAGGCACACAGGTAAGAAAGTAAATGGGTATTATACTAACTGTCAGAAGTAGATGGGTATTATACTAACTGTCAGAGCTTAAATAATATTTGCTATCTCAACCCATTTAATAACTATCATAGCTGAGACAATTTTTGCTACTAAGTGCCTGCCACAAGTTGCGACCTGTCAGCTTGATGTTGAGAATAAACGAAATTGATTGATTGATTTGATTGATTATAAGTAGATTGGTAGGCCGGTAGGTAGTATCCATTACTTGTGTCTCACAGGTACATATCTATGTATATGTATTAATATAACTGAGCTTTTGTGGTGAAGCAGGAGTAAATCCATGATCCATGCAACTGCTTGTCCTCTTCTGCTTTAGAAATCCAATTCCATGTGGCGCAATCGACATCAAAATCGACACTGGAATGGCAAGAAACGGGAGTCAGCCTCAGGAACTTCCGAAACTGATAGAGGTTAATTATTATCGTCTCAATCATACCTATCATAGTTACTACCCATCAGAGACTTCTATGGCACAACTGTCAAGGCATCAATCGATGTCCAATCACTAAATGGCATCTTCGATGGTGCGCCAAGAGACAATTCAGGCTACAGCAGACAATGGCAACGGCGGAGGCGCGGTCATTGATGATAGTGGCGGATAATATATGGACCGTTCAGCAACAAAACGCACAGTGAAACGCACGGGTTGATTATGCCTTTTGAATAGCCTACACGTGGAGCACATATAATATTAGAATGTAAATATGGATGTACGCAATATAAATATTGCATTATTTTGTTTGTTTAATTTTTTATAGTAGAAAAAACGTCTGGAACGGCACCTGTTCGTCGTTGAAATCCAGTGTTTCAAAAGTACCGCGGAAAGTCACCGCATTGAACCGCTGGATGATAACAGATATGCGCTGAAATAGGTAGGAGGTCTCGCGTGCATCTCCCGACATCGTGCTGAGGCTTTGTCCCAAGGATGAAATAAAGGCCAAACCCTCATCACTCACCGGGCCCATGGTTTCGAAGGCCAGGGGGCAAAGTGATGGACGGCTGCGAGTTGGGTGTAGGCTACTTGGCATTTTTCAGAGCAGCCACCATCTCTGCCGCAGCCCCAGCTGCCCGAGAAGCACTCGGTAGGTATGAGACGGCCAGGGTGTCTGTGAGCGTCACACCCCAAACTAAACTCCACCCCGCCTGCCAAGAGATAAGAGTGCGACCGTCCAATTTAATGACATTACACTTATTCTTTTGCTGTAGGCTTGTCAGATCAATGGCGTTCCCATCGATGGAATCTTCTCGCATTTCTGCAACCACGAAGAAAGCGGTTGTTCCGAACAGCAACTACAGCTCTTCGAGATGGCCATCAGCAACTACAGGTAGGCAGGGAAATAAAAGGAAAACAAATATCTACAACTGAATAACTGATGAATAAAACTAAACAAATAATATGACGAAAATATAATATCATCGAAATAACAGGAAATCAAGCGAAAAATAAGAGTTAAATAAATATCAAAGTAAAAATCAATTTGTAACTCATTAATGTAGGCAGAAGAAATCAAACCGTTTCCATGTAGGTCTATGGCTTCTGTGAAACCATGACAACGAGGACGATGATTACGTGTTTTAACCATCGATGGTTTTAATGGTATATCTAAATTTTCATAAATATCGCGCCTTTAAAATAGCCTTCCTCTAGAAGGTTCATATGACCACTATGGCCTACAAACTACCACCAGTAGGCCTACTACTCGGTAGACCTATGAGAATTGTAGAAAAATAACTGGGGCAGACTTTGATCCATGTGGAGTTTGGGTGTACAATAAAGACTACTGTGAGGTTCCAAGAAAAACTGGGGCGTTGAACCCCCGACATCCCCCGGAAATTCTCATCCTGGTACTACTATCACCACTACTGCTACTACTAGGCCCCTACTCCCACTACTGTCTACTGCTACTGTATTATTATTATTATTATTATTATTATTATTATTGTTATTATTATTATTATTATTGTTATTATTATTACCTAGGAATGACGGTTATAAATTCCACATTGCCAACTCGGGCGGAGTGCTACGCGGCCTTGGCACAGACCTCGACTTCATTCGACCAGGAATATCCATCTACGGATTACCACCAAGTATGCAAACACGTTATTTGTTCCCTATTTTCTTCTCTGTATCCTCATATTATGAGGATACAGAGAAGGATACAGATGATAATATTATATATTATCATCATCTTCCTTTCTTGTATTCTTCGTTTTTGCTTGAACTCCTTTAATCTTTCTTTCCGTCAATGCTGATCACACGACTTTAAGTTAAAATACTAGGCCTATTCGGATTCGTTTGTAAGCGAAATTCCATCCGTCCGTTCATCCATCCATCCATCCATCCCTTAAATACATACATACATACATACATACATACATACATACATACATACATACATACATACATACATACACACATAATGTAGATGCAAGCATACATGTACATCCGTCCGTCCATCTATCCGTCCATCTATTCATTGATCCTTCCATCCATCCATCTGTCCATCCACCCACCCATTCATTCATTCATTCATTCATTCATTCATTCAAATCCTCGCAATCTGATTGATGGCATAGACAGCGACGACTTGGATCGATTCGTCAACCTCGGCTTTCGTCCGGCGCTGTCGATCAAGGCCATTCCTACGCTGGTCAAGAAGTGTCCGTCTGGGACCAGAATAGGATACGGATCAACGTACACCTGCGACGAGGATCAGTGGATTGCCACTCTACCGATCGGATACGCCGACGGATATCGGAGGTCACTTGCCGACATGGATGCCCACATCATCAGAGACAAGACAGGTGCGCCGATCAAGTCATCGTAATCGTAATCTCGAGATTTATACAGCGCCCAAAGAGCAAAGTTGCGGGAACATGTAGCTTATTCATAGGCGCGATGTATTCGGTCTATATTTCAGCTCGAAAGGGACGCTATCAAACCGTTAATTTTGACTATTATATTAGCCATGGTGCTTGACGTATTTGCAGGTGAAAGGTGTCCTGTTGTGGGTCGAGTGTCAATGGACGCCATAACTGTCCACCTGCCCTGCCAACCGGATCCGGAAGAGCTGTTTACTGTCGTTTCTGCCGACTATGATCACATGACTTCCGTGTCTGGAATGGCCAGGGCTCTCGGAACGATTGAATACGAAGTTGCGACGTCATTTTCCGCACGTCTGCCACGAGTCTACAGTACATCGGAAAAGCCCTTCTACGCAATAACGGGGTCTCAGTGCTTGGCAGATCCAATTCAGTTAGGCCTACAGCCCTCGATTCATAGATCTCAGAGCGCAATAGAATTCTAATGAAATAGATGTCGAGTGAAACCAACCATGGACCAGCTTCTTTAACGCAGTTACCCGATCGAGTCTTAACACTATAATTAGAAGCTTTGTGAAATCGACCAAGGAACTCGAGTCAATGCTTGGTAGAAAATTCCTGTTAAATCTATCAAGCTTATGAAACCACCGATGTAGGCTATATTCAATAATCTTAGAAGTAATATGAAAGTAAACATTGGATATTGGAGCTTGGAACTTCCATAAAACTAACAAAATTCGAAGCTTATCAGAAACAACAGGGACCAACACAGATCTATCAGAATACTGGAGGAATAAAAGTGAAATCAACATCTGTAAGATAGCAGCATAGGTCTACTTGTACAAGTCAACAACAAATCTTGAAGTATTTAGACTTCCAGCAACATAAATTGCTGTTCAAAGGATCAAGAATAGTCAATATGTATTAGAATACTCTGAAACCAGACGTGATTCATAGAACTCGACTATGGATTAGAAATCTAGCTAGTCAGAACTTTAGTAGATTTATGGTTGATACTGTTTCCCACAACTGACTTTCAAATGCTTTATAAATTTAGTGTACAATAGACTGGACTCGTCTTTTGCTAATGCTGCTCCATTGCTTGAAACAGAAATAAAATCGTACTGTACTTAACGTTTACACATTTTGTAATTAGACCCATCAGTGGGCATCTGGATACTTAGGTACCCACTTAAAGGCCGTGAATACTACGCCTGGAGCCTGGCCAATGGCCATATAGTGTTATTTTTATAATTTATATTATATAGTATTTATTGTTTAATATTTTTTTATTATATTGCCATGTTATTATAATATTGTTATATTACAGTAACTATCAATCACAGACTGGCCATTGTGCTTGTGTACCATGGCACATAGGCCCCTCTGGTTTCAGCTTGTGTTGCCCTAAGGCAGAAAGGAATCAACATCAATACACAAATATTCTAAATGGCAAGGCCCTCCAAATGGTCCCAGCCCGACTCTCATAATTATGATATTATTAATTATTATTATATTAAGTTTATATTATATGTATATTTATATATATACATTATTTTTGTATTATTTATTTTATTAGTAGTGTGTGGTCTGTGAAGCCACGTGGTAGGAGGTACCCTGCATAAACCCAGCTGCAGTGAAAAATGATCAATCAGTAAAGCATATAAAATAGCAAAGCCAATAGAATCTGATGTAATGTAATGTAATGTAATTAGCAACTTCTATTGCGCCGGTGTCTGATGCACAAGGCATCAACCGATGGCGCATCAAAACAGTCCGTAATCAGGTCAACATCCAGAAGATCAGTCCGTAAGAGACAGAGAGGCAGCCTAAGGTGGATAAGCAATTTGAAAGAGGTAAGTTTTCAGCCAAGAACGAAACGACACAAGCGACTGAGCACAGCGCACAGATACAGGAAGAGAGTTCCAAAAGGCAGGCCCAGCAACCGAAAAAGCTCGTTCACCGAGAACAGTTCTTGATTTAGGTATGACCAGACAAAGACAATCAGATGACCCCATTGAATAATGATAAGTCACAGGAATAAGAACAGATTTTAAATATTGTGGTTGGCTAGAGTTCAAAGTTTTATAAACTATGAGCCCCAGTTTGAAACGAATTCTTTCATGAACAGGAAGCCAATGCAGAGATTTAAGCAGAGGGGTTATATGTTCATATTTGGATGTATTAGTTATGGCTCTAGCCAAAGAGTTCTGAACCCTCTGCAGCTTCAGTATGTTTGATTTATTGATACCAGTAAGAAGTGAGTTACAATAGTCTAGGCGACTGGAAACCAATGCATTTGCCAGAGATATTCTTGCAGACATGGGTACATAACGCCTAATACTGCGTATATCACGAATGAACATATAGGAT
This sequence comes from Aporrectodea caliginosa, assembly GCA_020284085.1. NCBI lineage: Eukaryota > Metazoa > Annelida > Clitellata > Crassiclitellata > Lumbricidae > Aporrectodea > Aporrectodea caliginosa. Next base: position 254,541 of record JACEVL010000139.1, read on the forward strand.
GACTTACAAATACTGTTTACATGGCCAGTGAGAGACATGGTAGAATTAAAAACAACGCCTAAGTTGCGTGCAGCATCGGCCAGCTCAACAATTGAGTCACCCAGTTTCAGATGTCAATACAGTATCCAGTAGACAATGGGAATCCATAGAATACGTGCACTTTTATACTGGTTGGCTGAAAGATATGACGTCCCTCAACTCCTCATGGATAAGATGACTAACTTCTAATAATTAGGCATCAGTGTAAATAATAATAGCTCCCATGCAGCCTGTTGGTCATTGATTCATTATTATCCAATGACAAAGTGAAGGGTAGTCATGTAACTGCTCAGAAGGAACTCAGATGTATGGACCATCCATACATTACCAAACTGTAGAGTAGACACTAGGCTAATTATATAGCACCTTTATCATAATGTCCAAGACATCAGCTGATGAATTACTTAAAGTGAAATCACAATAAAAAAGGACATACTGTACAGTCAGTCCATTGGAGAAGCCAGATTGACACCCTTTTAATAACCGAACTTGGTTCTTAAGCAAGTTGTCGGTACATACAAATGTATTACAGATAAACTAAATTCACACTGGATACAACAAAACTATGTCAGCAAGAATTGATACCTTTTCATTCATTATTCACTTCTGGAATTTGATATAGCACCCTTCAATAACCTACTTAGAGGCACCAAACCTGGCATATGCCTCTTACTGGTTTAAACCTTTATTAATTCATTTTTGACAATTTACTTAATATACCGAATGCAAAGAAGTCAACTGAAAACAAATATTTTCATAAAAATAAATTAAATGCCACTTTAAAAACTGCAGAAAATTCCTAAGGAAATACAAGGAAAGGCTTTTTGGTAAGCCCTTCTTCAGAAAAGTTTTGACAAACTGATTATGAAATTAATTAATTCTGTATGGCAAATGTTCATTTTCGTATAGACATGTGCACTCGACTTGGTAGTTGCTGGCTCACACGTTAATCTCATAGAATCATTATCTTCTTAAAAAATACTGACACCAACTATTAACACAAACTCTGCTCTTACTGTTCTCGAGAAAGGTAACAAGGCAGACTGCTGCCAAACAAATTGAAATGCAAGATGTTCTCTGGCTTGGCAGCCACACCAATAATGCATTATAAAAACACTTCATCGCAATGCAGTGTTTCTAAATTAATCTAATTAAATTAAATTAAGCTGAATTAAATATGATGTCCATCCAATGACTGCATTCACAGAATATTGAGCATTATAAGAAGGCTATGACGTAGGAGGAACTCCTTAGTTACTTCCCGGTCGAGTAACTTGTTTGTAAAAAGGTAATTGCAATGATGACAGAAGCAGTCATAGAGGGTAAAACAGCCTAAAATAAATTACGAAGGTTAGGTAACTGAATATTCATCTTGCAATGCAACCAATATTGAAAATAAAAAAAACAGCTCACAATGTGTGCTGTAAGACATTTCTGCTCAAGCGACAAATCCTGTGTAATCGTAATCGTAAACTTGGAACTTCTACAGCGCCCACAAAAGCGAAGTCGCGGGAACCAGCTTATTCACAGGCGCTCAATCAAAACAAAATCGATAGGCAGGGGGTCAAAATCCAGAGAGTCAGGCAGGCAGACAGGCAGGCGGCTAAGGTGGGTGGTGTTTGGTGTTCAGACGGCGAGGTAGGCAGGGAGAAGTGTTGGATTCAGGAATAGGATTTGTCAAAAGCAGTGTTTTCAGTTTCGAGTGAAAGACCTGTGGAGAGATAGCGAGAGGTGGAGTTTTGGTGACTTCGTAGGATGGGTCAGATATTTGTCGTAGTGCTGGCGGAAGTTTGTTCCAAAGAGGTGGAACAGCTATGGCTATGGAACGATTTGAAAATTTTAGTGATGAGGTGACGGAAGGGTGAAAAGTCCACAATACCCCAGTGACCTCCTGTATCACCCTCTATCAGAGATATGGACATCTCCACTTTCAGCTGGTACTGGAAAGAAAACCAGCTGACAGAATCCCACGTAATGCACTACATGTAAGATTCAAAGGAGTGAGAATTCAAGAAGACCACAACTATGCTGGATGGACAATATTAATGAAGTCATAACAAGACTTGGACTAAACATGGGAAATGCAATAGATCTGAGAAATTACCGAAAAATGGATAATTTATTCACACCCATAACCACCAGCTTTGCTTTTGCCAGGAATTGATGATGATGAACTTTGAGATACCTTTGGCTTGCACAGCACAGGGTTTTCCAGTAGCCATAAGACTGTGAAACTATCTTCCACCCACTATTTTTCTACGTAGCAGGCAGCTAAGCTGTGATTTCTCAAGACAACCGATCTCCACTGAACTCTAGCGGATAGACTAGTGGTTAGTATTCTGGACCTCTGACACATAAGTTGGATGTTCATATTTCTGCCAGGACAGACAGATTTCAAATCAAGATTCCTGTTACACTTATGTCCTGTAGCGATTTCATCTGCAAGTAGCTTGGCTGCACATTGCAGACGTGGAGATCATTGCAGCAAGGGAGAGGACCGGTCAACTGTTCTCAAACGTCAAGGTTAAGGTAATGCAGTCAGTAACAGCTAGCTTAAGAAACCGTTCTACTTATATCAAGAACATCTCTGAATATAGTCTTTCAAGTAACCGGCAACATATAAATTTGACATATAACTTTACAACACAAAAAATTACCAGTGCCACACAAAGGAAATGGATTCTATTTCATCCACAGCATCAAATTATCACATAATTAGCAATCAGCCCATAAGACCAGATGCAAGGTATACCATCACATCACAGCTCATGAAATCAGAATGGTAAACTTAACGATGAATGAAAGTTTGCAACGCGGGAAAAATACTGCAATCAAGAGATCTTTTGACGATATCTGCAGAATGAAATTCAGAGTTTTCTACCAACAACACTTCTGGCTGAAAATCTTTCTCTACTGTGAAGTCTTGCCGATAAACCGGACGATATCGTCAGAATTTTCTACAACCTTTATGTGTGAGAATATTGACTTCAGCATGTTTTTAGTGTAGTCTTTGTCTGAAATAATTAAGAAATCATCATAAAATTAAAGCAGGTCGCCTAGGTTACTGAATTTATCTCAATTCAAGAGATCTCTCTCCTACCTTCAGCCTTGAAATGCTTATTATCCAATATCCATGTAATTTACTTTCTTACCGGTATATTTATATACAACAATTATGTGAATGCAGTGCATTCAATGCACAGCATTAAAGTGTTTCTGCACTGGAGACATGTTCAAGGTCCCTAAAGATGATCACCACCAGAGAGGATAAAACCTTTGTGCACCTTTGAAAGAGGACCGCATAACATACATTCTAAACAAGAATCAAGGGCAAACACACTGTAATGTAAATTATTACTACAATTTCTTAGCAAAACGTGAAAACTATACCAGGGGCACTAGCTAATTCTGGCTAATTCATTGATGTCAAACAAACCAGCAACAGCCAGGTTGTTGAGTGAGTTCAGCATGTACCAACTGTCTGCAGTGTTATGCTAATGAAAAGCCGAGTGCAAAACAATTAAAGGCACGTTGAAAAGAAACTAAAGAATAGCATGGAGCATCTTACATTTGTCCTCGGACACCTGTTCACTTGCCAGTTTGTGTGATAGAACTCGTGCCACAGATTTAAACACGTCCTAATAAAAAAACATGTAATTTAAGTACAATTTAATGTAATCAGCTACCGAAAATAATCAGTTCAATCAAACACTGAAACCTTCATTCAAACCGTGAATCAATATCTCAATCAGTCCATCCATCACGCACCCAGTCATTAGACAAGGAAAGTAATAGGAATGATTACTGAGGTTAAGAAAGAATAAATGTTCTAAAATGTCACATGAAAAAGACAACTTCTCGGTAACCTTTTGCTTGTTGCCATTTGCAGCTGATAACTTTCAGTATGGTTATGCCAGACTGAATGAGAAAATTGAGTGTTGCACGCTCCATATATCCAATAAATAAGTAAACAAAGTATTCTGTAATTTATATCATGTCTGAAGAATGGAAAGCTTATGCTAATTAATCTTAATAGCTTAGGAAGCAGCATAAACTTACCCGATTTCATAATTTATTTAAACCAATACAAATATTTAAAAAACCTCTTGTGTTATTCTGTTACTCATTACTTACTTATGTATTTATTCTACTGAATAATTTCTGCTGGGAATGCAGCACTGTTTTCTGTAGCAACAACAGACTGTCATAATTATTATTAACAAGTTAGGGGAAGCAAGAAAAGGATCACCACCAGGAGGCTTCAGGCATGTGTCCTGAGGTTTGGGTCCAGGTACATGTACACATTCTGTTGCCAGCATAAAACTGGTTCTGTAAGTGTATGACAGATTAGGTGGCACTTCGGCGTGTTGACACACCAGCTTGACACGGATTGTTTGCATTGATGCAAGGTTCTGAGGGTTCAATTAATTCACCAGCTGTGTAGTTGCTGAAGTCTAGTTACCAAAGTCCACTTTCGGATGAGAGGGTGAAACAGTGAGAGAATCCCATCTGCCCAAACTCAAAATCATCTAGAGAACCCTGAAAAAGTGATTTCTTGTTGGAGTGGTACTTTGAAACAAATTCACAATTTGTCTGTATCATAGAGACTTTCCAATAGTCATTTTATTGCATTTCAAGGGCACGATTTCAATTTAATTTAGAGCACTGTCAAAAAATAAGGTGTTGTTCAGATCTTTGTCCATATTACCTCAAAATATTGAAATTCACTTATCCACGGCCAAACACAATTTTTTAAAACACTTCATAGGCCAGACAAGTTCAATTTTTAAAAATATAAGAAGTTAAAGACCACTTTCATCAGAAGTATCAAAGTGACTAGTATCAAATTTTGATCAGCAACAGAAACTGCAAATGAAAGCATAACTTTTATATAGCACAACTACAAATAGCAGACATTAAAATTTATAACTATTTGGATCACTATTTGGGTCCAAAGCAAACTGAACAGGAATATTTGTTGCAGCTCTAACAAAGATATATGAACAAATCAACCATAGAATCTAATAATCATTTTGACCCACCCCTGGAGCGAAGAACTGCCATTATTAACAGCTAAAACCTGTCAGACTCAAAATCACGAACCTTTGAAGCTATTCGTCCAGCACTGTAGTACGACTGAAGGTATTTCACAACAACGTCTGCTGCCAGTTTGAGATCCTTTTTGGCAGAATCGTCAAGACTGGATTTAATTTCTACGTCTTTCTCCACCACTTTTACATTTCCTATCGATTTCACACTTGCTTTTGCTCCACCACTGGTCTTCTGTCGATCAGTTCTACCACTTTTCAATCCTTTATCTATAGAATGGCCACCGGTTTTGTGAGTACTGCTACCACAGCTTCCAGACCTTCCTTCATTCTTTTCCATATCTCCAGGCCTTGATCTGCCTTCCCTACCCTTTTCCTGATAACTGTTGCTCGAGTGTCGCCTTCCAGATCTGTCAGAAGATGAAGTGGATATCGTCTTTAAGCCAGTCCCTCTTTCTATCTTATGGTTACCATTACTTGGAGGCCTTGACCCAGAGCTTTCACCAGGTTTTTTTGTCTCATTCATTATTCGACGCTTCTTTTGAGCTGATTTGCAGCTGTCGTCATTGACAGCTTTTGTCTTGCTTGGATTCTGAAAGTGAAATAACACCAATTAATCAGCATTGCCTCTGACCAACAGTTGGCTTCTGCACTAATTCAATACTAGAATGTACAATTAAAAACTATTACAAAGACCAATATAAATTTTTAGAAATCTAAACTTGAAGAGGAAACCACGGTCAAGATCCACACTCCACAGATAATTCACTCATATAAACTCAAATGTTTGAATACATTACAATATAATACAATGCAATATAACCACTGTGATGTTGCTTGCAACAAGAGATTCTTCGTCCATATTGCCAGCAGTCAAAGAACATACGATTTACAGAGGGTATAGTGTTTGCCTGTTCGGTAGCATCTCTGAGGAATTCTCTTAAGGATGCTTTATATAACAAGCAGTTATGACTATTATTACAATGGACTTTCTCCTTCTCTACGCTCTACAATCCTCTCTGGTAGCATCTCTACCTCTTTCTCTCACCTTAAAACCTTCCTTTTCTCTCGGAGTACCTCACACTGGGAGCGCTTCTGAAAGGCTTATGCTATGAGAAGCGCTTTATAAATGATCAAATACAATATACAGTACAATACAATACATATGACAACATAGCAAGTATGTGGCTGGAAAAACAAATTCAAATAACTTCGATGTGAAACCAACAAACTCTGTTTAAAGAAGGATCTCTGGTAGTTTTTCATGCTTGATAGTTTAAGTGAAAGCTTACTGAAATTTCTGGAAACTCATCATCACCACTTTCGTCCAGTTCACTAAAAAGAAAAGAAGTCTCATTTATAATCTAATCTAATCTGATGACCTCTGTAGCATTGTTATCTGAACATCACTTGTTATTCACTTGACAGCCAAACCACAGTTAACAACCTGAGGTTCCTGCCTTCATGAAAAAGCAAACTGGATAATCTCAGCAGAGAATGTGCTTGTTCGTTCATTCTTTCATTTCTTAAATCATACAATCTTTTCCTGAAAAGTTTATTCCATTCAGAAAATGTTTATTGCATTCAGTTATTCATTCAGTGAATCGTGATTTCTCGGATCTAAAGTAAAGAAGTAAATTGGGTCAATCAAATTCAAGTGTAACAAAACAGATGGATAAATTCACACTTTAAATATAATGCACCACCTTTACAGAGTTTCACAAGGCTCTACATACATATCCTGACTGACACCAGTGTTGTAAACAGGTGCCCCAAAAGTTATACCACTGCATGATGACCTGGGCTCAAATCTACCAAAAATGGGATCCACTCAGGAATGAATAGTAAACTACCCTTTTTATTTACTTTAATGACGAGCATGAACTAAAACGCTTGGAAAACTAATACCTCTCGTCGTTAAAGGGTTAAGGGTGGAATCTGAAGTTGCACCACTGATGAACTTGTTAGAAGTTTGCTAGAATAAATTAGTTTATTTTATAACTTAAAAAGAGGGGACCCACTTAGAGCCTGCTACGCAAAACACCATGTAATCTTGAACAGAAATTTGAAGTTGCACCATTTACAGACTTCACAAAGAATTGCTAAAATCTGATAGCTTACTTCATAACTGCAAAAATGGAGCCCATCTGATTACGTAAATGTGCAAGAAGCACCCAGTAACCTGTGTGGTACAGATAAATTTGAAATTGCACCTCAGCAAAACTCACTAAAGAATTTTGCCAGAATCAGTTTGCTCACTGCATAATCACAGAAAAGGAATCCACTTTGAGCCTGATATGCACAATGTATAATAATATTAAGACAAAACTACATACAGGCCAGTAGAAAACTAGATAAAATGGCAAAATTTGAAGCAGTACCACTGAAGGACTCCCTAAAGTATTTGTCAGAATCAGTTAGCTTACTTCATCTCTAAATGGTTCCGCTTCCTTGAATATCTTGTTTCACTGTTCTCATCCAAGTCAAAACGTTTGGTCCCTAGAATATCTGAATTGCATACACCCTTCTTCGGCTTCTGACTTGTTTCAAAATCAGCTGGTGAATCAGTGCTATGGAGTCCGTTACTGCCAGTTGAATCTTCACTGTCCAATGTGACCTCTACATTTATCGGACATGCAGGCCCAACATTCTCTGTAGCAACTTCTGACAGTTCCAAAATTCCTGACTGATTCTTGATTCTCTCATTTTGGTCAATTCGATTACCAGACGAAGCCTTGACTTCTGATTTGTGATTCTGTGACCTTGCCAGAAGACTGCTTGCCTTCTCAAACAAAGAATCTGCAACAGTTGGTTTCTTGTATGCTTTCAGCACATTCTCACCACTCTCTTTACTTTCACCACTTTCCTTGTTCTCACCGTTATCCTTGCACTCGTCCGAAGAATTTCCATCAAAAATGGCACCCACTATATCAGGAGGTACTAGGTGTGGGCTCAGCTCCCTTGCTGCCGTTTGTGCCTTGATTTCGTTGACCTTGCGCAGTACAGCAGCTTTGAAACCGATTGCAGTTTTCTGTTCATTAAATATCAAGCTCTCCACCTCTGTGGCACAGATTCGTGGCTCGTAGTCGGCAGCTGCCATCTTGGAAGGAATATCGGCATAGTAGGTCTCAAAATTAGTTCGAAGAGCATTCTCCAGCAGCCCAAGACAATGCTCACGTGCCTAAACATGACAACACAAGAATCACAGATGAACAAAAACAAACCAAGAACAGTATTAGAATTCTCAACTAAACTTATTATGTGGAATATTTAAAATCATTGTGTGTGTAACTGTATGAATGTTTGTATGTGTGTATGTATGTTCCAGTATGCATGAATCTATGCGCCAGAATCTATGGAATCTATGTATGTATTTATGTAATGATATTTAAATGCATGAATGAGCTTTAATACACACATACCAGTACATCTATATGTATTGTACATGTACGTATATATGTGAGGCGATCTCACAAAATGAGGTTTATGTCGGAAAAAATCAAAACTGAGGTTTTGGTCTACTATGATAGTATACATAATTCTGGTTAAAATGAGCCATGATTTATAAAAATTGACTGCCATTTGACAAAGTTATGACTACTTGTGGTTGAAAAAACCTGCTCAACGAATTGTCGGCAAATCGCAGCGGAAGATTTTTGTCTGATTGATAGAAGTAATCGCTTATAATATTCGACCAAACAGCCGGAAACTCGACATTTGAAAGGTTAAGTGTGAATATATTGTTCAGCAATTGTGCAAAACTCAAAGCGATCCATTTTCAACGCCATTTAAAGTATTTTTCATGGAATATTATGAATTTTCATCGCATTCAAACCCAGTATTTTCAACAAGGTGAAGGTCAAGCTGTGCCTGCAAGCCAACAGATTTAAAGGGAACAGTCACGCGCCAAGGTTTCAACCAATGAGGCTGCAGTATTCTGATCACGTGTCTGACCTAGCAGCTACAGTTTGAACAAAAGTATTATTATTCATTATAATCCGACCAATCGTACGTCTAGAATAATTCATTAGCCTAATTTATGTGACCATATTAAGAAACTAGAAAGGTCGATCTTTCCGGCGATACCATTTTCAGTAGGGGTGTCAGGTTATTACCCGGCATAACATGACGTCGAAAACAGGCTAAAATGTAAACTTTTGAGTTAAAAATTGCTGGAATAAATTCAAATAAAAATTAATTAATAATATTTGCCGTCGGAAATACCCTTATTAAATGAAGAAAATATGAAGATGAGATGCCATACTAAACGAAAATGCAAAAAAGTGAAAATCGACCCGATGACCCCTTTTGCGAGAAAATCGCCTATATCTCGTAATTATGACCAGCGACATAAGCCTCATTTTGTGAGATCGCCTCACATATAATGGATCCATGTATCTATGAGCGAGTTCATGTATCATCCATGTAAGTATGTACTTATGCAAGTTTGTATGTATATACTTATGTATGAAGCTATTTATGTACAAACATCTAAGTGTGTACACCTACTTAATAATACATAATACATGTATTGAAAATTGTTTATACCGTGGTAATTGAATAGCTGAGACTGCTCAACTGTTACCTGAACTGTGAGTTTGGGAATTCTGCGGCTGTTCGCACAAAGCAGAGGGCAGTCTGGATTTGGAGGCACCCAGTCGTCCTTGACGGTCGTTTTCGACACCTTGAAAAGACAGTGGTCAAAAACAACCTTTCACTTCTACTGTCTGTAATGTAACCTAATAAAGCGCACACATTTATATACTGCCATTGTATAAATCTCCTCAGAGGTACCTCACATGGACACCAAATGACTGCAGTCAAATGGTATGGTCTTCAACCCACTGGCAATATCGAATCAGAGAAAAGACTAATGTTGCAGACAGATGAACAGTGGTGTAGTTACGAATTAGAAGACATTTACTAAAGAATTATACTTATCGGCCGATACGAAACTAATGGACAGAAATCAACAGAGGAAAGTGTGTCATCCAGCTGCCGCATTAGTCAAGAATCCAATAACATCTGCACAACAGATGGCAAATATCTACCATGGTCTACGTAGAGTGGTACACATATAATCCTACATATTACATTCTGTTCTCCAATATAGAATTTTGCCATGAATGCAAAGGTTTGTACTGATGTTGTGACCTGGTGAGGTTATAACCACTTAGGCCAAAAATGTCACAGCACTTACTTGAATCAACTGCCAGCAGTGAATACCAAACCCAGTCTCGAAAGTAAAACAATATACAATCATTTACACTGGACAAGCAGAGCCAGACGTTAAAATTAATAAACATTTCATATTATTGTTTTTTCTTCTGTGAGACTGATAAATTTTCGTGTTCAGCGATACTTTCGTGCTATCAGTTTCATTCTTTACATTTCAAACCATTGATGCTGGAAATGACTGAGCACCCTTTTCCTACTAACGAACATTTTGTGTTAAACATTACCAGTTTAGGGTTGGCTACTGTATGCATGCATATCAGTACACATGTATGTTCACATGTATGCATATAAAAATGCTTATCTTCATTATGTATGTATATATGTATTTATGTACAGGAGTATCAGATGCTTAATCACTTACAGCTCCGTTCCGTTTCTTAAACTCATCCAAAATGAATTTGTGACGTCCTTTCTTCTCCTGCTCCTCGTCTCTTTCTGCTCTGTAGCGGGCATTTTCATCATCTTCATCATCATCATCACCAAATTCCCTGCAAAGTCAAGCATAAGATGTAATTTAAATGTAATGTAAACAGACATTCATATAGAATCCCTTCAATGCATGTATGGATGCATATATAACATATGCATGTATGTATATATGTATGTATGTATGAATGTATGTATGGTTGGATGTATATTGTAGCACCTTTTAACTACCTCACAAAAAGCTACCACTCCAGCATAAATGATATTCAAGTCATTAAGAACAAAATAGTAATATAGTAAACTCCAAATTTCTAAAGCACTGCTATAAAGCCAGGCACAGGGCACCAGCTTATTCAAGAGTGCTGCATCATGTCAGAAGGGTTGTCCAGAGATGATGATCGAAGAAACAACAGTTAATTAATATGCGAACAGCGCTCAGGCAACTAGAAGTCGTCACTGGTGAGCTCTTGCAGACACAACTAGCCCAACCAATGGATGGGAATTCATTGGCTAGACTCCAGAGCTGAAAGTAGAAACTAATTGGGAACTCTTGCAGACGACTACTGGTCATACATCATCACACCAGTAGAATAATCAGCATAAATCCATGGACTCTTTTGGAGACCAACACCATCCTGTTAGTTTCTCAAAACCCCTTAGGATCAACGAATCAAGGGTAGAACAGTAGATCAGAACTACACTTTTTCTCAACACTATCCTTGATCCAACAACAATCCACCAAGAAACAAGACAGGTTTTATGACGGTAATGGAATAGAGGCACACGAAGTCTCAAAAGTTCTAATCTTAACTCACTTTTCAAAACATTCCAAAGCATAGGTATAAAGGAAACACATGTACAAAGCAAACTGAATATCTGTTAAATCACAAAGTAAAATGCGACACATAACTGTTACTTTGATAAAAAATATATGTAATACTATTACTGCTAGAATTCTTTACTACAGCAAACTGGAGTTAGTCGGTAGTAGTTAAAATGTGCTATATAAATGCCCAAACACATACTAACAAATACTAATTTGTTCAGTTGAAATTCAGCTAAAATTCATAGCCTTAGAAAATACTAACGCTTTAACTCCTTTTCTTCCACCTCCATATAAATCAGGATCCAGTCCTGAGGAAGCCTTGACAATGCCGGTTTTCCCCTGGAATCGTTGAGAATGGGAAGTTGCACAAATGTTCTGTTGAAACTGTTCAAACTCTTGTACAGTCTGTTCTTTCTTATCACAGTAGTCGCACTGTTTATTACAAGAAGGCAACTCATCACCAAAGAACTTTGCTATCGCCCCATGACGACATCTAGAGAAGAACACAAGAGCTTAAAAGTAATATCTATTCGAAAATAATTTCCTTGTGGCAATTTTCCATTGGCAATTAATTCAATAACAACCTTCCATCCATCTACAAAGGTAATTTTCAGTAATTTTCCATCAACACTTCATTTACTTAACAGCAATTTATGTTTCTGACCTGCATTAAACATACTAGCAGCAACTTTCATCTGTGATTAATACCTTAGAATTCAAGCATAAACAGGTTCAAGACATGTTATTAGCACAAAGTCGCTATAATCATTACAGATACATTAAAAAGACAGTGATAAAGACAGAGAAGAAACATGGTTGGGCTTTGCATGTGTGCGGGAGCCAGCTTTCATTATCTTTAATAGTTATCGGAGCATTTTGTGCTTACTGACAAACTATTTGTTCAATGAACTTTACCACCACTTCTGCTAGCACAGGCCGTACTTTACTGTGGCATGGTAGCCGATTGGTTACAGCACTCTGCCTGTAACACGGAGAGTTAGGTACGAGACTCGCACCATGTGTGTTTTGTCCCATGGCCACGTGTACACTGCTGAACTTTGAAAAACGACAATATCAAATACAGTTGTATTATATAGTATATAGTATTGTATTCTGTCAGATTTAAACTTATGTCTACATAACTATCTAACATGCAAACATATACACAAGCATCCAGATAATATAATCTACCGGTATATATATATACTCCTTAAAAATTGTATGGATAGTTTTAACTAACTGTGGTGTTTCCACCATCTTGACTAATGAATTGAAGCTCTCCATAGTCGATTTGACATGAGTCTCACCATTTCCCTTCTTGTGCTGAAACAAAAAAATTTAATCTTCGTAAATATCTAAAGACAATCAGTCAAGCACTCAATCAACTAATCAATGCTTACTTCCATTTTCATTCATACAGTAAACTTACATGTACATACCAGGCATTGCCTCTAAAATATCTACTCATATGTGTACCCAGTCCAGTTTTTTGGATAAGAAAATGGTAAACGATATAGCACAACTTTTACCTGCAATACCAATTACATGCACAGAAAATAATTTGGATTAATTTTAAACTACATCCACCTTCTGTACTAAAACATTTATTCATGCAACTACATTACATTACAATAAATTACCAACAGCTGTTTTACTAAACTACCAGACGTTGTAACCCAGCTTTGAGATTATTGCCCGTGCTAAGACTGTTGAAAAAGAATTTATTTCATATTGTTTCAAGAAACAAATTTTGTTTTAAGAAACAAATGCAACTCACTGACATCTTAAAGAAAACCTATTATTAGCTTATCTGCTTAAAAAAATATCCAAAATAAAGCAAGAATTTCATTACTGGTTGGTTCCTTCAAGTAAACATGACTTTATCGTATTGTATATGTACTTCACTGATCTAAATAATTAGTGACATAAATTTACCTATGGTTTGACATGGCAAGGGTTCAATGTACTTACATTTCTTCACAGTAAATTACACACAACTTGTTTACCAAACAACAGGAATGACGTACCAGTTTCTTTTGGTTTTCTTGTTTTATGAGGAATGCAACAGTGTCTCGTTCCTGGCGTGAATAATACAGGCGGCAGACAGAGTGTTTGCCATCACGACCTGCTCGCCCTGACTCCTGATAATAGCCAGCCATAGACTTTGGCAAATCCCAGTGAACTACAAACCTAAAACAAAATCACTGTACCCCTGTACTATTACCGGGTAATAATCCCACCCAAAGTTACCAAATATGCTAAACAAGATACTACCAGGTATATTTAGCACTGCAGTAAAAGCAGGCAAGCTCAGTCTATAATTTAAGGGTTCATTTTTAATTTAAACAGAGTGTCTCATAAACACAATTTCATAATATTCAATAACAGCATTGTCGTTGTTTCAACTGGATGCCACCAATATCAACTGCAAACAGCTGCTTTGAAGTTCTTCAACAGGAAGGACTGTTTCAAGCATATGAACTACTCATAGCTGCAAAAGCCCCCAAACATGATGAAGCAACAAAACGGGATGCTCACTAGTATCATGAAGATAAATAGTAGGGAATGCAGCCCCCCAACTCTCACAGCCGTCGCTTGTATAATCAGGCAGTGGCAAGTATATGCGACTCCAGTCTGCACTCAGCTGCTGTTAGAGCATAGGCAAAAACAGCTGCACTCTATCTCAGGCCATCACCTGTTGGTTCATCAAATTTAAGAGTAATTTCTAGATGGCTGGTTATCAGGGACTGGATTCACAGCCAAGGAACCTGTGATCACCTGAAGCCAGTCACAATATGTTAAATAACATGGAAACACATCATTGTGAATCTAATCATAAATCCAGCACTAATTAATCCACCTTTTGTAACCACTTTTACCATATTCATTTACTGTCGCTTATTGCACTTATTATGCATGCAAAGCCAGTAAATCTGATATCCGAGGTGCAACATATGAGTGCATGAACAACTTGTCCATGGCCGTTACAGGGAGTCTGCTCTGCAGGTCTGAAACTGCAATCGTTGGATTACAAACCCAGCATGCTACCAAACTGACCAACATTCATCCTGTCTTACAACAGCTTCTTACACTATCTTCCATCTTACCTTACATTGGCCTTGTCAACTCCCATTCCAAAGCTAATTGTGGCGACAATCACAGCCACACGGCCTTCCATCCATGCATCTTGTGTTTCCTTCCTCACAGAATCCGACAGCCCTGCGTGATACGGCTTCGCTGGAAAACCTTTCTTTGTCAGACTGTCGGCCACTTCTGAGCATGCATCACGCGTGCGACAGTAGATGATTCCACAACCGGTCTGACACTTGATGTATGAAGAAGAAACAAATGTCAGAGGTGTTTAGAAATCACAATCTATAAGTAAATTAATGCATGTACATTAGATGGGTAGGATGTGTGTATATCTGATAAGTCATTTAGTGCCTTTTAAGAACCTATCAAAGGTGCTAACACATGGCCATACAACAGATTTTAAATGTCCACCTTAAGGTACGATTGTGCACCCCTCTGTTAAACTTCATGGATTGGTTTTTCAGTTTTTCTTATGTCCCGGCAGACTAAGAAAGTATTGCCATTGTTGGCCCATCTTTCTGGAACAGGTTGGCCAGCAAGCAACCTATGACACAAGTTGTAGTTTTTTTCCTCTTTTCAGCAAGTGCTTGAATACCATTTCATTCAGTTGTGGTTTGTATGTCCAGTTAGGAGTGCCTCTGTCTAACAATATATAATAATGATAATTATATAGTAGGAATTACAATTACACCCCAGAACACAATATTACTTTGCCCCCAACTTATAATCCTACACAGCAGGTATGGGTGACAGCTGAGGATCAAAATGCAGTTGTTACACAAAGTCATTTGATTAGCTTGAATTATCTTACCCAACTGTAGCTGGCCAGATCTTTCTTCTTATCTACACCAAGCACCCGTGTGGCAAAGTTCTTCAGGTCCTCTATCAAGTTCTCCACCAGATCCTTGAACTTCACCTCATAATACAAGTTCTTTCGGAAGCAGGAAGCCTTAAATTTTGAAACTGGTTCCTTGAGTCGAAGTGATTTAACGACATCGTTGGTCACCTGCTGTGTTGCTGTAGCCGTCAGAGCAACACAGATAACACCATTCAGGGCATTACGGAATTCGCCAAGTTTAAGATAGTCCGGACGAAAGTCATGGCCCCACTGGGAAACACAGTGGGCTTCATCGACGACAAAGTACGCAAGAAGATTGCGGCCTTGAAGTGACCGAGCCAGTGCCTTGAATGTGTTCGTTGCAGCCTGCTCAGGAGTGATGTAGAGCAGCTTAGTTTTTGGAGCACTGCTCTCGAGGTCTTTTAATACAACCTGCCGCTCACTGCTGCTTAGTTTCGAGTTAATCGTCTGTACGTTGACACCTACGGCCCTCAGGTGAGTCATCTGGTCCTGGATGAGCGCAATCAGAGGAGAGATGACAATCGTGATGCCATCGGCAACCAGAGCCGGTAGCTGGTAGCACAGCGACTTGCCAGATCCAGTTGGCATCGAAACGAAGACATCTTCTTTACCTAGTAATAACAAACAAGTGCTTATGACTGCATTCCATTTCCAGCTAACTCATAAAATTAGAACGTCATAGTGTGTGCTGCAGGTCAAAATAAGTAAACATTGTGACGTAAACATAGCTAAAGAAAATGAAAATGGAAGCTGCTTTCTCCATGCAAACTTTAATATGAATGTGTGTAAGCACACATTTCTGTATCAACCATAGAGCCTTGATCACTCTCATAGATCTATTGATTTTGGCTCGAATTGGCAGCAGTAGCAAGATCTTTCACGGCTGCTGCCCATTATAAACAGTACCAATTCACTTGAGGTCTTCCTGTAACAGAACATCCATGAAACACAATTGTTCAAAATATCACAACAATTTTAAATATACTTAATTTTATCTCTGACAGCTCTATTTCACCAAGGACCATGTGCATGACTTTAAGTAGCTGGCTACATTGTGAATAGTTACACGCATCCCCATTGTGTTATCCACGAAGCTGTCAATATGTTATCCACGACGATCAATGTAACTGCGTATGGAAATAGATGTGAGAAGGGATGACCCCAACAGCAGAAAAATACTGTTCCTTTGGGATTACCCATTGCCACCCATGAACTACTATAACAGAATGTACAGGAACTTTTGGTGATCAATAAAGCTTATGAATTGAATTGAATAAATTCCTGAATTTCTTTGTAGATTTCACAGATAAAGTTTCTGGCATCAGGTTTAAATTGGCTGGTTCCTCGCATGTCACCAATTTCTCTATCCCATTTCTATACCTTCTGTTTTAAACTATTTGCAGCCAGCAACAGTCTTGTATAAGTTGTATATGTTCGCAAACTCATCTTTTCCTCATCAAACAACAGCTCTTCTTGACACTCACCTGTGACATCCCTCAAGGGCCCCACACTTTTCTCTTTGTACACCACTCCACCAAGCGTTTTACTGAATTGAGACGGTCTGAAACACCATCTATACGCTGATGATACTTAACTCTACAGCTCCTTCAAATTCACAGTGTTTTAAATCAGTCCTTATTCCTCAGTCATATATCAATTCAAAAAGGTTATCGGATTGCCTTTCCTTGGTCATACTTAAAACTAGATCATTGCTGCGTGAACAAGTTTTGTTGTTGCTGGACCTGGATTTTGGAATTCTCTTCCTGTGTCTGTATATTATCCTCAGTCTCTTGTCAGTTGGTTGTCAACTTATCAATTATTTTGTTCAAATTGCTCATCCACCATTTGGCTGTCTCGCTGTTTCAGCGTACTCATCCAATGGATGTTGAATTGATTACGGCTTTGGGTTGAAGCACCATCGGTTGATGCCTTATGTATGAGACACCGGCGCTACAGAAGTTTCAAATTAAAAACTAAAAAATATAACCGACAACCTCTCTCAATTTAGGCGCGACGTGGCTATCCAGGTCAATATATAATACTTAACACAGCAAGTACTAGCATTTGTTTACGTAGCAGAAGTCAGTTTGGATTAAAGCATGTGCAATTTGTTTTTTAGATTCTGAAGATAACATCCACGGGATGCGTTCACGATTGAAGCATACGGTGAACTATGCTTTGGAAAAATAGGATTTTAGACGGAACTACCTCGCAAGACAGCCGACACAGCCTTTTCCTGCAGTTCGGACTTGTACTGATCGTGATGAAAAACTTGCTTCAGCAAGTCATCAGCTTTCTGCTTGCTAAAATTGCTAGACGATTTTGAACTCATCATAAACGCGCGACTTTATACCGAATCTTTCACGCAAAGTTGTGGATTTCTTGATATTTAATGTACTGTAACAGCACACACAGCATCTTCCACCTTAGAGCGACTCTTGTGAAATATTGTCTCCATGCTTTGATTAAAGATCCTCAGAGGATCCACGGTCACTGAGAAAACGCAGACTACAGATCACATCGTTAACTGACACGTACAGCAAACCGTTGATAATTTAAACATAACAAAGGTTTTAGGTGGTTCAGAATACATTTGATCTGTGTTAGAACCACTGAAAACTTATACTAGAAAGCTTAATAGCCCATCCTTTCTACATTTTTTCTCGAAAGCTGTTATGACAGCTAGAGTTGATTAATAAACGAAAAATACAATACAGACAGCTATAACTCTCGTGAATAAGCTGGTGCTCTGCGTTTGGCTTTCGAGTGGCGCTTTAGAAGTTTGAAGTTTAATATTACGATTTACGCTTACGTGGATATATGGTGTCTTGAATTGAAGCAGCGAAAGATGTAAGGGAAGAGGTGGAATAGGGCCTATCAGGGTAATTTTGACTTTTGAGTGACAGACCTGTGCAGAGATAGCAAGTGAACTTTCATAACTCGGTATACACTACTGTCAACTTTGGTAGCAGTAGGCCTATTTAATTCCAGTGCTCGATTGCGCAAGCTCTTATAACTTGCTCATATATTTTATAGAAAGGCTCCCTACGCACAAATTGTTCGAAGAAGTAACAGATCTGAGTAGAAATTAAGTTTAAGCATTTTGTTATCCACAGCCGCTGTATAGTCAAATGGCCCTTTATGGCCTTGATTTATGAATTCACCAATTAAGTAACGATCGAGCCCAGCTGATTCAAGCGAACCCTTTTCAGCAGTGGACCCAACATTTGCGATGTTGTAACTAAGGTCACAACTGTTACATAAATGCATGCTAGCATTTTAGTTTAGTTGGCACCCTTGTGGGTTCTATAAGGTTTGATATGGGAATGTGGGTCCTATATGGGCTCCATGTGGGCATACAGGGTTGATTGTATAGTTTAAGACACTCTTTGAGACACTTAATTGCCGTTTGTTTTATCTTATTGCACTACCTGCTATTGCTGTGTTAGCTCGGGGGAGACCTCTGAAAAGTCATTAGAGGTCTGCGGGTACAGCATTTTTGCTACCCGACCCGTACCCGTAAAACAGGACCGTTAACCGTACCCGTACCCGACCCGTACTCAAAATTACTACCCAACCCGACCCGTACCCGCGGGTATACCCGTACCCGTACCGTACCCGCCATGTAATTAATAGGCCTTCCCACGATGAGTTTTATGCATCCAACCATAACACGGCAATTTGCCACAATATACCGCTAATTGAATAATTTTAGTATTTCTCAGAGGTAAATGAATGAAAGACCTGGAGCTTCAACTATGTCTAGCCTCAACTACCATAGGCCTAACTGCATCAACCTCTTTTAAAGAAAACACTGCTGCTGAACTGCCAGGCTCAGCATCAGCTACCTCTGACCCCAGTTGTCGGGGCTGAAGCTCCGATTAGATATATGTAAAAACACAACGATCGGATTGTCTTAATGGAAACAAGTCATTTTGTAGCCGTAAATTGAGCATCTGCAAATGAATGTCAAGCTCACTAAGGTGCAGGGACATAGAAGGATGTGGTACTCAGACAGGATACCGCCAGTTATAGTTAGTGCAAGACTCACTATTACATGTGACCCCAAAACTTCACTTCGGTACGGGTAAAACCGGGTATACCCGTACCCGTAATGCTCCTACCCGTACCCGACCCGACCCGTTAAATGTCTACCCGACCCGTACCCGACCCGCGGGTACGGGTCGGGTACGGGTAAACCCGCGGGTACGGGTATACCCGCAGACCCCTAAAAGTCATACATAATGCTGCACAACGCGACTTTGGGGCCGTCCATAAATGACGTCACGCACCTAGGGGGAGGGGGTCGGAAATTTGTGACGATGTGTGACAAGGGGGTGGGGGGGTCTGAGTAGTGTGACGTCACACCAGGTCTATGTTATTAAATTTAACTATTAACAACAATTTAATTTTAATAACAACAGCACTAATTTTGAGGATTAAATTTTCATTATTTTTTTAATTATTTTAATATATACGGGCACCATTATTAATAATTTTCTAATTATTTCAATATTTGGTCACCGTTAGAATTTAAAATATTCATGCTTTCGCTATTTGTTCCATGAAAGAGCATTTTGCTTCGCCATGGAAATTGGTTTTAGGGGGGTCAGAGCTTTGTGACGTCATTTTCAGAGGGGTCTTACTTTTTGTGACGAAGTGTGACGAGGGGGGAGGGGGGGTTAAAAATCGGCCAAAATAGCGTGACGTCATTTATGGACGGCCCCTTTGCTATTTTGGCGCTGTAGAAATCTTGAGATTGCGACTACGAGTGCGATGTTGAAATCTATCGTCGTTGGAATCATCGACCTATATTGAGGTCGATGGTTGGAATCTATGAAAGTTGAACACTTCCGGTTTGGTGTTTGTTGTTGTTTTTCTTATTTTATAGATTATAAGTTTGATGCTTCATGTTATTCATACAGAGGCGAAAGAAACGTTTTCTGCGTGGTTTAAAAGTCGTTTGCGACTGCCAGACAAAATCTCTCGGTTTGCTTACTAAAGGGACGGTGTAAGACTGCATTGCTTCGGACGCCATATACTATCCTGCGTTGTAGAGGTGCTTTGACGCACGATGGACCCCATAAATACATCGACGATGTTCAACGTAAACGTTAATAGTTCACCGAGTTCTAATTCGACAATGACTGAGGCTTCAGGAAAGGTAATTTAGTATGTCTTCACAGAGCTGTTAAAATGTTACATGGCAGGTAATCCTAAATAAAACGTCCGCTGCAAGACGCTCAGAAACAGCAACAAATACAGCCCGAATCCCCGAAACCCGAATCCCCGAAAGCGCTGAAAACAGACAAAATCCCGATTTCCCGAAAACAGTTTTCTAGAAAGCGGCCGAGCTATTCGGAGTTAAACTGTATATGTGACATAGACCTAGAGTGGCCTTGATGTATATCGATATACTGCCCATTCAAATGTTTATTTGTTAATTATACTCTTTCGGGTCGGAATTAGAAAATCAGTTTTGGGGATTCGGCCGAAATGTCTTTCGGGGATTCGGGTTTCGGGGATTCGGCCTGCACCCACAAATATAGATTCAAATATGGTAATCTATCGTTTTAGCGTCCAAAATTATTCCACCATGCCATATCGTTTCAGCGTTAAAATTAATTTCAGCGTCGACCTGTAAAAAATTAACATGCCAGAATATAATAGTGTGTAAAATAAATAAAGAAACAGAAACAACATGAATTTAGAACAATCAACGTGTAGACGGGGTCAACCCGAATCCTGAATCCCCGAAAACGCTGAAAATACACAATAGCCCGATTTCCCGAAAACAGTTTTCAGCGTTCTATTAGTTTCATGGACCGCAACTTACTCAATGTCTATGGCCTTGGATCCGACGCTGTGATTCGTTGACCTAAAATTAGCACGGACTATTATACATAGAGGGGAGTGTAAGTAAGTAAGTAAGTAAGTATATCCTTTATTGAAAAACCAACTGCTAACCGCATTTTGGTGTACAAGATCATCCAATATAAAAAAAATTTAAGTATAAAGCATTTGTGTGACAAATGTTTTACGAGATAGAGAGTTTGCCTTAGGTATTATTCTATTGTGGGTTCTGGGGCGTAGCGAGTATGAAACAGTTTTCACGGGAGGCAGTAATTGATGTAATACATGTGCAGGGTTGCTGATGATGGTAGAAAAGAGGTTAGAGTCTGCTTTTCGGCAAAGTTGCTCGAAACTTTGGTAGGATTCCGGTAGATAATGAGACCGGACTAGTTGCCTGAAGACGAGTGCGTCCCTCTACCCCCCACAAAGCCCCACCACGGCGGGGCTGCATAGAGCATCCGCGACACTGTGGTAGCATTTGTTACATCACACAGAGATTGGCCCTTTAACCCATGTGCTGTTAGAATGCGGAGGGCATACATTGACTGCCTAGCCTTAATGACAATGTTGTTAACATGCGTGTCGAAGTTGAATTGTTCTGACAAAGTGACACCTAGGATCTTCATGTGCTTTACCCTGGTGAGGCCCGGAGTAACTTTTGGAAGATCAACACCCAACCCTCTCATTGGTCACCGAACTATCATCTCTTGGATCTTAGAATGATTCAGTGTATCTTAGTCAGGCATCGTGAGGGTCGGTTAGGGTCAGGTTAGGCGTCGTGAGGGTCGGTTAGGGTCAGCGTTAGGGTTAGTGTCATCATTAGAAACATGGTAAAAAATTGTTTACTATCGCAAAGAATGGTTGAGAATCTCCGATGTGTTAGTTATACTCCATGTGTCATTTATATCGACCAATCAGAGCGCACTACAATGCTTGGACCAAAGATATTGTATATTAGCCTACAGTTGCGGTCCATGAAACTAATAGAATGCCCTTGATGTATATTCACATGTTTATTTGTTAATCAGGGCCTATATTCATTTGAGTCAATTTCGGGGATCCGGCCGAAATTCGTTTTGGGGATTCAGGGATTCGGCCCGCACCCGTGTACACATATCACAACTAATCATTCTACTACTATCGGAAGCTAGGGCTGGTCGTTTGTCATTTTAACTCATTATAAAACTACTGGTACACTCATTCCATAAAGGAACAGCTGTATTTTCATTTGGGATACAGAAAAGAATTTGGAAGGGTAAAACGATAGATTACCTCAAATTCATTCTGTTCTGGTTTTTTTTTATTGCCATGTAGCAAAACATTACTGAATAATTCTGCCTAAAAATCTGATGTGGCAAATGATTTGAATATAACTTACTTTAATGGCACAACTCAAAGATTTTCGATTGCATTTGCAAAATCATGAAAATGCAATATAAACTTTGCAAACAGTGCTCAGCTTATACGAAATGCTTACTGGACATCTTCTTTATCTCAACCTGTTTTTTGGGTGTTAATTTCTCCATTTTTAAAAAGACAGAAGTTAAGCCAACACACAATTATTGGAACAATGCCAAATCAAACTATAATCAAGATCATCAGAACTCGGTATCTACTATTCTTGTCATCTTACGAAATGATTATACAGTACACCCTACGCATTGACAAGAAACAACCAGAACAGCCAGCACTATCTGCCTGTGATTTTTATGCCTGACTAATCTACACCCAATCAGCATTTATGAAGTGCAACATTCCTGATTAGCCGACTGGAGTCTTCTGTGACTGCGCCATTTTGTTCCTTTGCATCAACTAACTTGATGTGGTCATTAAAACGGGCTGACATCACCACAGGTTTTAAATTGTTTTATGGGTTCACAATTTAAATTAAACCACACACGGTGTAATTGTAATTGTTATCTGACATTTAGAAAGCACCACTGCAAGAGTAAACTGCTACTGGTGTGGATGTAGGCCTATGTACACTTTACATAGCCTATCGTTCATTTGTTCACTCATTTTTGAACAGAACTTCATAGTTTCAGACATGCAAAACATGTTGAACACATGTATATATACACAAAGCAAGTTGAAAATACAATTTGCCTTTTAGAAGTTGCAAACATTTTATGAAACATACCTGTATAAGTTTTGTGACACATGTCATTTCATTGTCAGAACATATCAACTTTCTTATTGCTAGTGCATGCAGAACTCAATTTCTTTTGGAATCCAGGGTCACCATATTTTTGATAATTTTCAGTCTCCAATCATAAAGTCTGAGCCAACACTGCCATCAGCCAATTCTGTGGCCATGGGAACAGTCACCATGACAGCGCCATCTCCTTCTGCCAATACGCCATCATCTGCTAAAGGCGCTGCTGCTGCTGTCACTAACTCAGCTAATTCTGACAGAAAGGTAAGAAAGAACAGTATTTAATAGTCAGTTATGTTGAATCCGAATAAATAACTTTTATAGCACTGGTATCTAATATGTATGTTGTATGCATGCATGTATGACTATTGGATTGGTATATATATATTTATGGTGATATAACACATGTTAAGAACCTCTGGTGTAAGTCAACATCTACGACTGGTAGCTATTTGTTCCAAAAGGATGGTCCTACACAAAAGAAAGCCCAATGGGCTTGAATTGAAGCACCGCACCTGCATATTCCCATCGGCAGATGAGCACAATAATCGCCAAACATGTGTCAGAGGTGATCAGCGACCAACATATATCAGATGTGATTGATCATTGTTGGGCTCTGCTGGCTGTGGATACGGATATGTACCAACAATCAGTGTTCTGTCAATATGACATCTGCTTAAGATCAAGGAGTTAACCTCAAAGTAGCTAATATTCATGTTATGTTGTGACAGCATGTTATGTTGTGACAAATTGGGAATAACCAGAAATCGCCTAGGACATTCACCTCTGCCGAATATCCCATTTTTCCGCACTATTCACCTCGGCAAATGCTATATGCACAAATAGTTGCAAATAAATGTTATTAAATTCTTTGTTTGTTTAACTTTGTTTCATTTATAATTTGTCAGAATATCACAATTTAAAGGTCCACAAAGGAACTCCAGTTCATTCATTATTTATTTCTACAATGAGAAATGTATTAGTTAGTTATTACAAGTAAAAATTTTTATTTCGATAATTTTTTATTAGATGAAAAATGTGGAGCTTTGCATATAGAACAAATGGTACTCAGTTCGTACCCAAATCCAGCAAACAGTGCATCCAAATACTCGAATTTGGTATGCGGTGGAAAATGTCCACCCAGTTATTATTTAACTATAATGCTCTATAAGGTCCCAAGATTAGATTAGATACAATGCATCATTCACATCTACAAAGGACCAGTTGTTACTTGGAAGAAGTTTGTCCAAGAGAAACAAGACAAATCCACAATGGGTTATTTATGATTTGTGTTTTGGTCATTTCATTCAAGGAATCTCTGCCTCTTGATGTTTTAGTGGTGTCTTTTTTCATGATAAGTATTTTCTGTGCTGTTGAGGTTAGTGACAAATGTTTTCTGCATTAGTGAAGTTAGGTAAAAATATTTTGTACAAATATTATAGATGATAAGGTTAGTGACAAATATTTTCCATACTAGTGGAGTTAATGTCAAATATTTATCTGTGCTTGTGGGGTTATTGACAAACGTTTTATGTGCTGTTCAGAATAGTGGCAATCTTTCTTCATTTTGCCAATGAAGAGTGAGAATTGATTTCATGTCAGATATCTGATTGTCTCTGTTGTTTGACAGATCTTGGATAAACGGAGATTGGCTGACCTGGCAAAAGAAGTTGATCCCCTTCTTCAGTTGGATGATGATGTCGAAGAAGTAAGATAATACAACCTACAGAATTGCTGGAAAGCTTTGTTGTACTATATCCTAGCATTTGTTCTTGCTATTATTCATAATAATTTCAGTTATATCTGAGTACATTAAGTGAGTGTAGCACTGATTGTGGTACTCTTGTGCAAAAATGACAAAATGTGGTTTGTGTAGGCTAAGTGCACAGTCTCCCAGGTGAATCAACTGGTAAAATATTGGACACACCTAGAACTCACCTAACTCTGAAGTCTCTGATAATCATCTGTTTCAACTCATCTGTTTCAAGTTCCTTGCGCACCTAGCCTGACTCATGGTTTCCCTAAGCCATTGTGTTTTGAGTTGTCTTCTTGAATGAATAGGAGTTTTACTGTGGTTGAAACAGATTGCAGCATTAAGTTTACATTTGTAGTGGCCTTTAAAATGCATGCAAGGATTACTGTTTTGGTTAATGCATTTTAAATGCTTGTTTATGTATTTTAAGATGCCAGAGTAATTATAAACTTTGACATTGCTTAGTGATAGAATAGAGTGCAATCATAAGTGTTATAACTTTCTTGGCACACTTTTTCAGATGATTCTACAGGTCGCAGATGATTTCATAGACAATGCCGTATCGTCAGCCTGTGAGCTTGCTAAACACCGAAAGTCAAACACACTTGAAGCAAAGGACCTTCATGTGATTTTTGGTTGGTTATTGTCTTGCATTTTTTTAGCACAGGTTCACTAGCCTTTGCCAATTGCCAGTGCTATGCAACTAATATCAGAACTGTGATGTTGGAAATCTAATGTAAGGTATCTGTCATCACTGTTGGAATACTTGGTTACATGAGTTTCTGGACTTGTAGCAATATTGTTTACCCTGATGCATTTCTCAGAATCTTTTTGTGCAGAGTCATTATTTAGTTGTTCAAAAACAAAACCAGAAGCTAAAGCATGGCCATCTAGTATATAGACATGTTCAAAATATTACATGTGCTGGGACCTTTAGCGGTGGTCTTGAAATCTTGACATCATCAAGTGGCAGACTTAGGCAGTGCTTTAATTAAGCTGGTAAAGTTTAGTTTTGTTTACAGTCATCATGTTATGATTCACTGCTTGAATTGTTTGTGCCATTAAGTTTTTATTATTTTACAGGAATTCAACCTGTATTTTTGTTGTAATATCACAAAACCTGCTTAAATATATTGTCCAGAGCCTTTAAAATATTTACTAGATTGCAATTGACTTGAAAGCTATCCCGAAAAACTTCATTGAGTTAAAAGTGATGTGAACTATATCTGACATAGTGAAACCCTATCTCTTGTACATGTCTTGCCTTTGGCTGGCATTCACTTGCATTTGCTGGACCCGCCATCTGGAAGAATATTGTACCTCTTCTGTTTGCAATTTTCTTCCTGAACTGCTCTCTATCATTATCATTATTAATATCATTATCGTCATTACTATTGTTGTTGAAAAGCTGTAATAACTCACAAAGTAATACAGAAATGTGAAATCTTGTGCAAAGTCATTTACTTTGCTTTTAGGTCTAAGATGGAAAGTTATGCTTACCTGTATGCGTGACTGAGTACAATTTTCCTGTTTCCAGTCTTTGAAATTCACGTTCTTTAGCCATTTTGAGGGAGATATTTTCAAATTGTACAGTCAGATTCCAGAATTAGAGTTTATTCAGTAAGCAAACACAAGATCAATTAACTAATTAATTTTGATAAACGATTATATTCACTTTTGTGCATTGTTTCGTTCAAGAACGTAATTACAATATCTGGGTACCTGGCTATGGAACTGAAGAGGTACGACCATACAAAAAAGCCTACACAACAGAAGCACACAGACAGGTTAGTAATAAAAAATCCTCAAGTTGGTCATCAACTTTACACTAACCAAAAACTCGTCATTAGTCAAACACTTCCTCATAGTAGTCAAAATTTCATCATATTTGATCAGAAGCTTCCATATATATATATGTCAGATATCTTCATGTTAGTCAAAAACTGCCCCGTTTTAGTCAAATGCTGCCAAAGGCAAGTTATGAAATGCCTAGTCAAAGACTTTAAAAAGTTTTTTGTCCAAAATTTGCTGTTATGAGTAAAAGTTGCTTAAAAATTAGTTACAGTCATCTTCGATTTAGTAAAAAAAATTGCTCATGAGTAGTCCGAAATGTTCTCACATTAATCAAAAGATGCCTAAAATTAGCTAAAAACTCCCTATTATTTAGTGAAACACTGACCTGGTAAAATCTGCCTAGATTTTGTCTAAAAGCTAGCCAGAATTACTCAAAGCCTCTGCCTAGATTTAGTCAAAAACTAACCAGGATTAGTCAAAAATTGCTTAGATTTAGTCGATATGAAAGTTGGCCTGCTTAAATTTAGTCAGAAACTAACCAGGGTTGGTAAAGAATGGGATTTGGGAAAATAGCTGCAGGGACTTAGTCAAAACTTTAGCTTACCCTATCTCTGCTTAGGCCTACTTTACCTTACTTCACATTACGATACATTATCTTTGCTTACATTTGACGTGCCTTACATTGTATGTGTTGTTTTCAGCGCATGGCTCTTATCAAGAAGTCGTTAAAGAAGAATTAAATCGTCTACTGTGGACGAGACTCGTTGGACCAGGATTTCATTCATTAAGAATTTCTGTAATGTCTTCAGACTGTGGAGCATGGGTCTGAGACACTATTGTGGAAAATCAGCACAAATTGTGTTTCCATCTGTGTTGAATTGAAGGTTTCTATTAAGGAAATAGTTTACATAGTCGTCAAACAGCACCGTGCTGCCATAAAACTTATTTTTGCTAAGAAGTTTTGTTCTCTGTTTCTTTTAGTCTCTCGTTACATAGCGAGCGTTGAATGAACTGTTTGTATAAAAGAATTACAGTACTGCTAGGTGCTTAGTGGCATAGGTAATATATGCCACTTATACAGTGTGTGGTTAGACTCTGAATTGCCATGGTGATGGTTGTCATGGCATCATTTTCTTTACACTGACTGTATCTGAGTTGCCATGGTAATGATTTTCATGGCTTCTTGTTTACACTGACTATCTAATTATTACTCAACAGAAAACAATGTGATGTTTGATATTCAATGCACATGCTAGACTGTGTTTGAAAACGTTGCAACGCTTAAATCTGAGTTCCTAGTTTGAGCGAACTGTTTGGGCAATTGTGTCTAGACAACACAAAGTTGAGCTCTGCAAAGAGCAGACACTAGTTTGAGTAGAATGCTCAATTGCTCATTGGCATAAACTGTTATTTATTGCAGCACATTGACCATTACCTGAAGTCAGACAATTTTCCCGTAGTTAAAATGCTTTAAATTTCACATTGCCATCTTGATATGGGCCACATTCAGAATATTTTAGTACTAGACAGATTATTGATATGGGAATTTTGGCCTTCAACATAAAATTAATGCACGGAAACAGCAGACATAATATGTGATTGAATACTGCATACTTTGAAAATGCATTCAGTGTTGTATGTCTATAGCAGACAGTTTTGTATAGTCATGATGAAAGGCCTCGTGACCAGACATTTGATGTTCAGCAGTATTTTGTGGCCAAGTAATGTTTGCTGCTTCTAAATATTGCTGGTTAACTGAGTCATTCATATCTAGACTCGTTAGATTTTCTTGTAGCTACATGTGTGATGTTCGAGCATCATTTTGTAGTGTTTTGAGTGAGTTCTTTCTATAAACAATGCCAGATAATAAGTTTTGAGCATCATTTGCCTTAATTTGCCTTGCTTAAAAGTTCGAAATACTGTTTAGTATGACAGGTAAATAGAAGAGCAGCCCCGAAAGCTAACCCAGAGAGGTAGCCATAGGTATGAAGCATTGGCAACTTCAATTTCTTGGCCATGGCATATGAGGGTGGGTGGCCAATCCTCTTCCTCACTGTCTGATCTTCCACTAACATTGTACTTATTATAGCTAGAGGGCTCAAGTAGAGCAGAAATATCTCAACAATCTCTTGCTGGGTTGATGGGGAGTTCAACTTCCAACCAGTCTGTTGACAGTCCAGCAAGCTAACCACTAGATTATCACCCACTCTGAGGTACCCACTACCCAGGTGTTTAGTAGAAGACTAGCATACATGTAGATGACTTGCATTGAATACATATACAGGCAGATGCTGTTGGATTGTATTGATATAATGCTAGCAGATGTAATAAAATTAAGCTAGGCCTGGTTGTATGTATGTGTTATCAGGGACATATATGTAATCGGTTAGCCAACTGCTTTGATAACTAGAAATGTTAATACTGTAACGGTTACTGGGGCTAATCTCTTACCATTATGACCAACCCTGGCACCGGTAGGTTCAAATCTTCAGTCCGCGTGTGCTCGGTTCTAGCTGTGCGCAAGAGACTTGTAAAGAAGTTCAAATCTCTATTAATAAATCACCAGTAAATATCGATCTCCTCGATCGCGTTACCACTATAGTTTGTCCCCGTAAGCTGTCAGTTCTACGGTTCACCTAGTTCCCTGGCCGATCGCTTTCACGCTGCAGGTACAGATAAGTTCCCGGCGTAGCTTATGGATTCATGAGCTCGCGACGTTCCTCTGACACCGACGAGTTTATCGACCGACGCAGACTAGCGAACTATACCGAAAACTGACTGATGAATGACGAACTAAAACTGTCGACTGACGAACGACGATTAACTGAAAGCCGACGTACGACGACTTTTCTTGACCCCGAGTGACGGTTCTGATCGAGTGTTGAATGTCGACTGTTAACTCTCCGTCGTCGTCTGCGTTTCCGTTTCGTTGATGGGCTCATGACGTCGGCTCCTTATATAGTCTCCGCCGAGTCAAGGGAGTCAACAGGAGGGTCGAAGGGAGTCAACGAAGGAAGTCAGAGGAGGAACAAACCAATGGAGTCGAGAGAGTCAACGAATAGAGTCAGAGGGGAGTCAACCGAGGGAGTCATTGAAGGAAGTCAGAGGAGGTCAACCAAGGTAGTCAGAGGGAGTTAACCTAACCGAGGGAGCGAATCAACTTAAACGGAATAAGCGAAATAAAAAAAAACTTAAGCTGGATGGCAAAAATGTCACATACTCCGGCCACCACGAGAAAAAGAACCAAACCCATTGTGGGCCCATCGTTTTATCAGAACATCGATTCGCAGTGTTTAATCTACTGCCCTTGCTGTCGGGGGAATGTAGGGTTCTGGGGGGGGGGTATCCAACATATTTGAAAAGTTGACGACCGGGGGGTAATAAAAAATTTCCACTATCCACCAACAACTTGATAACGGGGGGGTAGTAACAATAATTTCCCAAGAATTTCGAGGGGGTAGTAACGAGAGTTTTCAACCTAACATTTTCCCTAAACGATCAATCCTGGGGGGCGAAATTACCCCTAATTTTCACACTTTCTATACAAAATTTCATCTCTTTAATTTTTCTGGGGGATAACTCGATCCTGGGAGGGGAACTTTCCTCCCCGAGAGACGTCTAGATTAAACACTGATCGATTCGGACTAGTCTAGCACAATAACGCCCGAAGCACCCGAGGCGTCCCCAGACTGAATTCCTTCCTCCGAGGACTTTTTTATCATCTTGTTCCACCATTGGCGTGTGCGCAGGCAGAAATCCTTCATAGACAGCTTCCAACATTCGATTCGCATAATCTGGGAACCGAATAACTAATACTCCTACTTTCAGAACACTCCTGCGAGATAGCCTACTCCTACGTCAGCCATCCGACGGGCACTGCGAATCACAGCTGTTGACACCCGGCCTGAAATATCGAATGTGGCACCTGTAGTTGATGGGTTCCACCGGAACGGGTTCTCCTGCAAAAGTTCGTCTATGGGAAATTCTCCCAGAAAAGGCATGAGGTCCTCGCCCATCCCCATCCCAAGGCTTTGGTAAGACATGGATCTCCGAAAACCACTCTCTTTCATAGCGGGGAGATCGAACGAAGTTGAACAAGGAATGTCTACCCGTGTGCTCAGCTCAACACTCGAAGTATCTGGAACCACCATAGCACATTAACTCAGCACGACGCGCCCACGCCTCAAAGGGCAGCGCAAAGACGCCCCAGCCGCGTCCCCTCTATATCTTTTAGGGCAGAATTCGCATCTGGCCTCCATCACGCCGAAATTTGATACTGTGTAAATTTGCTTGCGCACGATACCTTCATTAAAGACCTGGTTGGATGCATGCCCGTTACATGATTTCTTCAGCGCTCCAAGTAGCAACAACGGCATGCGAATCAATGTGAGTCAATGTGCACATTTGAAAATAGAATGCGATTTGAAAATCGATCGCGCTGGATTGAGTAGGCGATCGATGCGAGATCGACCTCGGAACCTTTTGTGTACAGCGTATTTTGTGTATCATAGGCTATTCGTATAGCTGGATATTATGGTTGTCTATTAACTGCTTGAGTAGGCCGGCCTAGGCCTATACGCAAGTAACGCAACACTTATTTTTTAAATTTTTTAAAATTTATTTCTGTAACCATCTGAAGAGAAAAACGAACAATGAAACAGTAAGGCAACGGTTTGACATGCAGGCCTACTGGAGGCCCAGAAGGGATTAGCCTATGGATCCCGCTAGATAGGGACACCTAAACATGTAAAAAAATACAGATAGGAAAAGAAAGACAGTCAATGATACTTAGAGTGGCCAAGCCTTGGGCTCAAAAAACAAATAAGAAACAAAACAAAACAAAAATAAGACGAGTCCATCAAAAATCACATTAACAAAAGAATAAAAATCTTAACTAAAATAGCATTACAGACAAAATCATCTAATTTACCACAGTCTTATTAACCGTCGATAAGCTTCCTCTGCTTGTCGATGCAATGCTGTATCGATCCTAGCCTGAACTTTCACAAGTAATGTAAATTAGAAAAATAAGGTAATGGTCTGGCTCCAGGTTCTTCTTGGAGTCTAACTCGTCGAGCGCGATCGATTTACCGATCGACCAGACCTTTGCTAGGCGATCGACTAAGGAGATCGATCGATTGATCGCCTCAAATTAGAAGCTCTGAATGTGCATAAATGCAAATGCGAGTCAAGGCGAGCAACTTCGAGTCAACGTGAGTCACTACGAGTCAGTGCGCATCAATTCAAATGCGAGTCAAGGCGAGTTAATGCTATTCAATGAGAGTCACTGCGCATCAGTGCACATCTAATCACAGACACGATCTGGCAGACGGACCTCACGTCGGGCTCGATTGTGCATCGGAAACGCGGTGACATCTTCACTATCTACGCGTGGTTCGTCCTTTCCCCATTCCCCTTTCATACGCTCATAGCAAGGACGCTGATTATGGATATGCGCCTCAAAATGCTTAGTCTTTGGCGTCCGCTGTATGAGATAATTGACCGGGCCGAGTGCTATCTGAATCATGAAAGGGCCGTGAACTGCCGTTGCTATTTCAGACTGCTCCGCTGGTACTTCCTGGGTGTAAAATACCATACCCAGTTGCCGTCCGTAAAACGGGTGGGTTGCATTCGTAAATCATACCGCCGATTGCGTCGTTCAGCTACAATTTTGAGCTTTCCGCGTACCACGCAATAAGCATCTTGCATTTTCTCACCTAGCTTACGCAGGCGACATTGGTCGTTTGTGTTTCCATTTGCCGCTTGTCCATGAACCACTTCGGACCACGGAGCTTGATTTTCTTTCCAAAAATAATATAGTTGGACGTGAACCAATTAAGTTATCAGCATGAAAACCGCCAGCAGTTCAATCACAATACCGGCATATGCATTATGAAATGCAAGTTTGTTCAACTTAACTTAGTCTGATCCACAGACTTCTTATCATCCCGGGAGGAATACTTAATTGTCAAGACCTCAGGTCCTGCCAATGGAGCTGTATTTTCCTCGCCTTGCTGTACATTACTATCGCACCGGGCGACATCGCCACCTTTACAGCCTTTCTTCGTGGTTTCATTCCTTGCTTCCGGTGCAACAGCGATCTTCGTGAAGATCCTTTGTCATCTCCTCTGCGACTGATGAGTCACCATGCAGCATTTCATCCTGAAAATCATCCTGCCCTTCCTAATACGGGATACAGTCCCCCAAACATTTTGTCCTTACGCAGTCGTGCCGGTTTTCCTCCTAAATTCACTACCCCAACCTGCGTGATACTGGCCCTGCCCTTTACTACTACTCTTGCGTCAAGTACCCGGGCAAAATCTCAGCAGTGTCAGTCATCCCAGCGCGGTGATTGTTAGATTCCCATATAAAGTCCTGGCCGGCTCTTCACACTGTGACCGGGAGGGTACAGCCACCTCCTCAGCAACCACTATACCCGCCTGCATCAAATAGAACCGTTGTCCCTAACCAACGGGGTAATCTTCCTTCCGACAAAGAGTGCTCCAGTGTCAAAGCCATTGTGGCAGCGATGTTCCCTCAGCCATTGTATTCCTAGCATTGGTTCACAGACCTGGTCAGAAACAAGAAACCGGGTACTGAGATCGAAACCACACGAGAATTTCAGCGGCATAGTCAACTCTCCCAAGAAAAGCGAATCTCAGTGCCATTAGCAGCCAAGCGAATGCGCGAACCAGGTTGCAGTTCCAAGCCTTCGACATGACCTGAGAAAGTAGGCATTATACTCTGAACAGGCTCCTTGAAGAGGCGCCATAATATTCTCGGAATGAAAATATATATATATAAATATAGTTATTTATTTATTTATTTATATATATATAGTGTATGCAGTACCCTACACATTGCACATTATAAATGTATACATAATTGCATTTAAACATTGTGTTGACCTCGGTGCACACATGACAGAGTAATGCAATATGGCGTAAATGCAAGAGTTCGGTAGGCTATAACAATAACTATACAGTAAAATAATCTATTGAATTTGATTGAAAAAGGTACAGACTATTGTCCTTAAAAGACTAAGTAGCTAACTCTATGTAGTTAGTTTGTTAGATTTCTAGCTATAGTGTCACAAAAGATACTCTGTTAAATAAGACTTCTACGCTTTTCTATAAGTCTGTTAAATATCAGATTAACACTGACGTGTGCAAGCGAGGGCGATGTTAAGTTAAAACAGCGATTATGATCCATGCAAAGGGTTTACTTGCGGGAATATGTACCCCTACAACCCAGCTCGATCCCATTATCCAATTTCGAATCTTCTTTCGAGAGAGTCACTTGCTCGTTTTCTATGTACTGATCCCAGAGTCCAGCCACCAGATCCCCAGCAATGCGATCCCCGGCGTTCTTTGCAACCAGTCGGATGATGAAGCATCCATCTCGACGAAGGTACTCCCTGACGAACTTGCGAGTTCCGTTGTCCAGCTCTGGTACGATGCGGTCGAGTTCAACCAGTCGGTCTTTGACGTAGTTCCTTTGGAAGCGGATGAAAACGGAGACCAGGATCCACTGGAGGAGACTGACAGATGTGACGATGAGCACGAAGACCAACCAGAACCAGAGGAAGATGAACATCATTTCGTAGAAGAGATTCATCGGTAGAGCACACTGGACCGTGTGCTTGTGCGAATTGCCAGGAACGCGTATTTCGAAGTTACAGAGCGTTTCACGCGGGAAGCGTGACGATGTCGTCCACTGCTCACCTTTGAACATCCGCCGTAGGACGTCGAATCCATACAGGTGAAAATCAGTGCTGAGGAAGGCATTGAGTAGGAACAGCTGCCCGATGGCGTTGACAAGGTAGACTACCTTAACGATCAGGTAAACGATCGTTAGGTAGCTGCCGTACATCGCCCAACCAAAGCGCTTACAGGATCCGGCGTTCTGGCGCTTACGACTGAGTCCAGTGAGGAACTGGCCGAAGCGCTGGGTCATGTACTTCAACGTTTTGTCGTATCCGTCGTCTCGGTGTCTCTGGCACTCGATCGCAGCGTCCGTGATGATGTTGACTGCGATGCCAGACTTCTTGTTGAGCATGCGCCAGATGGGACGTGGCAGGTAGAAAAGGAATGCCTGGAGGCAGAAGATCAACGTCACCCATTGGTAGTAGCTGATCCCAGTTGTTTCTTTGCGATTCTCTTTCGACAGTTCTTTATCGGGTGGTAGGTAAAACGTGTTCGTTGTCCAGCAAACCTAGATCAACAGATAATATATTATTCATTCATGGCATGACAGTATGAGTAGTACATGACACATTTACGTGCTTCTCAAGACACCAAACTAGTCAGGGCTGTTAACAAGATGAAGGGGACCGGTTGGACAAAAGCACCAAACTTTCTGTGTACTTAGCTTTGGTCATATGGTAATGGTTTTTGGTAGGATCCACGCGATCCGACCAAGATGGCGGCCAATAATGGCGCCAACACAGAAAACAGTATATATCTGGTCATAGGTAAGCTAAAAAAAAACAAACGAAGTATTAAATTTAACACGATCAAGGTCAAGGAATCGATTTATCGTAGTGGCAATAGTGTCCGAATGTTACTATCCAAGATGGCGTCCAATATGGCCGCCAACACACACAAATATGTATATATATCAGAGGTAAGCTACAATGGCAAATGACGTGTCGAAAATAATATTTTCAAGACCAAGAAATCAATTTATCGTAGTGGCAATAGAGTCCGAATGTTACTATCCAAGATGGCGTCCAATATGGCCGCCAACACACAAAATATCTCAGCTCATAAAGCCTGGATCGGGGGCCTTTGGAACCGCTCTTCGGGACCATCATCTTCTCATGTCTCAACACTGACGAAATCTCTAAGCGGACTGGCTCTGAGCTGTTTGATTCTCTTTGTAGCGCTCACAACAGCAGAAGCAGATCCTATAAGGTTTTGATTTTGAAGATCTCTTTATGATTTCTTGGACTGTAGCATTTCCGCACTATTGTCACTTCATTTGTTATTGTGGCTTACCTATCCATTCATTTATTCAAGGAATTTGATATTACGCCCCTTCAGGAGACCTACTCAGAGGCGCTTCCAGCCCAGCTTCGGCACCAATAATCAGACTTTTGTAACTGATTAAATGCAGGGGCACTACCCCTAGGCAGTAGACGAATCTCTAATGGGAGACCATTCTAGATGGAAGGTCCAACCATTGAGAAGGCACGGTGCTGCCTAATTGAGGAGCGAGGGACTAAGAGTTCTCCCCCCAGCAGAAGACTCGACGGCTGCAGCTGTATCAGAAGCGGACGACAAAGATCACTCCGATAGGCCGAGGCACAGCCAAGGATGCACCGCCAGACCAAAACAGCAACCCTATTAGAGATGCGTTGTGGGACAGAGAGCCAGTACAATACATCCCACATATAATACATAAACAGGAGCATATTTGGGAAAGCCCCTCTAAGACGAGCAGCTGAACGAAAAACCGGTCACGGCGCCCAATTAGTCCAAGTGGCTCTGTGGCAAACCCACCAGGATCAAACTGCAGTGATCCAATCTGCTAGTAACAAAAGCATTGATAAGGATCACAGCAGCGTCACGGGATAGGGAGCGAGAAATAACCCTCAATTGACGTAGCTGATAATAGCAGCTAAGGGCAAGCTCATTTATGTGCTGAGAAAAACAAAGTTCTAGATCCAAAGTTACCTCAAGACCCGGACCGAATCCAATAAGGTGACATGCGGGAACTTTTCCGAAACCAGGCATCGGTCAATGCTTGCCAGCCATCTACCACAACCCAAACAAATGAATTGATTCTTAGAGGCGTTTAGAAGCAGGCGATTGGATGCTAACCAAGTGGAAGGGCATCCATAGCTTGGCACATTTGCTGAACGGCAATCCACCCCGCAATAGGGGTGGCAATGGGTGTAGGTCTGCACATCGTCAGCATAATTATAGCCTAGCTGGTGCACAAGCCCACATGACGCCAGCAAGACCCCCCAATACCAGACGATTAGATAATATAAAGCATTGGGCCCAGCACTAAAACCTATGGGGCACCAAAAGGGGTTAGAACCCAGCTGGACCTACAGGAGCCAAAGACTACACGATTAGTGCGCTCTGACAGAAAGGAACGAAGCCACTCTAGCGGTTTGTCTGTCAGCCCAAAAGAAGCAGAAAGGCGTTGAAGGAGTAAAACTTATTATGGTCAAGAGAGTCAAAAGCTGAGCTGACATCTAATGATCTAAGATGGCCAGGAGAGAGAGAGAGACGTCCGACATCTATGGCGCCATAGAGGTAAGACAGTCCTGAGGCGTTTTGGAGAGTCTCCATAGAGTGATTCTTCCTAAAGCCAGACTGCTGGGAGGAAAGCAAACCATTTATAGACGGATCCCAACAGCCGTCAGTGCATTTGGAAGCATTTGATATTATGGGGCCTGTTGTTATAGCGTTCTGGGATCCCGTATTCAGCTATATATGAACGTTTATGAGCAATTTCCGCTATTAGATCAATTAGACATTTCTGTTGTCACGACGATTTTTTAAATCAAACTCGCCATATTTTTTCTTCAAATCAATTATTTCTTTAAAAAGTGGCGGAGTTATATGCATGCAAAGTTGGTTCATTTATGCTGGCCCACCCTGTATATATATATATATATATATATATATATATATGGTTTGTGTATGCGTGTGTGCGTGCATGTGTGTGTCATAGGCGGAGACTTGGTCTTGGGTTGGGGGGGGACCGGTGAAGGAGCTGCCGAAGGACGATCGGCGAGGCGCGCAGCGCCGAGCAGGGGAGGGGTTTGGGGAGAGGGGGATGTGCCCCTCCCATATTTAAATTTTGTTGAATTTCCACATGTTGGAATGTTCCACATGTTCGGGCCTTTTGTTGAATTTCTAATGGTAGCATTATTTTGAAGCTGTCGTCCGAACAAAATTGCTCTATTATTTGAGTGCTGATAGGAACCAGCTGTCACTCGTAGCTATTATTATTATATTCATGAAATATTTCAGAAATATTGGGGGGGATATAAGCAGCTCCGTCGCCCCCCACCTCAAGTTCCCCTAAGTATCCGCCCCTGGTGTGTGTGTGTGCGTGCGTGCGTGCGTGTGTGTGTGTGTGTGTGTGTGTGTGTGTGTGTGTGTGTGTGTGTGTGTGTGTGTGTGTGTGTGTGTGTGTGTGTGTCCGTGACATGCATGTCCAAGTGTTGACTCAAAAACTGCCCCGCTGATATGGGATTTTTTATTAAGCACTTATTCGTTTTTAAGCAGTTTCCCACGACTAAGCAGGGCTCGCGGGGCAATGTCACGTTGACGAGTAGGATTCTGAGGGCATTCGGCCTGTATACCTATTTGTCAGCGCTGCATGTCAAAAGAAATGTGACTAGTGCGTATGACACGTAGCTTTGCTGCAAAAACTTAGCCGAACCTCGGACACACACTGCTATCAAGACTTAGTGTAATAGAAGGCCTGTATAGTAACTAATTGGTATGTTTGCAGTCGATATATATATATATATATATATATATATATATATATATATATATAACCATAGCCATAACTATACTTTTTTTAACTCATCAAATGACAAACAAACAGCATTAACGTACTACACTGTGTCCACGATAAAGTAGATCACTAGACTTTGTTAAATATCTTGGTCAATTGTACTATTATAGGTATTAAATTTGGTGCACATGAACTTCAGTCTATTCTATCTATACCCTGCAAATTTTATTACAATTGATGCAACGGTTACGCGGATATACCCTTATGAAATTGGATGGTTGAGGAACCAAGTTACCAACACGTAAAACGCATAGAATTACGTCATTTTTCTGGCTACCGCAGGGATAGGCTGTTGTTTATAAGCGTCATTTTCGGAAACAATTACACTACGAGACCTGTTTTACGTAACAGTAGTTGGTTGTAAAGAAATGGTTTTCAGTGCAGAGGACAAGATTTTAATCAAGGAGTTGAGAGAGACGAAGGGGTATGGCGTAGGAGACTCATTACAGAATTTCCAATGAAAAATTGGTCCCTAGCTGGTGTCAGCAAGCTGTTAAAAAAGATTGCCACAACCGGATCAGTTGCAAGGAAACCACGAGACGCAAACAAAATCACGGACGCAAACAAATATCAATGCTGTCGGAGAACTGGTGCTGAGTCAGGATGATTAGCCGCGCACGCCGTTTTACGTGTTGGTAACTTGGTTCCTGAACCACCCAATTTCAAAAGGGTATATCCTCGTAACCGTTGTATCAATTGTAATAAAATTTGCAGAGTTTAGATAGAATAGACTGAAGTTCATGTGCACCAAATTTAGTACCTATGGTACTACAATTGACCAAGATATTTAACAAAGTCTAGTGATCTACTTTATCGTGGACACAGTGTATGATTAGAGTAGAATAGTTCAGGACTTCAGGGAGCAATATAGGAAAAAACCTAAGGGACCAAGGTCCAGCTTGACGGGGCCAACCTTTCTTAGAGCGATAAGTTAGCAGTAAGTTAGGTTCAGTTACATTTAGCCTACATTTCGGATATCTTAACTAGTTAACTAGACAATTGGTGCACAGACTGATGACTGCGCTATCAGATAGTCACGCAGTTTACGTTTAAAGCGATACGGTAAATAAAATTATTGGTCGAACACCGTAGCTCAGCTGCAGGAGTATACTATTCCAGGTGTTAGGTCCAGCACATTTGAACGAAAACTTGCAGGTATTAGTGCAGAAGTGTATATGTCTGTAGTTGATCGAAGACTGTACGTTATAAGGATTGATTTAAGATGTAGCAGTGAAGTAGTTATTTAAAGTAATTGGTAGTTGCCTGGTTGCAAATCTATAAACGAACTCGTTAATTTGTAGTAGGCTATTGTAATTTGCTCAATTTTCAGTACGCGCATTAGTTTGAAGATAAACACAGTAGGAAGAAGATAAGAGCAATAATTATTGGCTATGGCCCGAATGACTCTTTTTGGAGGATGATTAGCCTTTGAGGATATTTCGATGCCCATATGATGTTACAGTAGGTTAGGTAGGGATGGACTATTGAGTAGTGCAGGTTTAAGCGTGAATTAGTATTTACAAGATTCAATCAATATTCGTTTAATTCAATAAATCCAGTTGTCATGAACGCAACTGGTTACAAGTAAAGATAGGCTATTCTAGACAGGATTCCTATGTTTTTTTTTGCAATTTTGGATGATGCCTAATTGTTTCCATCCCATGAATTACTAATTATCTACGATGAAGAGGTTCTGTCAGTAGTAATAAATAATATGCAAACACACAGGACAATAAGTGACAATGCAATACATGCATGCTTAGACATTGTAGCCTAAATCTGGATGGACGGTTGGAAGGAGGGACGGAAGAAGGATGAATATAGATGGATGGAGTGGTGGGTGGATGAATAGATGGATAGACGGGTGTGTGAATGGGTGGATGGTCCAGGATGGATGGATAACTGGTTGTTTGGATGGATGGCCATATCGGTGAACAGATGTTTGCATGGACATTCCTTAGTGGATGATGTTTTGTGTTGGGAAACAACAATTCTCATATTTTATAGGCCTACAATTCATTTCGCCAGTTAATTTTATTTTGCACTGTTTAAAAAATGTCTTAGGTTAAATAAATAAGTAAGTAAGTATATTCTTTATTTAACCAGTTGCGATCCGCATTCTGGTGTACATACATCATATATAATAAACAATAAATAATCAATAGTCAATATGAATAAAGCATTCTAACTATAAAAGTTTTTTCATATTATGATTAGCTAAAGGTAAAACACGGTCATGTGACCGGGGTCGAAGGGAATAGGCCAACAGCTTTTTTGGAGGAAGAAACCTATGGAGAACATGGGCCGGGTATGCCAGGACCGCCGAAAACAAGCAGGTGTCGGCTTTAAGGCATAGTTGTTCAAAGGTTGGGCTATCACTTGGGAGGTATCGCTGACGGATCAATTTGTTCATTACAGACTGGAGCATTCCCTTCTCCTTTTGGCTTGCAAAGCCCCACCATGCCGGAGCAGCATACAACAGGCGTGCCACCGTTGTCGCCCTCACCACATCGTAAAGCCCAGGGCCAGATAGACCATCGGCAGTTATTATGCGCAGGGCATACATGGATTACCTAGCCCTGCAGCATATTTGGGCAATGTGCATCTCAAAACTTAAAGCTTCAGTAAGCATAACCCCCAGTACCTTCATTCTATGTACTCTGGTCACTCCCGGGGTGGCCGCAGGGGCTGACACCCGCCCTCTCCTCTCGACCCCTCTTACAATCATCTCTTGCGTCTTTTTATAGTTTAGTTTTAGGTTGCATGCTTTTGCCCAATTTGTCACATGTTCTAGTTCAGCTGAAACAGTGGCACTATTAGAAGAAGGTATCAGTAGGCTAAGTAGCTATCATCAGCATACCGGTACTTTAGTATTATAATTATTTCCAATGTGAATCGTCTTGAGCTTAGATATTGTGATGTTGTTTTCACAACAATTTTCACTCGTATTCTTAGAATGATATTAAATTTTTTTTACAATTTCTGGTCATGTCATTAGTTTACTACCGTAATAGTAAGCCTAATGTTTAAGTAGTTCTCAAACAATGAACTGCACATTTTTAAAAGTAGTTGTAATTAATTGTAACTACACAGTCTCAATTTGTGGTTAACAACCTTTTCTTCAGTACCATGTCTTATGGGATCAGCAACTAATGGTGACATTTCTAGTTTTCAGAACGTTGTTCGCTAACTGATGAACTTAAGTTCATAATGACCTTAAACCTTATTTCGGCAATCGCAGAAACCGCCTCTTATTAGTTTTTCTCGAAGCAGCGATACGTAATTGTCAATTACTACTACTACTGCTGCTGCTGCTGCTGCTGCTGCTGCTACTACTACTACTACTACTACTACTACCACTACTACTACTGCTATTGCTGCTACTGCTACTGCTACTGCTACTGCTACTG
This sequence comes from Aporrectodea caliginosa, assembly GCA_020284085.1. NCBI lineage: Eukaryota > Metazoa > Annelida > Clitellata > Crassiclitellata > Lumbricidae > Aporrectodea > Aporrectodea caliginosa. Next base: position 296,582 of record JACEVL010000139.1, read on the forward strand.
CTACTGCTACTGCTACTGCTACTGCTACTGCTACTGCTACTGCTACTACTACTACTACTACTACTACTACTACTACTACTACTACTACTACTAATAATAATAATAATAATAATAATAATAATAATAATAATTAGTTTCTTAGAGCCTGAGGGATTTTACTTACCTCGGGCAAAAATTTTATAATAATAATAATAATAATAATAATAATTATCATCATCATAATAATAATAAAAATATTAACAACAATAGTTACAATAATAGCAATAATACTAATACTATTATTACAACTACTGGTTATACTGCTAGCAGCACGATTAGGGTTAGTGGTAGAAGTATTGGGGGGTCCGGTGGCGCGTTGGATAACATCTGGCGAAGAGTGCGAGAGGTACCGAGTTCGAGCCCCGTTAGGGCGGATTTGCTTTGTAGGCTGCTATTAGCGCCGTGTATTACAAGCTGTCTGTTCTGTTAGTAGTTAACTAGTTAAGATTGTTTCAATTGCATAACATGTAAATGTACAGCGCAGTGCGTTTGTCAGGCGCTAAATTAAAGAAAAGATATTATTATTATATTATATTATCTGAGGTAGTGGTGGTTGTTGTTCGTTGTTTTTGTATGGCTTTTTGTTACAGTACGTTCATCAAATGTTCAAAAAGCTACGACAGAGTACAATACCTTTTCGGCAAAGGCCACTTGACTGTCCTCGAATCCCGTTGGGCAAAAGCAGCTGATGGGTTCGTTTACGTAGACCCTGGCGGTGGCAATGAAGGCGAAGAACGAAAGAACGAAGACCGTGTATTTGCAGTTCAGTTGGTCGGCGTAGCTGTCTGCGCCGCCCACCTTGACATGCTTTATGTCGTCAAACAGACTCAACAGTTTATCCATTCCTTCAGTTGACCATTAACTTCAACTTAATCCTTGGTTAACCGGGAGTTGGTGTTTTATAGACCTACATGCGATGCAGACTTGCATCATAAGTGTCATTCTATCTGTGTCGTGATTGGAAGAAATTGAGTGGGGTAGATCTTGATGGTGTAGGCGTACATGCCAATGGATCCTGTTCATGACAGTCATTTGTCTAATTAGATAACACTGGGCAACACGAATTGTTTGATTGCTACTGAGAACTTTAGAAATGTTCTTAGCAAATTTTGGATGCTGATTCCAAATATGAAATCGAAATTTAGCTAGCGCGTCAGGTTTTCCAGATATAGGCCTAAGTGAAGTTCTACACAATTACGAATTCTCAACTCATACTATAAGCGAGAGCAAAGTATTAAAAATTGTCAGACATTTGCTTTTGCGTTGTTCTTAGCTAAAATTCGGATAGACTTTCTGACTGTCTACCCACTGTATGTGCTTCACGTTTTATCTGCCAGGTATGGTTTCTTCGCGCTTAGGCCATTGTTTCCAGCTATAGTGTTTTGCATCATCATGACTTTCCCAAAGACACCAGAAGCACATTTACTTGGTATATCCCAGCTGTAGGCCAAGGAGGAGCGACACAGTTTTGAGATCGCCATAGCGGTTCCACTTGTGATACGCATACCGGTAACATGTCAGTTTCAGACGGGCTTCCATGGAGTCTTATGTTTCCTTGACCCCAACTGCATGAGCTACGGAATGCTTCTGGTTGCCATTAAGTTATAGCATTGCTTTCAGGCTTGCTTTGCTATACTCGATGACTACTTGACTAGTCTCCATTCGTCAGTCACATGTTCATACCTCAGCTCATGCATGCGACCATCAGCATCAGCACAGAAACAAATGCCACCTTCCATTTGGTAAAAGGAAGCCAGATTGCTGTGACGATTACTGATAACAAAAATTTGCGTGTCTTACTGTATAGCAGATTCAGTTTAAATCGAACTTGAACCCAACACTTTTGCTCTCTCCTAAGATAATGCCAAGTGTGTCACGAGATAATTCATATTGTATTGTATTGTATTGTATTTGATCATTTATAAAGCGCTTCTCATGCTTGCCTTTCAGCCTTTCAGAAGCGCTCCCAGTGCGAGGTACTCCTAGAAAAAAAGGAAGGTTTTAAGGTGAGAGAAAGAAGAAGAGATGCTACCAGAGAGTATTGTAGAGCGTAGAGAAGGAGGAAGTCTATTCCATAGAGAGGGACCTATGTAAACAAAGGATCTGGATTGAGCCATTGTAGTCCTAACACGGGGAACAAAAAGTCAAGCCGGTCAGAGGATCTGAGAGGATGCTTTGACGTGGCAGAGAGGGGCGGAGAATTTGGTGACAAACATATTTTGGAGCGAGACCCAGTTGAGATTTGAGCATGAGAATGATAACTTTAAATTGGTTGCACACAGAGAGAGGTAGCCAATGAAGTTGTTCGGCCATAAATGTAGAGATGTGAGAAAATCGAGGGAGGCGAGCTATAAGTCTGGCAGCAGCATTCAGTACAGACTGAAGAGGAGATAGACGAACCTTGGGCAAGCCAACAAGGAGAGAATTGCAATAGTCAATTCGAGAACAGGCAAAAGCATGAACAATTGAGGTGAAGGTAGATGAAGAAACAGATCTGCGAATAGCTCTAAGACGCCAAGTTGGAAATAAGAAGAGCGAGTAAGCATATGTTCCTGAGTTAACAGGAAGATATGAATTCAGTCATTTGAGGCTCATAGGTCTACGACTCGTCCAGATCAGCTGTAGAACCCAATTGTGTGTCACACCATATAGCACACCATATAGGACTCAAAATGTTATTTTTACAAACGCTATGATCTGTGTAATTCGTTAGATTTGTTATCGGATGCAGTGTAGGAGACCAATGCTGAGCTCATTGTCCCTCGTTCGCGGACTGCTATCAGGCAGCGTCGCGCCTTATTCGTGGCTGGCCCTTCGACCCGGAATGGGCTTCCTACCGCGCTTCGTCAGACACCTGCCTGCCACTCTGCTTCTTTTCTCACTATTCCTAAAACTGTCCTGTTCGACCGGGGTTGGGCTGGGAGCGCTTCTGATTACGCATCCTGGAAGGGGCGCTATAGAAATTTGCTGAAATAAAAAAATAAACCCATTAAGTAAAGCACTTCCATGTCCCGTAATGGAATGCATGGTAGGCGCTCTTTTCCCGCGTTTCAACCATTGAACTGGCAATGGACCTGAACAAGGATCTGAACAAAAGACCAATTAATGTGTAGATTAATTCTCAGTTGACGCTGGTAACAACATTAAGAAGCTTCATAAACTATTTGTGTGCTCTGTCCTGCTTGGTTCGAGAGAATACAAGCTGTCTCCTCAGCAGACTCGAACCAGCAATCGATAGAATACAGACTAGGCACGCTACCGTAAGACCACCGCGTCGAAGATGTATGGGCAGAACGAAAGGTACGGAGAAAGGAATCTATGTACCTATGGGCAGAGCGAAATGTATGGAGAAAGGTATCTATGTAGCCTACCTATGGGCATTGGGCAGAGCGAAACGTACGAAGAAATGTATCTATGTACTCATATGGGTAGAGCGACTTGTATGGAGAAAGGTTTCGTCAGTGGGAGATAGTTGAGGAGTTCTCTACTTTCCACTGTATGCAAATCGCATCCAGGCATGGGTCCCGTAAGACGACTAGCTGTTTGCAGTCACTGTAATTTGAGAGCATAATAAGAGTTTTTAGAATTACATTAAGGGGTCAAACAGGGGTTACACAGAAGTCTGCAAACTGTACGGATGTAGCGCAGACCATTTGAGACAGGAACTAGGCCGATGTGCACGTGCATGAGCTCCAGCCTCCAGCGAATAAGTATAATGGATTACAATATATGGTATACCATCTGCTATCGTTGCATCACGTGCAGGCTTACTCAGATACACAGAAATGATTCTGTATGGCCATCTGCACAATAATGCGTGGTATCCGCATCCAGTTTCAGCTTCATGTTCTTCATTTTCATTACCAGCATAATTATACCTATAAATGTTTCTTCAACTGTAATGTTTGGTGAGAACAGACACTCGTGTGGAGTAAATGTTCGGTGATAAATAAGCTGTAGGTAGTCTATTCAGTAGCGCGCTTAATTTATAATATATTTCTGATTTTAACGTTTTGAGTAAACCACAAGGCTTCAATCGATGACGCTTCTTCTGAGTCCAATTAAGAAGACTAGATAAAACAGTCCATTAAACAAACATCGAGGGTAGTACTCCGAAGTGCTACAAGTGACTTTGTTTTCTTAATCTCGGCACGTGCAAGAGGACTGGTGGCCAGACCTCTACCTCTCTGTCAAACCCTCTCATCAGACAGTTTATGTTTGCAAGCGCTGTGACCACAATAAACCTACCCTTAAACGACATTAAAGTTTGTATAGGCCATCTGGCGTAAAAGCATATTATTCATTGTACCATGGACTGTGAGACATTAAGAATTTCTAATATGAAGAGAAACAGGTCCGAAAACGCCCACACAGCTTTCTTCATAGTTCCTGTAATTAATTAAGTAACTATGTAAGTCTAACATGATAATTATATTGGTTATTAAATGTAATTAATTATGAGTCAAAGAGAATTCATTATCATACAGTATACCTTCCTCCTTCTGAAAATATAAAGCAGGATTCACTTTCATAGGCCTATAAACGTAGGAGTTTCAATAAACTATTAGACAGGTGCAGTTAATTTGAAGTTAAACAGCCTTTCTAGACAACCATGTTCTAAATGTCGGTTTTACAAAGAGCTACAAATATGTCCAGGCACATAATTACATGAATACATATACAGGCACATTTATACATATAGGCATGCATACATGCATACACAGTATTACATTCACGCATACATACATACATACATACATACATACATACATACATACATACATACATACATACATACATACATACATACATACATACATACATACATACATACATACATACATACATACATACATACATACATACATATACAGTATTGCACACATACATTCATGCATAGTATTACACAAACACACACAAACACATACAAACAAATTAACAAACATACACACAGTCATGACTAAAAGTTTGCGACCACCCATTTTAATGAACAAATTCGTTGAAAAGGCAAGCTATATTAGCAAAATAAATATTATTTACACTGTCTGAAGTGTCTTTTTAATGTTTAATGCCATCATATATATAATCAGAACCAAACGTGAATACTTGCATTGGTATATTCAATTATTCACTATATTGTATCAGTAATGACAATTTTTGTGTGTTAATGTGTCGATTTGGCGAGTTTTCTGCGTAATTGGAATATAATCAGCGAAACAAAGGCAGTGCTCAAAATAAAAGATTTTTCCATTACTTTGACTGTCTGTGCAACATTTATTGTCACCACAGTCAGCACTAGAACTGAAAGTAAGTATTTGAAATAATATCATTTGTTTTTAATGCCAGTTTGTATGCGCAGAGGCATCGATCGGGCCATGTTTCAGCTGAACTGAGGTGTTATCTCGTGCACCCATACGGCCTTGATCCAGTTGATCAAGTCTGCCTCAGAAGTTGGACTGTGGACAGAAACCTCCTGTTTCAACACTGTCCACACACTCTCAAGGATGTTCAAGTCTAGACAGCTACCAGGCCACGGCTCCACCAGCGAAATGTGCTTCTCCTTCAGCCAGGATTTCACGGTCTTTTTTACCAAGCCATGGTGCACCGTCCTGTTGGAAGTGGCTGATGTCATGGATGTTTATGAAGTTTGGCAGTTTCTCTCTCAGGATGTTCCGATACATCTTTCCATTCATTGTGGTGTTCTTTGGCATCATGCACAGACCAGCCAGTCCACCACCTGACACGGCTCCACACACCATGACCTTCTGTGCTTGCTTCACTGTCGGTATGAAGTAGGCCTACTTGGGGTTATGCCTTTGGTTAGGTGGTCTACTCACTTGCCTGCAGAAACTGTACAATTGCTCTTATCTGAAAACTTTACGCTCTCCCACAGGTCAGAAGTCCACGGTTTGCACTTATGACAAAAGGTCAACCGGTCCTATACGCTCTTTGGTGACAAGTTTGGCTTTCGTGCAGAACGATACGACTGCTGCAGACCAACATCGAATAGCTTATATAGTCTTCTTTCAATTATTTTGTTGCTCGGTTTCTGGCCTGGAGACCCAAGTAATCTGGATCTGAGCACACTTGCAATAAAATTTGCAAATCTGTTAGGATACTGGAATACCAACATTTATACAGCTTCTTGTCGGAAACGACAGTAAACAAGGATAAAGTGATCAAAATATGAACTTTTAAACTATTTTCCAAATATTTCCAACTATTTTTCCAACTATTTAACATAGTTGCAATCTGATGTCACAACGTTAATAGCAAAATAGGCACAATAACATAGAAAAATAGCTCAGGAATAGCCAAAACAGCATCAGAACATTGGAAATATGCCCAAAGTGAGTGGTCGCAACTTTTGGCCATGACTGTACATACATACATACATACATACATACATACATACATACATACATACATACATACATACATACATACATACATACATACATACATACATACATACATACATACATACATACATACATACATACATACATACATACATACATACATACATACATGCATACATACATACATACATGATACATACATACATACATATATGTATGCATACATACATACATGATACATGCATGCATGCATACACACAGATGGCCATTTACCGTCAGTGTATTATGGCTATAATACATACTGTTGCTAAAAAAGACGCCTAAAATTCAATCTGACTATATCGGCCGATCTTCATCGTTCCGGTTCTCTCTAGGCTCATAGAGAGAGAGATATTGTGCACAGCTACATCTATCCATCATTCAATTCAGCACCAACCTCGCAGCTCCTTGAAGACCAATTCGCATTTATACAGATGGGGTGAATGACAGCCGCCATCGTCTCCATACTCCTGCACGTCCCCAACCTTCTAAGGACAGAAGCGTCTGTCACACTCATCCTCTGGAGTTTTTGAAGGCCTTCGACACCGTCCCACATTCGATTCTAGCCATCAAGCTATCTCAGCTCGACCTTTCTGACAACATCTGCAATTCGATGGTTGACTTTCTTCAAGATCGGAGACATATTGCGCGATATGCTGGACGGTTGTCGAAAGTGAACCCCATCAACGCCAGCTTTGTTCACGGTTCTGGGATAGGCCCCCTGGCCTTCATAGTCAACGCATCGGACCTCCATCCAGTCAACGAACACAAAACAATTTGCTAAATTTGCCGATAACACCTATTCGATTGTCCCAGCCTCAGATACACTATCGAACAAGAAATAGCAACCATCTCGGTATGGGCCCTCCAGAACAATCTCAAACTAAATGCAACTAAGTCTAGGGAGATGATATTCACACGCCTGCCCCTCCCACCATGTCCCCAGACATGGATATGGTTGACTCAGGGCTGACGACAGAAATTCCGGGCCCCTAGGGCCAGCAGTCATGGGCCCCTAACTACCCTTAGACTTTATGAGAAATAAAAAAACTGAAATAATAATAGTGCGGGTACAACATTACAAAATTATATTTATATATTCAACTATTGTAGTTAAGTGTCCGTAATATTATATTTTAAAAGGCATAAATCATAAACTTTGTATAACTGATTAATAGTTATTATAATAGGCCTATTGTTCATAAGTTGATTGCTGTGCCCAGTCCGGGCCCATAAAAGTCGCCGGGCCCCTGGGTTTTTGCCCCTGACCCCTCTCGGCGGGCCTGGGTTGACTGTATAGTTGTTCTGGGAGTCACCATTACCCGGGACCTTCGATCGGGCCCCTTGCACATTGAGTGACTCGTGATCATTTGCATCACCACCTTCTATGCCCATAGGCTCCTGCGATCTCATGGTCTTCCTCCGGCTGCGCTCCATGCAGTTACCCGGGCCACAATCATCTCACGATTCTGTATGCCACCCCGCCTGGTGGGGCCTCTCATCTGCCGGTGCTCGAAGCAAGCTTGAGCGCTTTCACGCCAAAATGCAGCGGTTGAACTCCCTGTCGCCTATAATGCGGGGTGATTGGAGTCAATGATTGAGGGGTGGATGACCGACTGTTGAAAGCAGTCAAAGTCAACGATACACACATCCTACGTACTTTGTTTACCTCCTGTCCTTCTTGTTCTGTGCCGGTATGACCTGCCATCCAGACCTAACAATTTCAAACTCCATGATAAAGATGACGCAGACTATCTATCCTCCCAGGATTCTTAATAGACGATAATTTTTTTTGAGTACCAATATTATGTTAACCTCATGTCACAATTTTCACTTCTATTGTTACTGATTGGGGTAAGTCGTTCAGGTTTGATAATAGAATATTATACAGTGCACGGTTAAAGGTCCAAGGAGACTATGACTCTATGCGAATGAGAGCAAGCTCGGTTGTGCAGTGTGTCGTGCCATTCATTCTTCGGGGCCAAATTGGTCAGCGGCTGGTAACCATAACCATAACCAAAAATTTTATTCCTTCAAGTAGGCAACATCACAATTAACATCACAAATATATTATAGAATCGCCAACAAAAAGCAAAGGGAGAGAAACCTTAAGGGACCAGGGTCCCGCTAACAGGGTTACCCATGTACATGGGAAACGTAGCAGCAGGTTATGCATAAGGGTACCAGAAATTGTGAAGCTTAACTAGTTAGTTAACTAAATATCAAAAATTACACACAATGAGTGTGCACCGAGCACAGTATGTACGACTCCCACCATGCAGGGGAAGCATGGTGGGAGTCAGGGATCCACAGTCAGTAAGTGATGACGGAGTTTCTTTTTAAATATTGAAATGCTAGGAGAAACACGAATGGCGACAGGGAGATTATTCCATGTCCTAGGGCCAGGACTTTTGATGGAGAATTTCAGTGTATTCGTTCTAGTGGCAATTCCTCTATAATTGGAAGAAGTCCGAACATTGTAGCCTAAGGATTAGATTGGGATGTCAAGCTAAAGAAGTCAGTAAAAGCTCCAGGCAAAAGATTATGCATATATTTAAACATAAACTCTGAGGTCTGTTTAATTCTAATGTGTTCTATATTACAAATGTTCAATTTCTGTAACATGGCCTGAGAAGACAGGGAGTTCGAGTTACCCAAGATAATTCTGGCTGCTCTTTTTTGTAATGATGTTAACCTAACCAATCGAGACGGGTAATTAGAGGCCCACACTACATTACAATATGAGAGATAAGGGTGGACTATAGGAGTAATATAAGCTAAGTCTAATTCTAGTCGGTAGAAGGTGGGCAGTACGGGCCAAGATACCTACACTTGTCGCCACTTTCTTAGAAATATTTTCTATATGTACCTTCCAAGTTAAAAACTGATCTACATTTACTCCCAGGAATTTGACCGAAGTTACTTGGGGTAAAGGTTTGTTATCCATAAAAACTGTTCCTTTAACTTCAGGAATAGGCTTTCGATGTGAACAAAATAATACGTAATTAGTTTTATTGAGGTTCAAAGATAACTTGTTCACTCGAAACCAATCGACCACATGCTTAAGTTCCTGATTCATTGTTTGAAAAAGTATGTCGTACGATTTGTGAGAATGCTGATACAGCAGCTGTCGAGGGAGTGGATAATGGGATCAATCCAGCCATACAGAGATCTTGGCGAGAAACAGGTTGCGTTTCTAACGAAAAATCTACGACCAACGGGATTGCGCCAGTCACAAGCATCAATTCAGCGGGAGTCTTATAGTCAAAAGCTGGAAACAGTAATTGTTGAAAACCAAAAACAGAGCTTAGACAGCACATCGAAGGTGTTTCAAACCGTTTGTTACATTGCGCAGAATAATCGTCCGTTTCTTGATCATCTTGATTTGATTGAGCTACAGGAATTGAATGGTGTAAAGACGTATGCTGCACAGTAATGTAGTTGCTGACATGGTAGGCTATCTTATATAGCAGATGAAATTAGATGCAAGCTTGTGAAGGCTATCGTAAAAAATTACTAGTTTCCATTTTAATTATTGAGAGAACAAGTTTAAGTCAAAAATCTTGCATCGTTCTGTATTTACGAGGTTGCGCTACAGTTTTGAGCACATAATAATTACGATCTTTCTTGATCTTATAGAGCTGCAGACGCACTAGTGGATGTATTGATGAAATGGGCATCGGTTGTTTCATGACTTCAATTCTTCTTCAGTGGACACTGTTTTGGCTTGGCTACTGATTGGGCATCTGTAATTCTTGGTGTAATGCTGGTGTTTATGCTAAACTTAAGCTGCTGTTTCCTAGTATGATTGGTTGGCATTGTTGTAACCATCATCTAAGGTTATGTGTTCATGATATTATGAAAGCTTGACTGAAAGAATCACTTTTAGACCATGCAGAAACTCTACACGCTGTTTAGTGTTTCTCCTAAAAACAGGCGAAACCTAGGAAAGTGTGCTACAGATCTGGGTGTTGAACTGTTAAGACTTGTGCGGTTTTATATATACAATGGGTGGCATCTAGCGTTTGTTTGTGCTTGCAATGATTGGTCTTGGTTATATATTCACCAGATAGGCTTAGGTTTTGGTTTTGCAAAACTTTAGGGGAGATCCACCACTTCTGGACGAGCAATTTAACCACTGCATCTCTGCCTCGTATACAAAGACTCCCGGAGTCCGCTTTTGCCTAAATAGCTGTCCAACCCAATTGCAGATGTAGTCCAAACTGCACTCTTGTGCATCATAATTATAGTTTCGTATCCAATAATTTATAAAGTAGGCCTACCACTCGTAGAATAACTATTCAGAGGCGCTCTCAGCACGGAAGCCCCGTGAAAAAGAAATGCCTCTAAAGAGCGACAGACCGATGAGGAAAAACCAGTCATCAGTTTAACCCTTAGTGAGGGTGAAAGTCATTCCAAATGGATGGACACACCACAGCAAACGCCCGGTGTTGGGTCAGAACAGTCTTAGTTCTAGGAACACAGCGATCAAGCCGATCTGAAGATCGCATTGAGCGAGATGAGGATGCAGATAACGGCTCTCCCATAGAGTCTGAGAGGTATTTGGGGATTTGGAGACCAGAAAGAGGATCTTATACAGGATGCGCGCAGCAACAGGGAGCCAGAGCAAGACTTCAAGCATGTATGTGGAGATATATGAGCAAAGCGAGGGAGTCAGACTATGCGCCTAGGTGATCCATTTAAACCCGATTGAAAGGGGAGAGACGCTGCTTTGGGAGGCCCATGAGAAGAGTTTAATGAAAGAACCACTGAAAGCAACAGCGTTGAAGCGTTGTATTGTAATGGAGATACGCTGGAATAAGAAGCTTGACTCTCTGGGTTCGCCGGTTGCTTGAGTGAGATGGCGGCCCAGGTCTGAGGTAAAATCAAAGATCTAATGAGTCTAGAAATAAATGACTTATTATTATTATTATTATTATTATTATTATTATTATTATTATTATTATTATTTTTTTTTTTTTTGCCCGAGGTATCAAGGATCCCTCAGGATTTATGAAAAATTGCTATAAGGAGCAGGAAATTTGTCTGGAGGGTCAGGCCTCGTCTTCAGGGTTTGCAGGGTTATTATTATTATTATTATTATTATTATTATTATTATTATTATTATTATTATTATTATTTTATTATTATTTTAAATTAAATTTGTAATGCGCACAAGGTCACACCGAAATGTGAATCTGATACGCGTCTTTAGCAAATAGCTTTATATAATCATTATGAAAGGCCTTGATGTTCAGCAGCATTTAATGGCCAAGTAATGTTTGCTGCTTCTAAATAATTATGGTAATAGAGTGGCGTTAACTGAGTCATTTATATCTAGACTCATCTAGACTCTTTGATAACTACATGTCTGATGTTCAAACATCAATTTGTGGTGTTTCGAGTGAGTGCCATAAACAATGCCAGATACATCTATTCTAACTTTTGAGCATCATTTGCTTGAACTTGCCTTCCTTAAAAAGTTCTAAACATTGTTAGTATGATAGGTAAATAGAAGAAGAGCGGTCCCGAAAGCTAACCCCACGAGGTAGCCATCGGTATGAAGATTGGCAACTTCAATGTCTTGGTCATGGCATATGAGGGTGGGTGGCCAATCCTCTTCCTCACTGTCTGATCTTCCACTAACACTGTACTTATTATAGCTGAGCTGGCTAGAAGGCTCAAGTAGAGCAGAAATCTCTCAATAATCTCTTGCTGGGTTGATGGGAAGTTGAACTGCTGACCACTCTGTTGACAGTCCAGCATGCTTACCACTAGATAATCATCAACTCTGGGGTACTCAGGTGACCATTTACATCGAATACATTTAGGTGCTGTTTAGTTGTATTGATATATAATGCTAGCAGATGAAATAAAGTTAAGACAAAGTTAAGCTAGACCTGGTTGTGTGTACCGGTATGTGTGTATCTAGACATTTTAATGTAGCATCTTTTCAGTACCTCACAGATGAGCTGCCTATGATAGCCTGAATGATGTTTACCTGGGAGATATTTAAGCCAACTGCTTGGTAACTAGAAAAGTTACCACTTACAGGACTGGTCGTCTTGGTTTTCTTCTTGAAAAGTACTTGGATGAGTAACTGTCCTTGGAATGGCAAGCCACAAGATGCCCACTTAGTCCTCCTTCCCTATTGGTCGGTATTGGTCGGTAAATGGATACAAATGCAAGTTTGTAAGTTAAAAAGGTATCCTGCCATTGGATCACTGTGGTCATGTTTTGCACCTCAGCTGAATGATCATTTGACCTCTTTAGTGACATGTCAGAAGTGTCTTATCTGTACATGTTTTACATCTTCAGTATTTGATTGGATGTCTGAGAAATGCAATGGTCATCAGCAGTAGGCGCTGTCCAGTGGCGGCGCCAGGATTTCAGGTTTGGGGGGGGGCTAAAATCCCAATTCCTTCCCTTTCTCCCCTCCTCTCTGGCATTGGCAGTGATTTCCCACTTTTGTTTTGGGGCTGAGCCGCCGATAGTGATGGGGCTTTAGCCCACCCTAGCCCCATGCTGGCGCCGCCACTGGCGCTGTCTGCTGCCCACTAGGTTATTAGATAACGTTATTTATGATTGTAGAACTGAATGATCATTACATTACATAAATAAACTACAGTCTTCTTCTTTAAGTTCTCTGCCCTTCGGCAGGTTCCAACTTCCAATGACGCCACTCTTCTCTGTGCTGTGCTTTTTCCTTTAATTCGCTGTATCCGTCGGCCATCCATCCCAGCATCATCTGCCTCGGTCTTCCCCTCCCTCTTTTCGCTGCCATTCTCCCTTCTATGATTTCTTTCAGGAGGGAGTCTCAGGGAGAACTACAGTATAAACTAATAATTCATTTTAGGATAATTACCTTCAGTACTGGCACACTTCATTATGTGCCTTTAACAGACATATTTCCGGTGATGGAGGGTCCTTGAAAACCCAAATTATTGGAAGTACATGGTAATGTCTGACAACTGGAATTTTACCTTGTGGATTCCGTTGGTTTCAAGGAATTGAGATGTACATGTATTGAGTTGAATAGTTCAGGTTCGAAACCTTTGAATGCTCACCTAACACTGGTATGGGCACATATTTGTACATTTTAACACGTGTACATGTTTCTGCGCAAGAGCCTCTCAAAACGTTTTCTAAACATTCAGTTAACTTTTTTAGGAAAAGATCACAATGCAATAACAGTTTAATCTTAACTCACAGTCTTACAAATCAACCTATTTATAGCTGATCAAAGTGGCCATTCAGTAGCGCTCCCAGTGCGAGAACCCCTAGAGAAGAAGACGGTTTGAGAAATCAGCAATAGACAGGTTAGAGGTAGACCATGGACTTAATTACCAAACTAAGGTATGGTAATTAAGTGCAGGAATGCAAGCGTAATGTGTTTCCCTTGAAGAATCCAAAAAGACAAAGAGAATTTCTGTAAAAAATAACCTACTGTAGAGTAGGTGCAAATTAGTCCTCATTCATAATTCAATGAAAAATTATAAGGCTCAAGGCTATACAGTTATAGAAAATATTTGTACATATATGCATGTAAATACATGCCTGCACAGTCACGATTACATTACAGGTCTACCTAAACGAGACAAATATTTAGTCTAACAAGCAATAATCTAAAACAATAATATTAACTTTGAGCAATCAATTGAGTTCAATGTGCTGGATGTGTTAGATTATACTGTTGTTTAGCTACCCATGGCACAGAGGTCGTCTATGAAGGATGTCCGCAAACCCCTCACACGTCTATGCTAACCTGCATATCATGCACTGTTTAAAACTTGTTAAGGGTAGGGTACTCGGATACTGTTGCGCAAAGTAAATGCACTGTAATTAGATCCATCGGACTTTTATGCGACTGAAATTATGAGGCAACAGGATCGTAGTGAATAACTATATTGTATTGTATTGTATTTATTAATTTATATAGCGCCGCTCACATCAGTGGCCATTCAGTAGCGCACCCAGTGCGAGACCCCTAGAGAAGAAGACGGTTTGAGAACGGAGAAGGCTGTGGGAAGCGACCTAGAAAGAATGGTAACACGTAGAGAGAAGGGAAGGGCATTCCATAGAGAGGGCCCAATAGTGGCAAAAGATCTAGTTTGAGCCATAGTGGTCCTAGCTCCTGAAACAAAAGAGTATTGCGTGACCAAGGAGCGGAGAGGTCGATGTGAAACTGAAGAGAGAGGGGAGCGAATGTGAGCCTTAAGATATTTAGGAGCAATGCCCAATTTGGATTTAAGGACAAGGACAAGAACTTAGAACTGAATTCGGACTGTGAATGGAAGCCAGAGCAATTGATTGATCATAAAGGAGGAGATATGGGCGAATCTAGGAAGGCGAGCAATCATTCTGGCAGCAGCATTTAGAACTGACTGGATAGGGGACAGGCGGACCTTGGAAAGGCTTAGGCCTATAAGAACAGAATTGCAATAGTCAATTCTAGAACAGACAAATGCATGGACTATTGAAGTCAAGGTGGAAGAGGAGACAGATTTGCAAATGGCACTGATACGCCGGAGTTGAAAGTAGGAGGAGCTTGTAAGCTGAGTGACATGTTCAGAGAAAGTAAGAGAACTGTCTAGGGTAACACCTAGGTCACGTACACTAGCAGAGAAAGGGAACTGGGGGAAGTTTTTAGCAAGAAACAAAAGGTTAAGTTTTTGGAGTTGTTGGGGAGTGCCAACTCACAACTTTGAATTCCGATTTAATTCCATTTTAAGTTTCGATATGGTCACATTCAATATCAATAACGGCGGCCATTTGTCTTCACGCCAGGCGGGCTAAATATGCAAATCAGACGCATTCGTCATAGAACCACGACGTCGACCTGAAAAATTACGCTCGCTAATGGAACACTATAAGACTCGAGAATAAGCGGTCGAGCTACGTCTACTATATATTTAGCCCGGGCAACAAATAATATAATAAGGTAGAGATAACCCATGCAAAGCCTGGTAACAACGTCTAGTAGGTATATAAAATAACTGTACAGTGAATAATCTGTTGGCTTTAACCGAAAAAGCTATAGACCTCTGTGCAAAAACAACAAACCATGCCAGCATGTCCACAAGGAGCCAACATACGACTGATATTTACATAATATACCCGTATACTGCCCATCCAATACCCATGGAAATGCTAACAGGAAATACATTCCCTATAATGCAGTTAGTCTGTTAGATTTCTAGCACTAATGTCACAAAATATATTGTGCTAAAAGACTTTTACGGTTTTCTGTAAGTCTGCTACGATGGCGATGTTCGGTTGTAACAGCCATCATGAGCCATGCAAAGGCTTTTACTTCTGGGAATCTGTAGACCTACAACCCAGCTCGATCGCATTATCCGATTTAGAATCATGTTTCGAGAGAGTCACCTGTTCACTTTCTATGTACTGATCCCAAAGTCCAGCCACCAGATCCCCAGCAATGCGATCTCCGGCGTTCTTGGCAACCAGTCGGATGATGAAGCATCCATCTCGACGAAGGTACTCTCCGACGAACTGGCGAGCTCCGTTGTCCAGGTGTGGTACGATGCGGTCGAGTTCAACCAGTCGGTCTTTGACGTAGTTCCTTTGGAAGCGGATGAATACGGAGACGACGACCCACTGGAGCAGACTGACAGATGTGACGATGAGCACGAACACGATCCAGAACCAGAGGAAGATGAACATCATTTCATAGAAGAGATTCATAGGTAGAGCGCATTGGACCGTGTACTTGTGCACGTTGCCGAGTTTTCGCACTTTGAAGTCACAAAGCGTGACACGCGGGAAGCGTGACGATGTCGTCCACTCCTGGCCTCTGAACATCCGCGATAGGACGTCGAATCCATACAGGTGGTAGTCAGTGCTGAGGAAGGCGTTGAGTATGAAGAGCTGCCCAACGGCGTTGATGACGTAGACTACCTTAACGATCAGGTAAACGATCGTCAGATAGCTACCGTACATCGCCCAACCGATGCGCTTACAGCATCCTGCGTTCTGGCGCTTACGACTCAGTCCAGTGAGGAACTGGCCGAGGCGCTGGGTCATGTACTTCAACGTTTTGTCGTATCCGTCGTCTCGGTGTCTCTGGCACTCGATCGCAGCGTCCGTGATGATGTTAACTGCGATGCCAGACTTCTTGTTGAGCATGCGCCAGATGGGACGTGGCAGGTAGAAAAGGAATGCCTGGAGGCTGAAGATTAGCGTCACCCATTGGTAGTAGCTGATCCGAGCCGTATTTTGGCGATTTTTTTCCGTCAGTTCTTTTTCGTCTGGTAGGTAAAACGTGTTCGTAGTCCAGCAAACCTATATCAACAGGCAATATATACCGGAATGCCTAGCTGCTATGACGTAACGGTATGAGTACTATAACACATGATTACACATTGACACAATGCATTCAAGTGCTTCTTAGACACCAAACCTAAATAACAGGACACGTGTTAAGGCACATATATATCTGAGTGCGTATGTGGGTGTATATATTCTATATATAATGATCTTAGATGAGACTTTTGTTAATTTTTCATGCTCTTCAACACTTACACAAAGTCAAGTTGTGCTCTTTCAGTGGCTGGACCATTTACAAGGAATGACTTACCTCCAGTTGAATTTGGATCTGCGTGCCATTTGTCCAGGGACTGTATACATGCGCCTTTCGTCAACACTTGAAAACTGTTATCTTTCGCCAGTCGATATCTTAAAAGGACTAGGGTCCACACAAATGCTGTGTATGAATGTATAACTGAATGAGTGAACGAATGAATGACTCGCACAGCCTAAATCAAACCAGTAGCATATTTCTCGTCTTCATGCTACTATGGTGTTTGAGTTACATTCTATTGTTTTCTACTGTTTTATACTTTTTCTTTTCTAATGTTTTCATGCTATGTGTATATTTTGGGATCGACTAATTGTAAGTTTTGTGTCAAATATTAATTTTTTAGTCTCGGGATATGAGGGCGGGCGGCCAGTGTTCTCCCTCGCCGTCTCATCTTCCCACCGACAGTGTAGGTCAGTGTACTCATTGTAGCTGAGATGGGTAGGAGGCGCAGTTGGGGCAGAAATCTCGAAACAAATTTCTGCCCTGGTGGGTGATGAGGTTTCGACCACATGCTGAGAGATTCATGCAGTTGATTCCATTTGTTGACAATGTGGTTGGAAAATAAATATTTCCGAGCACCACTATGCATTCGGAAGCTGAGAGCGTTGTCACACGTACTTTGGATCATTGTATTGTATTCATTTTTTACTTATCATAACATAACAAGGGTTTAAATTGGTTCAGAAGACGTGTAGTCTGTGTTAGAACCACTGCTCATTAACCTGTAGGCCTACTGCTTGATAGCCTATCTCTCCTAGCTTCCTCTTACAAGCTGTGATAGAGAGACCGCACTATCATCCAATTCATTCCACAAGTCCACAATTCTTGCACTGAAGAGTTTCTGCCCTAATGTTCATTTTGTGTTTTTAAATAATTTGTACCTATGTCCTCGATTTGCCTTGTTTGGCGCAAAGTCAAAAACTTCTCCTCTGCACTGCCTCCTTTCCAGTGATAACATAGGCTTCAATTAGGTCTCCTCTGCTCCTCCTTTTCTCTAATGTTATTAGTCCACACCTTTTCAACCTTTCTTAATAGCTCAAATCCTTGTAACTCCAAATCATATTTATAGCTCTTCTTTGCACTTTCTCAAGTTTTCCACGTCCTGTCTCAGGTATGGAATCCATACCTGGATGCAGTATTCCAACTGGGGCCTAACCAGTGATTTGTACGACCTCAATATTGTATCCTTGTCTCTGGTGACTATTGTCCTTCTTGTCATACCTAAAGTTGAGTTAGCCTTTTTATGTTTTTCTGCTTCAGCAAACTGCCTTGAAGGTTTTGCATTCTTGTGCATAATCACTTCCAAGTCCTTTCTTCCTCACTTACTTTCAATACCCTACCCCATTTCATATGAAAACTCTTCCCATATACATCACTGAGCATTTCTCCAAAGTGAAAGAGTATCTGCCAGTCCTGTGACCATCAGATCATTCTTCTTAGGTCCGCTTCCTCTTCATTACCCGCTACTCTACAGAGTTGTGTATCATCTGCAAACTTAGAAATTTTCGATATAATTCCAACATCTATGTCATTAATAAAAAGTATGAACAGCAGTGGCCCAAGCACTGATCCTTGTGGATCAGTGCTTGGGCCACTGCTGTTCATACTCCACTTAACACCGTCGTCCAGCTACAATATTTTGTTGCCTATGCTCACCTTCTGTCTTGTACTTGAGAGCCAGTTTGAATCCATGTTAGTACCTGTCCTCTTATCCCACATGCTTGCAACTTTTTGGCCAGCCTTTTGTGATGTACTTTATCAAATACCTTGGCAAAATCTAGGTAGATCACATCTACAGGTTTTCCCTCATCTATCCTTTCTAAGAATTCTAACATATTTGTCAAACACGAGCGACTTCTAGTAAATCCATGTTGAATGCCCTTAATGATATTATATTCATTCAAGACTCAGTGCTGCACCATATTATCCTGCCTTAACAATTCTCTCCATGACCTTACTCACAACACTAGTTAAACTGACCGGTCTATAGTTCCCTGGTTCACTTTAGTTACCCTTTTCAAACAATGACACTATGAGGGCGTCTTTCCATTCCCTTGGTACATCTCCAGTCTGCATTGATTTATCGAAGATCTGTGCTAATGGTTCTCCAATTTCTTCCCTCACTTCATGTAAAAATTTATCTGACGCACAAGCTGCTTAAATCTGAATCTGTGGCTCGATCATTTGTGCGCAAATAGCATGTACAATGTCGTTATCCGGAATCCTTTTAGAAGGATCGAACCCGTGATAATTAGATTGCAGACTCGGCGCACTACCGAAAGTATTACCGTGTACGCATATAGGACTAGGCCTTTCTCGGTGGTATGAAGCTCCGAAGAACCTCGATAGAATCATATAGAAAAAAGAAAGCATTAGCACTACTCGATCAGAATACAGGATTCTAGAATGCCAGCTGCGATTTGGAATTACCTTCTTGGCGAAGGCGACATGGCTGGCCTCGAACTCAGCTGGACAGAAGCAACTGATCGGTTCATCGACGTAGACCCTGGCAGTGGCAATGAACGCAAAGAGCGACAGAACGAAGACCGTGTAGCGGCAGTTCAGCTGGTCCGTGTAAGTATCCGCTCCGCCCAATTTAACATGGCTAACGTCGCCGATCAAGTGAAAGAGCTTATCCATTCCTCACGTCCGATGGTTCGTTTAATCCGGTCAAGAAGGAATTCTACTGCTCGCGAAACACTGGATCCGCTTCGAAGGAATGAGACTTGTTGACAAAAGTTTGCGGTGAATGATCTGACGTAGGACGTTAGGTTGGGTCTACCTACACCCGTAGTGCGTAAGTACGAGCCTAACATTGTAATTGCTGTCGCAATTATGCGATCTTGTGGTATCGTGCCAGCTCAGTGCTTCTCCGTCATTATAATTATTATTTTCGCAGAGTACATAATGATGGTCTTGGTACCATTATAAAGAACTTAATGGATGCATCATGTCGACGGTGGATGGACAGACGGATGAATGAATTGAGGACTGTGAAAGAGACTAAGAAGAAACATATAATATGAAGACAGAAACACATACACAGACAAAGAGACAGAGACGTGAATTTATAGACGAAAACAGACAGACCTAAAAATGGAGGTCGAGAGAAGAACCGCTTAATAGTCGTCATGTAGCCTATGCTGACAGCCCCTTCTAAACGGCTGAGAGCCAGAGACATTAACTACCCTAACAGACCTTTAGACCGGATACTCCACTGACCTCTGTCATTGCAGGGTGCTTTGCGATGCTAATTGCTATATCAGCGTGTTCATCCCATTGACCTCAGGCTTTTTCAGTCATTTATCTAAATGGTCTAAACAGGATTCACATTCATGCAATTACATTCCGAGTATCTATAGCGAGGCACATGGTATGAAATAGAAGAATTGCGATTGGATCACTACAGTTATTGTGCCATAGTAAACATCGACGTGAAGATCTGCTGATAGGTTGCGCCGAATTAAAAGGCTGCTACTACATGTATGTTTAAATTATATGCCAACACATTAGAACAATTTTGTCCTGCGGTTCTTCAACAATGTTCCAACATATACGTGCTGGCTGGACAGTTTTATGTTCAGATGAATTTGATCATACCCTAAATTCATTTATAGCTGGATGGCAGGAAGCATTGTAGCCCTATATTGCTGGAATCCCGTAACCTCTGAAGCGTTGTTATGAGATTCCAAGAGCATGGTAAAAAAAACAGTGGTTACGTTAGGGCCCTGCGTTCACAGCGACTTTGTGCATGGTTGTTACCAAAACTGTCTCCCTATGTCAGTGCTTCTATAGCCTCAGAGACACAGGCATAAACCTGTTCAACGTCCTTCCATTTCTTTCTGTCTCCAATTTCTACTTATCCGGAGAAAAGTAGAAAAGATCGAGGTCTAATATGTGCCACTTACGGAGCATTTTTAGCCCTCAGATTACCAGAGATTTTTTATTCACTGAGTACCATTGGGGTCAAAAATGCCCCCAACAAATTTTATACAATAAGTTCTTTGTTGTTGCATTTTTATTCATTACCAAGAAAACAAATATTAGTAAGGTTATTGGAACATGTTTCGGCTGTCAGGGAATGAATTTCTAATGCAATAGTTACAGTTTAGTGTTCAAAATGTTCGAGTGTTCAGTTCAAAACTAATATAGACAATAATCGCTCATTACAGCTACTGTTTACTTTTCATACAGGTACATGTATACTCTGCATGTTCCTTGCACACATTTCGTCTACAGGCGGCACAGATTATATTGAACCACTTATCGTTTTCTTATGATTTTGTCCACTTGCCAAATACTTTTCTTATAAGCGAAAGTTGGTTAGGATCTTGACGATCTCTTCTGTGCACCGCATTATCAAATCTAACGGCACGTGATATTTTCTGCAACCGATTTCTAGTCATGCTGTCGCTGAAACATCGTCTGAACGAACTCTACAACAGTACTGCCGCACTGCTTCATTTCTTGTGAGAAATATCACTCCTTGTTTTACCAAAGATGGCACTGCCTTCCTTGTTTATCCACTTTAGAGTTTCTTCTAGATTAGGCTTTCTCATGAATAGTTGGAAAGCTGTTAGCGGAATTTCAAAACGTTTCCTTCAAAGCGCATTCCGGATATTACGACATTGTACATGCTGTTTGCGCACACATGTATCGCGCCACATATTCAGATTTAGGCAGCTTGTGCGTAGGATAAGTAAAAATGAATACAATACTCCAAGGTACGTGTGACAAGTAAAAAATGAATGCAATACAATACTCCAAGGTACGTGTGACAAATACAATACAATACTCCAAGGTACGTGTGACAAATAAAAAATGAATACAATGCAAAACCCCAAGGTACGTGTGACAAATACAATACAATACTCCAAGGCATAGGTGTAGCTACATGGAGGTACGAGGAGGCAGTTGCCTCCTCTTGCTTTCTTTATATACTGGAACTGTTATTGACCAGTCACCAATGACCCCAATAACCAGAATTTTGCCAAGTTGCCTCCTCTTGAATTTAAGTCTGGCTACGCTCCTGCTCCAAGGTACGTGTGACAATATAAAAATGAATATAATACAAAACTCCAAGGTACGTGTCCAAGGTACGTGTGACAAGTAAAACCTGAATACAATACTCCAATGCACGTGTAACAAATACAATGCAATACTCCACGGTACGTGTGACAACGCTTTCAGCCTCCGAATGCATATTGGTGCCCGGAAATATTTTTTTACACCACATTGCCAACAACTGGAATCAACTGCACGAATCTCGCAGTCTGTGGCTTAAGTCTCATCACCCATCGAGATTTCTGCCCCAACTACGACCCAACTCAGCTACTGGTTCAGCCTATCTCCAAGACATACTCTACTTAGGCATACCTACACCTAATTCGCTCCTAATCACAGCTCTTACCACATACTGGTTCCGACTGCAGCGCAGAGTGCTTGTCATTTATCTGTTCCCTGAAACTGGGAGCTGTAGACATTTCGAGACTAAGATTACGATTAGGTCTACTATCTCGGCGAAGGGTTCCCTTCGTATAGGCCTAGGTTCATAGGCCTAATTCCTCATGAGTTTGTCTCCTGATCGCAGGTCTTCCCTCCACTGGCTCAAACTATCTGCCAATGGAGATTATTTCCCGTGCATTTCGTTCCTGCCCGTCGACGAACCATTCCGAAGGTTTCTACCACATCGTCGCTGATGAAATCTAGAAGGATGAGGATAAGTCCGAATGGGGGGAGGATTCCAAATTTGGACAACGTTTGTCTCTGATCGTCGTTGTGGCAGGCGTAGTTTAAGTTGCTTGTCTTGTTAGTACAATAATTGTTTAAGACATCTATAATCTATTTTTATTAATCTGTTATTGAAATTTGATCTCGGTTTTAAAATCCCTTTACATTTCGTTACGATTTATTTACAGTGTTAGAGTATTATAGTTATACTTCATCCGAGTAAATAATTTGTCTAGGAAAGGTTCCAACCAGGAACTGCACAATACACTACATAATAAGTCGTATATATATATTTTTGTTATAGATTATACATAATATATTATTATTAATAAGAAGTTCATTACACCGAAATTTGAATCTCAGGCGCAGATAGTCAGCCGCCAGGAGAAGATGCCATTAGATATCCAAGTGCTTGAAAACCATAATATATAATTACATATTATTATATATTGTATGCATTACCCTAGGCATTGCACATTATAAATGTCTACATAATTGCATTTATACCTTATGTCGGTCTTGGTTCACAGATAACGTAGTATGGCAGAAATGGTGTAAATGCAAGAGTTCGTTAGCCTAAAACAAATATGTACAGTAAAATAATCTATTGCTTTTGACTGAAAGGTCACAGACTGTTGTGCTAAAACAACCAGTTTGTCTGCTAGATTTCTAGCACGAGTGTCACAATAGATACACTGCTAAAAAAGAATTTTACGGCTTTCTGTAAGTCTGTTAAATATGAGATAAAGTCTGACGTGAGAAAACGATGGCGATGTTCAGTTATAACAGCCATGCAAAGGGTTTCACTTGCGGGAATATGTACATGTATCTCTACAACCCAGCTCGATCACATTATCCAATTTCGAATCTTCTTTCGAGAGAGTCACTTTCTCGTTTTCTATGTACTGATCCCAAAGTCCAGCCACCAGATCCCCAGCAATGCGATCCCCGGCGTTCTTGGCAACCAGTCGGATGATGAAGCATCCATCTCGACGAAGGTACTCTCTGACGAACTTGCGAGATCCGCTGTCCAGGTCTGGTACGATGCGGTTGAGGTCAACCAGTCGGTCTTTGACGTAGTTCCTTTGGAAGCGGATGAATACAGAGGCCAAGACCCACTGGAGGAGACTGACAGATGTGACGATGAGCACGAAGACCAACCAGAACCAGAGGAAGATGAACATCATTTCATAGAAGAGATTCATCGGTAGAGCACACTGTACCGTGTGCGAGTGCGTGTTGCCGGATACTCGCACATCGAAGTTACAGAGCGTTTCACGCGGGAAGCGTGACGATGTCGTCCACTCCTTACCTTGGAACATCCGCCGTAGGACATCGAATCCATACAGGTGAAAATCAGTGCTGAGGAAGGCATTGAGTAGGAACAGCTGCCCGACGGCGTTGATGACGTAGACTACCTTAACGATCAGGTAAACGATCGTCAGGTAGCTACCGTACATCGCCCAACCACAGCGCTTACAGGATCCGGCGTTCTGGCGCTTACGACTCAGTCCAGTGAGGAATTGGCCGAGGCGCTGGGTCATGTACTTCAACGTTTTGTCATATCCGTCGTCTCGGTGTCTCTGGCACTCGATCGCAGCGTCCGTGATGATGTTGACTGCGATGCCAGACTTCTTGTTGAGCATGCGCCAGATGGGACGCGGCAGGTAGAAAAGGAATGCCTGGAGGCTGAAGATCAACGTCACCCATTGGTAGTAGCTGACCCGAATAGTATTCATTCGAGTCTCTTTGGTCAGTTCCTTAGTGTGTGGTAGGTAAAACGTGTTCGTAGTCCAACAAACCTAAATCAACAGTAATATATATTCAGCTTAGCTGCTGTGGCATAACAGGCCTATGAGTAGCATATTCACGTGCTTCTTATAAGAAACCAAATCTAAATAATAGGATAAGCATACGTATAAAAGTAAATATAATGACCCGAAGTGTAGTTGCTGTTCGTTTTGCAAGCACTTTGACACTTTGACGAATCCAGGTCTGCTCTTAAGTGGCTGGACCATCTACCTGGAATAGGCAATGCCTTTGGTTGAGTTTGGATCTGCGGGCGCATAATGAGAATTCAGTCGGTATACTACACGATTGACATGATATAGGCTACAGGACATACAAGCAGTGATGGGGAAAAGTTAACTAAAATGTTGCAAACTTTTAGTTTAACTAAAAAGTTTTAGTTAGGCCTAAGGTATAAGTTTAACTATTTAAACAAATAGGTTAGTTCAAATTAAAGTATAATATTTTTTGTTATTAACTAAAAAGTGTAGCTAACATTTTGGGTTATTAGCTAGAAAGATTGTTATTTTAGTTTAGCTAACTTATTACAAAATCAGTTGCCAACTTTCGGCTAAACGTTTTTATTTTAGTTGAAAAATAGTTATAGTTTTACTTAAAGAAATTAGTTAATGCCCATCGTAACATAAAAGCAACCAGTGCATGGGGCGATCTACACCTCAAATGAATTCACGGCATGCAGGGCAAAATTCTGACAGCAGGGCAAAGACCAGGACAAAGGTTTTCAGGCATATGCCTGGCATTCCCTGCTGTACGGCCGCCGCTAATGATATAATAGAAACCGTGGTTACGGTGATGCCAGAGATCCTGAGGGGCCGAGTGGGTTGGTAGCCCGCTCGTCACGTCGGCGGCCCGGGTTCGATTCCGGGTCGGTTTATCAGAGATTAATTTCTCGGATCTTTACTGCGGGTGGCTCGGTCGCAATATAAACGTGGAGTACGAGGTTGCTTTCTGCCTCCGACACTAATCATCTTCGATATGAAAAAGTGTCGTTAAGCCGAAGTACACACGGTGATGCCAGATGTCTACTCTTCACCTGGATATCGTCTAAAGTAAGCATTTGCTTCATCTCCAGAGAGTCAGAAAGTAGGCCCACTTTCGCCGCTGAAAGGCATCCTTTCCCTTTAGGGGGAGGGGCGATAGCGCATTGGATAACAAACATGCATAGAGAGCGAGAGGTACCGAGTTCGATTCACGTAGGGCGGACGTGCTTTGTAGGCTGCTATTAGCGCCGTGTATTGCAGGCTGTCTGTTCTGTTAGTATTTAAGATTTATGTCTTCTGTCATTTGTGTTCTTGTGAATTGTTTCAATTGCATAACATGTAAATGTACAGCGCAGTGCGTTTGTCAGGCGCTTCAATAAAGAAAAGATTATTAATATTATTCGCACATCTCACAGGTCCATTCTGAATGCTCTCTTGCCAATTCGACACTGCGCTTCCTCTGCACCTCCATCATTAGTGGTTTCCTCCTTGTTTCACACCATTTGAAATTTGAATCCAAATTCAAGGCACCTCCTATGCACTGTCGACGAGCAACGTAACATTGGTGTCCGCAAGAATTTTGTAGAGGGGAGCAAAGTTTTAAATTGTTGGCACGGGTACTAAAGAGGAGGGTGCTGAATGCAACCGATCGCGTCACCCTCAGCGCTCGCTCCCGGTATAGCATGAACATGAAAATACAATGATTTTTCAGAATTACGTATGCCTATTGCAGATTTGCACACGCCACTGTAGACCTGCCGCAGGCGAAAGCATCAGCACTTATGGCAATTAGCATAACCCAGTTCGAGTCTCGGAATCCATAAACGAATTAACTTCGAACTAGTGCCTATATGCTGCTCATATTGTGCGTGAAAAATTCTTCTTCATTACGTCACACCCATCTTCCACAAAAAAGTAGTTACCTTGAAGGGGCGCTATATAAATTTTTGAATGAATGAATGAATGAATGAAAACGTTGCTCTATATTGTTGCTCATTGCCGCCACAATAAACAGTTTTTGCTGAAAGACTAATTTGGCTGAAGAAACGGTGCAGTCAAACTTAATTGGAGTGTCAAAGGTAAATTAGCCTAAACATGAAAGTTAGCCTGTTGAAAAACAAGCCTGCAATTCTCCCTTTGTGACACAACAATAGGCCACATAGATTTTGTCCGTGATATTTTGTCCATGTCCAAGTGTCGAGGCAAAAGTGCACCGCTGATATGGTATTTTCAGTGCTTTTTTTCAGCCGGAACGGTCCGGAACGCCGTTCCGGGACCTTTTTTCAGCTATTAAAAAATAATTTAGCTAATTTAAATATTTAATTTAACTTTTTGTAAATTATTTAGATATCTTTATTTAATCTAAGTGCTTTCAGTGTTTATTGATATTGATATTATGTGAAATAGAAATATTACCATAAAATACGACACTATAACTGTTCTGAATTTGTTGCGTTCCGGGACCTTTTTTTCTAGAAAAAAAGCGCTGGGTATTTTTATAGTTTTTTTTTAAATTAAGCGTCTATTCGCAGTTTCCCACGACTAAGCAGGGCGCTGGGGGCAATGTACGTTGACGATTAGGATCATGAGGGCATTCGGCCTGTACCTATAATATGTCAGCGCTGGATGTCAAGAGAAATGACGGAAGGACGGAAGTAAAGAAGGATGGATGAGTGGGTGGGTGAATGTATTATAGATGGATGGACAGACAATGCGTGTTAATGCCTATAATAAAACCTAATATCACATGTGTAGCTCTGCTGCAGAAACAGCCTAACATCGCATGCACTGCTATCAAGTGTAATTGAAGGTCTATATATAGTAACTCATCGGTATGTATGCAGTCGATATATATTTGTACTAATACTTCATATGTGAGTAATGAAGTATTAGTACATGTAATGAGTAATCGTTTCCATCCCATGAACTACTAATTGTCTACGATGAGGTGGATGTGTCATTAGTAATAATGCAAGCACGCCGCACAGAGCAATGAGTAACAAGGCTGCTGTAACACATGCATGCTTAGACATTGTAGCCTAAATCTGGATGGACGGTTGGAAGAAGGGACGGAAGGACGGAAGTAAAGAAGTATGAATATAGATGGATGGACGGGTGGTGGGTGAATGGATGGTGTGTGAATGCCATGGGTGGATGGATGGATGGATGGATGGATGGATCGATGGATCGATGGATAGTTGTTTGGATGGATGGACATATCGGTAGACGATTACATGGTATTAAGTGGATGATAATTTGTGTTGAGGAAACAGCAATTCTCATATTTTATGGCACTGTTCATTTAGCCACATTGTTTATTTAGTAATATTTAGAGAATGTCTTAGGTTGAATAGTTAATAGTTAACACTCTTATTGCTATATATTATTAACACGTTTTTAACCATTTCTAGTTTTGACCATTAGTTAACTACTGCCGTGTTTTTTTTCAGCCGGAGCGTCGATCCGAGACCTTTTTCAGCTATTAAAAAATATTTTTGCTAATTTACATTTAAAAAAATTATTTAAAATTATTTAGATACTTTAATTTAATTTCAGTGCTTTCAGTGTTTATCGATATTGATAATTATATATATATGAAATAGAAATATTAGCATAAAAAATTCCCCTATAATTGCAATGTTATTAATTTGTTGAGTTCCGGAAGCTATTTTGCTAGAAAAAAAGCACTGAACTACTGTATTACTAAACCTAATTTTTAAGTAGTTAACAAGCAATGAACTACCTTTTCAAAAGTAGTTGTAATTAGGCGGTAATCTACACGAATCAATTTGACTATTGTCAACAACGTTTTCTTGAGTTTCCATCTTATAGGATCATCAACTAATGGTGACATTTCTAGTTATGAGAACCAGGGCCGTTTTAAGGTCGTCGTAGGCCCTAGGCACTCTTGCATTCGTAGGCCCCAACTGCCAGCTATGCATCAAAGCTAAGTGCGTATTCACATTATTTTTTGACGTCATGCTGAATCATGATTCATGAACACATCCAGTTTTGATTTTAAATTTCAATTTAGTCTTTGTTATGTTGCTTATTTAATATCCTGGATATATCCACTAAGGTCTTATGCAATGTGTCTGGTTTTACTTTTAAATTAACTCTAAGTTAATATCTTAAACTTGAACTGCTGCAGTACAATTAAAACAATTATAAAATTAGAATTTGAAATTTTCTTTTTTCAGTTTCGCGTCAAATTCAATCATTAGACTTATTTTTCAATATTTCAGTTTTTCATTGAAAGGTTTGCCAAGTTACTGTGTCCAATGGATAATACGGTCCTGATGATAACATTGTTCGCTAACTGATGAACTGCAATTTCTAAAATAATAATAAGGACCGTAAACCTTATTTCGGCTAGAGAAGAGAGCGTCTCTTAATAGTTTATCTCGAAACAGCGTTATATAACTGTCCAATCACTACTAATACTGCTGCCGCTACAACAACTACTGCTGCTGCTGCTGCTGCTACTACTACTGCTGCTGCTACTACTAATAATAATACTAATAGGCCTACTATTACTACTACTACTAATACTAATACTGCTAACAGCACGATCACAGGGGTTGTGGCGATGGTGGTGGTGGTGGTGGTGGTGGTGGTGGTGGTGGTAGTAGTAGTAGTAGTAGTAGTAGTAGTAGTAGTAGTAGTAGTAGTAGTAGTAGTAGTAGTAGTAGTAGTAGTAGTAGTAGTAGTAGTAGTAGTTGTAGTAGATGCAGTAGAAGTAGTAGTAGTAGCAGCAGCAGCAGCAGTAGTAGTAGTAGTAGGCCTAGGTATAGTGGTGGTCAGTGCCGGATTAACGCATAAGCCAACTATAAGCCATGGTTTTAGGCCCACAATTTCCAAAACGTTTTTGAATCCGGAGATATTAAATCAAATTGTAGCCAATTCCTAAATTTGTATAATTTTAGTCTTTTAAATAATTTTGCGCTTTACCCTAAAACCATTTTTCAGCTTTAGTTAGTTTTAGTTACTACTTACCTACTGAATAGGCTACTGACCCTAGTCACAGACTCACACTCACAGTCTGTACAGGCTTATATTTCATTAGAGAAGCATAGCTTATCATGTACAGGTAGGCCGACGTTTAGAACTTTGTGTTCAGATACCTGTACTTTAGTAATTGGCTTTGCTTTGGGGTTAGGGCCACCGTAGACTTTGGTGGTGGTTGTTGTTTTTACGGAGTCTTTAATTACGGTACGTTCATCAAAAGTTCAAACAACTAAGACAGAATACAATACCTTTTCGGCAAAGGCCACTTGACTGGACTGAAATTCCGTTGGACAGTAACAGCTGATTGGTTCGCCAACGTAGACCCTGGCGGTGGCAATGAAGGCGAAGAGCGAAAGAACGAAGACCGTGTATTTACAGTTCAATTGGTCGGCGTAGCTGTCCGCGCCTCCCAACTTGACATGTCGTACGTCGTCAAACAGACTCAACAGTTTATCCATTCCTTCAGATTACCATTAACTTATTCCTGGTTAACCGGGCGTCAGTGCCTTTATAGGCCTACATGTTGTGCAGCCTTGCATCATAATTGTCACTCTAGACCCTGTGTCGTGATTGGAAGAAACTGAGTGGGATAGATTTTGGTTGTGTAGGCGAACACTCCAATGGGTCCTGTTCATGAAAGTCATTTGGCTAATTAGATAATTGTAGGCTATGTCACATTAGCACACCATAGGACGTAAACTGTTATTCTTACAAACTGTAATTCGTTACATTTGTTGTTCGGCAGCAGTGCAGAAGACCTATGCAGCATTAAGTAAAGCGCTTCCTTGTCCCTTATATTAGTTTGGAACGTATAGGCTATAGTAGGCGCTGTTTTGCCGCGTTTCAGCCATTGAACTGGCAGGGGAAGAAGGTTCTGAACAGAAGACCAATTAATGTGTTGCAGGACTTGTAGATTACTTCCCAGCAGTGGTGTAGTGGGGGCGGGGGAACGTGGGGAACGCCGTTCCCCCACTTTTTTCTCACACTATGCAAAATTCTTGCAAGATGGCACTTTTTGCTTACTTCAATATCCAGGCGTTCCCCCACTTCATTTTTTAGGACTACACCACTGCTTCCCAGTTGACGCTGGTAACAAATTTTAAGAAGCTTCATAATCTATTTGTGTGCTCTGTGAATACTTGTAAAGGGTCGTTACAAGAAGTCCCTTCGGCAGACTCGAACCAGCAATCGTTAGGACACAGACCAAGCACGCTACCAACCCATGGTCACCGCGTCGAGGACCTACGGGCAGAGATAAATGTATGGAGAAATGTATCTATGTAAAAATATTCGTAGAGCGAAATGTATGGAGTAGTGTATCGTCAGTGGGAGATAGTTGTGGAGTTCTCCAATTTCCACTGCATTCAATCGGATCCAGGGATGGGTGTTGATGAATGTTTGCAGACACTGTAATTCTCAAAACTATAATTATGCTCTCCAGCATAATAGTGGTTTTTAGAATTCCTTTACGAGGCATTACACAGAAGTCTGCGAACTGTTCGGATCTATTGGACCATTTGAGACAGGAACTACGTGCACGTGCATGTTCCCCAGTGCATAAGTATATAATAATGGATTACAAAATTAGACATGATATACCATCTGCTTTCCTTACATCACGTGCAAGATTACTCAGACATACAGACATGATTCTATATGGCCATCTGTACATGCGTGATATACGCATCCAGCCTCAGCCTCATTGCCTTCGTAATTATACCATTAATTATAGCTAAAATGTTTCTTTTATAGTAATGTTTGGTGAGAACAGACACTCGTGTGGAATGAATGTCCGGTCATATGGATATAGTCTGCCTGCAGTCTATTCGGTTGCGCGCTTAATTTATTATCTGTTTCCGGTTTGAGCATTTTGAGCAAACCACAAGGCACGCTTCTTCTGAGTCCAACTAAGAACTGAATCCACGTAACTACCATGGAGAAATCTCGAACCTCAGATTCGGATTTACTGAACCTGCGCTTCAATCTAAAGTAATCTAATCGAAAAACTGCTGTAGCGCCACTGCATAATGTCAAAGCACGAGGCTTCAATCGATGACCCTTTTTCTGAGTCCAATAATAAGAAGACTAGAGAAAATAGTCCATTAATCCAACATCGAGAGGCAGTGTATACTCCGAAGTGCTATAAGTGACTTCGTTTTCTTAATCTCGTCATGTGCACGAGGACGAGTGGCTGTACTTCTCCCTCGCGATCGGATCCTCTAATCACGCAGTTTATGCTTGCAATGGTTATGACCACAATAAAGTGAACCCTTAAAGGACATTACTTTAAAGTATGTCCAGGCCATCTGGTGTCGAAGCACATTCGGATGAAGAGAAGCAGGTATGAAAACGCATACTTTCACAGTCCCTGTTGACTCTATAATTATAGATCTGACACGATATATAAGTTAATCAAATTAATAATGAGTCAAGGAAAATTCATGATTAATCTTACAGTATAGGCCTACCTTTCTCCTGAAAATATAAACCAGGATTCACTTGTAATGACCTATGAATATAACAGTTTCAATAGAATAGACTAGAAGGCACGTGCAGTCATTCTTACGTAATCAGCCTGTCTGGACTGCAGCCATATTCTAGCGTCTTTGTAGGTTTTACAGGGTAACAGGACATTAACCACCCGGACAATAACCCCCGGACAATAACTCCCGGACAATAACCCCCGGGACAATAACTTCCCGAACAATTACCCCTATACTGACAAAGAGTGAAGGAATGAGTACACATGAACGACTTACCATACATTAAAAAGCAATTATTAGACAATAATTAGACAATTAGTATACCGGGTGCGCCATTAAAAATGAGAACAGCGCGTTCAATCGTGTTTCATACAATATCAGATTGTGTTTTGAGTAAATCTTAAACACGTAAATTATTCTATGATGTACTTACTTACCAAATCAAGCCAGTTCGACGTATTGTGAAGAAAGATTTACAACTTAAAGCGTACAATCGTGTGATGGGGCAGGTGATAACGAATGCTGTAAATTAAAACGCCTGCAACGAAGTCAGCAGCTACCGGTATTTGAAATGTATCCTAACGAGATAATTATGAGCACGAAGCATTTGGTTCACAGATGAAAAGACATTTACAGTTTCCACACCAGTTAATTGTCAAAGTGATCGTGTTTATGCCAAGTAAGAAAGAAAAGCAAATTCCAGCACCAAGACTCGCATGCGAACGTGGACATTTCAGTCGCAGCATCATGGGTTCGGCAGTCGAAGACTCCAAGATCTTTGGTTTCGGTCGGTGTGTCTCCGATGGAAAAACCAATGTAGTGTTTGTTGGACCCGAAATCAAAGTAAACAGTAGACATACTATTGTGATCACGTTCTAGAAAGAGGTTTACTTCCTGAGCAAGACGTAATCGTCACAATTGAACGTCGCAGCAGGGCGCAGCTCCTTCACACTTAGCAAGAAGCACTCAACTTCCATCATCAGGAGAACCTTCATCGAATCAGACATGTGGCCTCCAAATAGCCCAGACTTAAAACCGGTAGACTATGCTGTTCGGAGTGCCCTTAAGCAAAAGTCTACATTCATCGTAAATTCACAACAATAGAACAACTGAAGTTGGCCATCGTTGAGGAATGCCGAAAAATGTCCCAGAGATTTATAGACAGGAGCATCTTTATAACGATCGCGTGGCACAACGTTTAGGAGAAATTGTTGAAAACCGAGGCGGACACATAGAATATTACATTTAGCAACAAATTACTTGCATTTTGAAAAGAAAAAGAAATTAATTAAATAAATAATTCAGATTGAATGCGATGTTCTCATTTTTAATGGCCCACCCTGTATATAGACATAAAAGAATTACGTATGCTGACTCCAATGCACGGATCTAGACGTCATTAGCAACTACAATGAGCGCAATGTTCTTGACTATCTACGTGGAATAGCTCACAACCTTTGTTTTTAAGTTCGATGAACTAATTGACAATAAACAGCATTAAATTTCATACTGTGACATTGCATGGTTCTCTAGTTCTCTTAGCCGCCCCCGCCTCCGTTATGAACTAAGACCGAGGCCACACGGTTTCCTCCTCCCAACCAAGGACGATCGCAATTTCACCTCTCTTGTATTATTTAAAAACATCTACTAAATACATTATCTCCAGTCTATACCTCATTGGTTACCTCATTCGTTGCCCTAACATACATTGCCACTAGCCTAATTCTCCTGTAGTAACTGAGATAATATTTGCTATCTCAACCCATTTATTAACTAACCGTCAGGACTGAGATAATTTTTCCATGCAGGCATACACACCTACACACATACATGCATACATGCATACATGCATACATACATACATACATACATACATACAAACATACATACATACATACATACATACATACATACATACATACATACATACATACATACATACATACATACATACATACATACATACATACATACATACATACATACATACATACATACATACATACATACAAAGGCCTGCAGATGGCCATTTGCAAGCTAAAAGAGTTAAAAAGACACAATATGAATATCGATATCTAGATATATGCACATAATGCTCAACGATTTTCACAGCTTCACCGTTTCTTTTGCAAATTCAAAGAATTACTACACCCACTCGTCTCAGTGGCGGAATTTCAGAAACATTTATTTAAAAAGATTCCGAGTGTATGGCAGCTACTCAGAAATAGGTTCACCAATCACCATCATTCATTGTTGATCGTTGATCTAGCATTTTCGAGACCACTTGCATCAGAGCGAACCTACCACACACAATGCTGGAAGAATTTCTCTTAATCAAACCTTCTCGTGTTCTTTGCTGGAATCGCCAAAATGGCGCATGTCTGCAGAGGACATTTAAAGCATCTTCAGAAGATTTACTAGGCAACTCTGATCGATCTTCTTGATCAAAATGAGCCTACGAGAGCATGAAAGACTCGTAACTATTGCAATATTTCAAACTTTGACCTGAGCGTGAAGCTGCAGTCAAAAGACGCACACGGGTCGCTGACCGCTGTTATCGAAAACTCAAAAAATAACTGATAGACCAGACTGGACCACGCATCTGCGTCAACTGTATCGCCTTAACAACATGAAGCAATTAGCAAAGAGAATTATCGAGGGCTTCAGTGATCCTCATGGACTCTGGCGATCCATGCACAGGATTTTACATGGCTCATCACTTAACGTACAGCCCAACATACAACCCAATGCTACGACTGATGACTTCGCTAAATCTTTTGCTAAAAATATCTAGGATGGCAGGTCAGATCCTGCAGAGACACCTCAACCAACATAATTATTCTGCCTGCAGCCCTAAACTTAACCTATCTGAACCAGTCAGCGTAATTGAGGTTTACTTATCATCGAGGGCTTTCCTAAAAAAGACTTGCGACCTGGTTCTAACGTGGCTCATCATCAAAAGTTGGCCGATGAGCTGACTCCATTCTTGATAGAAGTAAAAATTATGAACAACTCTGCAGTTCATGAACTTTTTCTAACACGCTGAAACGTGCTGTTCTGGTAGGCTACTATGAAAAGGTTTTAACACTCTAACGTCGAGCGTATATTATACTAAAATTTCCTTAGTCCTTCCCGTGCAGGTCTCCACATCGGGCAACGCATCTTCTCCACTCGTCTCTGTCCATCGCCAGCCCCTCGGCTTCGTCCAACGGCATCTCCAGGAATCTTACGTCGTCTCTTATGGTTTCCAGCCAGTTCTTCCGTGGTCTACCTCTCTTCCTTCTCCCTCCAGAATTCGAAGGTACCACTTGTTTGACTCTTCTTTCGTCATCCATACGACAAATATGCCCCATCCACTTCAACCTTCTCTTTCTAATGATGTTGTGTATATCGTCTTGTTCCGTCCTCTCTCTCTCTGATGCTTTTTTTTATCTTGTCGCGCCGTGATAGATGTAGGATTCTTCTCAGACACCTATGATGTACTGCTTGTAATTATCTTTTCCTGTTTGCCACTGTCATTGGCCATGTGTCAGATTCATACAACAGCGGCGCTCAAAACTATGGCATTGTACAGGCGAATCTTAGTCTTCATAATACATGTACATCCGTTTTTCTTCCAGATCTTGGTAATCCTCCCAAATGCAGCATTTTGCCTTTCCTGTACGTATCTTTATATTATTCAGTATACTGCTGTATGCATGTGACACATGGACCTTGCGCAAGCGGGAAACAAACAAGCTATTGGCATTCAAGATGAGATGCTACAGGAAGATACTTCACATCAGATGGGAGCAAAAGATAACAAATGTGGAGGTGCGTGCGAGAGTGGGAAATACAAAAAATATCAAACAAATGATAATGGAGAGGAAACTAAACTTCTTTGGACATGTATGCAGAATGGGAAACGATAGACTCGTCAAACACGTCATCTTCGGGATGATGGACGGAAAGGGGGTTAGGGGAAGACCGTGCAGGGAGTGGCTGGATGACGTCGCGGACTGGTGTGAAATGGAAATCCACAAACTTAGCAGAATGGCGCAGGAGAGAGACAGATGGAGACGGATAGTGAAACATGCGATTGACACCAACGGGCACTGAGCCCATGGACCGCAATGATGATGATGAATGATGATGATCTTTATTTCCCTGTCGCAGCTGCTGTCCGCTGTTATTAGGCTACCGAGGTAGCAAAAAGCCTTCAAGGAGTCTACTGCCCTGACCTATAATCGATTACAATCTTGTCATCTTCATTCCACTTACCGACTTTCATGATCTTTGTTTTTTCTGGATTCATCTACACTTCTACAGCATATCTCATGCAGCATCACCATGGCCATGACTTTCCCAGGAATTGACAATAGAGTAATGCCTCTCCAATTGTTGCATCGTCTTAAATCTCTTTTTTTGGAGTTGGGATGATGATACCTTTTGTCCATGCCTGCTGTCCATATGCTGTTGCACAATTTTGTCAACTCTCTTACCACTGACTCGCCTGCATATTTGATCAGTGCGGCTCTTACTCCAACGTTTCCTGCAGCCTTTCAATTTTTAGATTTTCAATTGCCTTTCTTATCTCTTCCTCATTTATGGCCTTTACGTCAATTTCCAACTCCTCTACCCATGTTCCGTGTCAGACACTTTCGGCTATATTGATGGCTCTGGGCAGTTCAGAATATTTCGATGTGCTGTCTCCACAGTCTTGTCTGTTCTTCATGAGTCTCAGTCACCTGACCATCACTTTTTTTTATTGCCAGGACCTGTGCCATTGTGTTTTCCGTGAGTTTTATCACAATATGGAACAGCTTTTTGGAAGCTTCTCTTCTTGCTGCTTCTTCGGGCCAATTTGTTCTATTCAGAATTAATAATTGTTCTTTTTCACATCTACATCTCTTATTAACTTCCTTATCTTTTTCTCTGTATGTTTTCATCTTTTTCTTGTTGGTTGCCTCCTATTGTGCTCCCCTGTTCCATGTTTTTGTTTAAGCCGTTTTCTTTTCATCTATTACCTTCCGTGTTTTTTTGGAGATCCAAGCCTCCTTCTTGTTTCCTCTTCTGAAACCCAGAGTATTCCCTCCAGCCTCCAGAACCGTGCTGCTCCATTTATGCCATTCTAAATCTAGCAACCCCTTCACATGGCTAGTATTTGTTTCATCCTCTTCTTCAAGGTGTTCCAGGACAGCAAACCTCTTCTCAAATTCCAGCTATACTGTTTTCGAGTTGTTTCTACTTTTAGGCTATCCACATTTTTAATCATTCTCTTGTTTGTCATTGTTAGTTTTTTTAATT
This sequence comes from Aporrectodea caliginosa, assembly GCA_020284085.1. NCBI lineage: Eukaryota > Metazoa > Annelida > Clitellata > Crassiclitellata > Lumbricidae > Aporrectodea > Aporrectodea caliginosa. The sequence goes on from JACEVL010000139.1 coordinate 333,918, forward strand.
TGATCTTTAGTTTTACTACCAACAGATGAAGGTCCAATGCTGCATCTGCACCTCTGCATACATTGACATCTCTTAGTGATGAGATCCACCTCCCAGATATACATATGTTATCTATTTGGTTGCGAGTATTCCCACCAGGTGACGTGCATGTAAGCCTGTGTATTTTCTATGCTGGAAAAGCTCCGTCCAATCTTTAAATTGTAACAGATGAATAGGCTCAACAACCCTTCTCTATAATTGTCGGATCGTTCCCCTCACACTCTTTGCTCCTTCCTGTCAGTATATATTTTGGCGAGTAAATTTGTTACCAAATTTTGTATACCAAAAGCGACTAGAAAAACAATGCAGCTGGTCGTTAGAGCGTTAAAAGAAAATTAAATATCCTTCTGTGTTAACGACCTAAAGACGCGTTTCAATGGATGCATTTTTTAGAGTACTGTTAGTCTTTAGAAAGTTGTGTATATGAATAGCTAAGAAAGATAGATCTTGAGCTGGGATTTGAATGTCTCCAGAGATGGCGCATTCTTTAGGAAGACCGTTCCAAGCAGTGGGTCCAGCGAAAGCAGTGGAACCAAGCTTTGTAGAAGACCGTGGGCTTGTAATTGAATCCTTAGATAAGGATTATAACCGACATCTGTTCCGGTTGTCTGCTACCCGGCATAGGTCATTCATTATAGGTTGTACGCGGTCGGGACTTAATGGAAGATTTTGGTTACGAGACTCTTACAGTAAAATACACGCATGCCTATGCGAACTGGGTTCCCCGTATGCAAGAGGCTCCTGGTGTCCTCTTTTGCCCAAATAGCAGTCCAAACCAATTACAGATGTAGGCCTATCTGTACATAATTATGTGCAGGATAATTTTATTCCTACGTGCCTGCATATGTATACATAAAATGCATAGTCGCATAGCCTACGACTGCCTACGTGTACATAGCCTATTTAGAACGTAATTACTAGTTGATTGTTCGTTAGACCGTTAGTGGGCGTTAATGGCGGTCCCTAACAGAGGCCTATCCTACCATAATTGCTTAGTTCTTACGCACCCCAACAACGGGCTCTCAAGAGGACCTATAAACTTTCAATATATAGATGCATGTAATAATAATAATCTTCGTTTAATTTTCAAACTGACAAGTATACGCAGTATGATTCAATTCATAGTATCAACGGATGATCACAAGTTATTACAGGAGTCGAATTTAACTGTTTGACAGCCACGCAAGGCGCCCATCGCATCCTAGTGCTCATTGTTTCAACGCCTAAATTATGGCGAATGAACAGGCTGAGTCGACCTTAGGGAGGGTAGAGGGAAGCGATCCCGCGTCCGTTTCCTCTCGTGCCAGAGTGTTAGACTACCATGCATGTACATAAATGCATGTATGCATAATATATGTACGTACAAACATGCATACATGCATGTATGTATGTATGTATGTATGTATGCATGTATGTAGGCCTGTATGTATGTATGTATGCATGCATGTATGTAGGCCTGTATGTATGTATGTATGTGCGTATGTATTTATCAGGGCACTTATATCGCGCATTTTACGTACCTCACAAAAGCGCTTATATGCGGCGAATGCGAGATTAAAACCCTGCGTAATACCCTGCGTACGTTGAAGAGGATCTGTAGGCTATATAGGTACACCATAAGGTTATACGAATTCCCTGCGGAGACCTAAGGAAACAGTTGTGCTATTGAGTAAAAATAATAATTTACGAGACGGTTGCCTCTCATCACGGCATAGAAATCCGCCTTTTTGCCGATGATTAATCTATACCAAACTTCGGCTAAATGAGGTCGCAGATGCTATGAGATACTTCTTGCCTGCACGGGTGACATTACGAGATATGGGAATTTGATGACAGTCTGTATAAGCCCAGTTGTTTAAAGGCAGATACTTTGACGCAGGCTGTGATGATTCGTATACTTTATACATTTAAGTTATACCACTGGCACATGTAGAACTTTAGTAATGTGTTTGTCTGAGATAGCCTATAGGGCTTTTGGCGTTGATTGATAACCAGAGTTTTGTATACTATGTTGCCTCTGTTTTCGAAGTATTTTTAAGCTGCTGTCTGCGTATATTTAGTCAGAGACGGTACGGTATATATTGGACTTGGAGAGGGGAAAACGGACGTGGAATTGTCAACTATATGCCATAGCCTTGACTCGATGGACAGTGGGAACTGGAGCCATTTTCCGGACTCATCAAGTTTTTTAGAGTGGTACTTCGGCTGTTCAAGTGGACGAACGGAGCAGAGCTATAGCTAATGCATCCCGGTTGCTCGAGTCCTCTTAGGTGTCCCTTTGACAGTGTTTCACGTTCGTGCAGTTATATCAATTGAATGTTCTTTCCTTATGTGGAACTGTATAATTAAAGCCATTGATAGTTATGACCATGGAACGATATTTGTAAATAATGTGTGAATAAAATGTTAATAAACATTGGAATTAAAAACAAGTTTTGTGCGATTTTTTGCTATTAAAGCGAGCAACCACAATTGTTTGGCGTATACCAATGGGAGAGACCATTTGTATGCCTGTGGAAGGGACCCCTCAGCAAGCGACCGATAGAAACATTCAAAGATGATGGAGCACATCCGCGATATCCATATATAATTATATATATATCCAGCTATTTCTTTCGTTGGATAGCTCCTCGCCTAATTCAACTAGTCACATATGTAATATACATATAATATACGTGTAGGCTATATACTTGCTTTGGATTTGATATTCAGTCTTGGATGGCCAGTAACAAGCTTCTTCTGAATCATTCTAGCACTGAATTTATCCTCTTATAGGCACATGTCAACAACTCCATAAATGGGTTGATGTCTGTTCAGTTAGGTCGCTTGAGTGTTGATGGACATAACTGAGCCCTTTAGACTAATAGGACCAAGTGGGAAAACGGCACCAAGTGTAAAACCGAAATCAGAGTTACAGAATCTACACGATGAATAGTGAACCAAGTCCAAAAACCTTTCTGTTTCATTCCCCAGAGGGTGTGCTATTATTCATCGCGTAAAATTTTGAGCATAGGCCTATTATACGTCCGAGTAACAGTGGACCAGATCCAAATTCTGGAGCTGGTACACTGTTAACCAATGATTACCTACTTCAGAATTCAGATGCCTTGTTGACAACATGAATTCGGCGAGAGACCACAGCCTAGCTGAGGCTAGTAAACTTCTATTAACCGAATGTGGCCCATTTCTTGATGTTGAAATACAAGAATCTGACAATCTGTGCGCATTTTGTAAGTTGTTACATTGTTATCATGCATTTCTATGGTTTATAAGAAGATTGCGTGGCACGCGATTGCGAGCGATATTAGCCGCTGAGTAGGTCTCTTGAAGAGGCGCTGTATAAATTCTCGAAATGAATTAGGGAACGATGAAATGCTATCGGTGTCAGAATGTCATCGAACAACTTGTAAAATGTTAATAATTCACAAAACAACCTGACTGGTGTGGACTTGATTTGTTATAGCACCAGTGTTAAGCAGGTCTGCCTCTTTTGGAGATTTACATTACATTATACCTGCTAAAGAGCCAAACGCCTATGTTACCTAGAACAATCCTTCCCGACTGTATCAGTACTTCCTAATAAAGCCCATGCCAAACTACTCTTCTCCATATTACACAACCCCAAAACATGTCCTTCACCAACTCTTACTTGCACTTCGTTTCCTCTCCCTTCACCATGATTAAGACAGTATTATAGTGGTTAAAGATACAGTGGGTTCGTGTAAATCCCTTTACATTTCGTAACGATTTATTTACAGTATGAGAGTAGGCCTACTTCCTCCGAGTAAATGATTTGTGTAGGAAAGGTTCCTACTATACACTACATAATAAGATGTTATATGCAGTTATGTGTTATATATAATACATAATATATATTTTTAGTATCAATTAATTAATTACATTTTTAACGCGCGCACAGTCACACCGAAATGTGAATCTGAGGCGCGGATAGTCAGCCGCCAGGAGAAGATGCAGTTAGATATCCAAGTGCTTGAGAGCCATATACATATAATTATATATATATATACTAGTATATTGTTCCCGGCTTCGCTCGGGTTTCTCCCAGGCATACTCTTTCACGGCTGCAAATGAAGGCTACTTACTGACTTACCATATGTATCGTTTCCCTTATTAAAATGTCGAATCTGCTTTATTTGCTGACCGGCTTAAACTATTTAAAATGTCCATATACCTAGATGCGAAAATAGCAGCTTTGCCCGTGTATTTGGATAATTATGACCTTTTCTCCCGGAGAACATTGTGTAAAGTTATCGTGTCGCCACCTGCCGAATGTGCTTCCATGTTACTCTAGGGTAATCCATTTTTCCCGGTTGATTTGCTATGGGTTTGAAAATAAACTAAAAACATTCATAAATCGGAATTGAAAAGAAATTGTGAGCTGAAAATAGTTGGGTTGAGATAGAAATTCGAATCAGAACGTTCGTTAAAAATTTTCTATCGCTAAGGTGTTGCATTAGTGAGTTTTTATTCGCTTTGACCTAAAAATTCGCCACTTGGCGACTTGGTGATTTGAAAACAATGGTCATCGTGATTGGTAGCGAGATTGCTGGTTGAACTAGATTTTAAAGCGTTTCAATAACGAATGACCACTTCGCAATTAAAAATGTCCATATATCGGTATTTAAGTTAATTGTCAGTTGGTCGTGTTAACCTAGAAATTAGCGTAAGAACGTTTTGTAAAAATTTCCATATCTCGAGAGCGATACGTTCGCGAGCCTTTGTTGGGACAATAAACAGGAGAACAAACTTTCAGACTTATAGTATAGATATAGTGTATGCATTACCATACGCATTGCACGTTATAAATATCTACATGATTGCATTTAAACCTTATGTTGGTCTCGGTGCACAGATAACATAGCATAGCAGAGATGGTGTAAATACAAAAGTTCGTTAACCTTTAAAAATAACTGCACAGTAAAATAGTCTACATAGTGATTTTGACTGAAAAAGATACAGACTATTGTGCTATAACAACTAAGAAACTAACTCTAGGTAGTTAGTCTGTTATATTTGCTGCAATAGTGTCACAAAAGATACTCTCTGTAAGTCTGTTAAATATAAGATAAACACACGTGTGCAGGCGATGGCGATGTTCAGTAATAACAGCCATGCAAAGTGTTTTAAATGCGGGAATATGTAGGCCTACAACTCAGCTCGATCGCATTATCCGATTTCGAATCCTCTTTCGAGAGTGTAACCTGCTCGTTTTCTATGTACTGATCCCAAAGTCCGGCCACCAGATCCCCAGCAATGCGATCCCCGGCGTTCTTGGCAACCAGTCGGATGATGAAGCATCCGTCTCGATGAAGGTATTCCTTGACGAACTGGCGAGATCCGTTGTCCAGGTCTGGTACGATGCGGTTGAGTTCAACCAGTCGGTCTTTGACGTAGTTCCTTTGGAAGCGGATGAATACAGAGACCAAGACCCACTGGAGGAGACTGACAGATGTGACAATGAGCACGAAGACCAACCAGAACCAGAGGAAGATGAACATCATTTCATAGAACAGATTCATCGGTAGAGCACACTGGACCGTGTGCCTGTGCATGTTGCCGGAAACTCGCACGGAGACGTCACAGAGCGTTTCACGCGGGAAGCGTGACGATGTCGTCCACTCCTTGCCTTGGAACATCCGCCGTAGGACATCGAATCCATACAGGTGAAAATCAGTGCTGAGGAAGGCATTGAGTAGGAACAGCTGTCCGATGGCGTTGACGAGGTAGACTACCTTAACGCTCAGGTAAACGATCGTCAGGTAGCTGCCGTACATCGCCAAACCTAAGCGCTTACAGGATCCTGCGTTCTGGCGCTTACGACTGAGTCCAGTGAGGAACTGGCCGAGGCGCTGGGTCATGTACTTCAACGTTTTGTCATATCCGTCGTCTCGGTGTCTCTGGCACTCGATCGCAGCGTCCGTGATGATGTTGACGGCGATGCCAGACTTCTTGTTGAGCATGCGCCAGATGGGACGTGGCAAGTAGAAAAGGAATGCCTGGAGGCAGAAGATCAACGTCACCCATTGGTAGTAGCTGATCCGAGCCGACGTCAGACGATTTTCATCCGTCAGTTCTTTATTGCTTGGTAGGTAAAACGTGTTATTAGTCCAGCAAACCTAAATCAACAGGCAATATATATGCAGTAATGCCTAGCTGCTAGCGTAGCGATTATATAGTAACACATTCATGTGCGTCTTAACCTTCGCACGACGGAGGGGTAAATAATTACCCCAGAGGTGTTTGGATGTTGAGTGCAAAGTAACTGTAGGCAGATTTAATTTGACGTTCCACGTGTTTTAAAGTTCGACCAATGAGTTATTCTGACGCCAAAACTAGGAACAGGTCATGTTGTCTGAAGAAGATTTATGAGTCCAAAGTGTCATGGTGTAAATATTCATTCATTCATTTCAGATATTTATATAGCGCCCCTTCAAGATTTCTACTCAGAGGCGCTCCCGACTACAGCGCGGACACTGAATCGGAGTTTCACGCCGAAGCGCATGAGCAATTGCGAGTGAAGGACTTGCCCAAGGTCCCTACGCGGCGGCTTGAGGTGGAAATATTACCCCTCTTCGTCCTCTACATCGTTATTTTTTCGTTCATAATGAAGATGCATTTTAAAAAGATATTTGCTCATAAGAAGTCTGCAATCAGAAACAATAATAAAGATCTAGTGATCAATATAAGGCTGTTATTGACCTTCGGTGGTGAAATCCGCTGTATAATAACGGTGATGTGCGTGAAACTAAAACCAACTTTATAATTTATTAAAAGTTTAATAATAAAAATGTGTAAAGTTCTTAATATTTAATACTACTAGAAAGCAGACATGAAATAAACTTATATATTTGAAATTCTATATTATATTTTTGAATGTAAAATATATCCGTCAGTGATTCTACCTGTGCTGAGCCATGGGGGGGTCTGGGATTATTGGCATAATTTTATTAGGGGGTCCTTGAATGTTTTACGGTTGTTGACAACGGGGAGTGAGAGGGTCAAAAACTGCCCAACATTTACTGACATTATTAATGGACGACCCCTAAGTCGCGAGGTGTAGTTCGAGGCCCAGACTATATTACAATATGCTATTAACAGGTGGAGTAATGAGTAATAACTTGCTTAAACTGCAAAGGGTTCAGAACTCTCTGGCTAGAGCCATAACTAATACATCCAAATATGAACATATAACCCCTGTGCTTAAATCTTTGCATTGGCTTCCTGTTCAACAGAGAATTCGTTTCAAACTGGGGCTCATAGTAGGCCTATATAAAACTGTAAATTCTGGCCAACCACAATATTTAAAATCAGTTCTTATTCCCCAGACTTGTCATTATTCAATGAGGTCATCTGATCATCTTTGTCTGGTCATACCAAAATCAAGAACTGTTCTTGGCAAACGAGCTTTTTCAGTATCTGGACCTACTTCTTGGAACTCTCTTCCTGTGTCTGTACGCTGTGCTCAGTCGCTTGTGTCATTTCGTTCGCGGCTGAAAACTTACCTCTTTCAAATTGCTTATCCACCGTAGGCTGTCTCTCTGTCTCTTACGGACTGATCTTTTGGATGTTGACTTGATTACGGCTTGGTTTTGGTGTGCCATCGGTTGATGCCTTGTGCATTAGACACCGGCGCAATATATTAGTTGCTAATTACATTACATTACATTACATTACATTACATTACATTAATATAGATTAGTTAAAACGGATGGATAATGTATATGAAATGCGCCACGAAATACCTATATATGTTGTTGCCCAGTTTAATCGATATTTGAGAAATAATTATGTTCCTTCCAGGTCATGTTTTGATCGATAACGTCACCAAGACAATTGACTTTAGTAAATTGAGGAATGAGTAGTGAGGGTGTTTGCGTAGGGGTGGTTTTCCTGTAAGAACTTAACAGTATAAAGGGTGTTTTACTTAAGTTTAGAGAAAGTTTGTTTGCTTTTAACCAGTCACCCACAAGGGGTAGTTCAAGGTTCATAATTTGGAATACGTTTTCGTGGGATTTGTGTGTTTTAACAAGCGTTTGAATCATCTGCAAACAACTCAGAGTGTCATACAGAAGTAACATGGGGTAGATAATTTTTATAAAGTAAAAATAATAGTGGTCCCAGAATGGAATATTCAGGAACATCAAATTCAATCAGGCGAAATTTCGTTATTTCATTATTGCATTGGACTTGTTGTTGTCCAGATAATGTTTGAACCAAAGGAGTGGTAACCCTCGAATGCCATAATTAGGCCTATCTAATTTTTTCAAAAGGATTTTATGATCTACCGAATCGAACTCTTTTTAAAGATCAAGAAATATTCCAACAGAATTCTCGTTATTTTCAATAGTGTGCGATTTTTTTCTTGGTTTTTCAAGAGCGACATGGCAGTTGAATGTCCATTCTGAAATGCATGTTGGTTTAAATATAGGATTTTCATTTTACTAACGTAGTCGTACAGTCTATTATAGCCTACATAGCTCTTTCAATCAGTTTAGAAAAATAAGGCATTACGGATATGGGCCTATAATTGCCTAGTTCAGATTTGTAACCCTGTTTGTAAATTGGTGTGACTCTGGCTAGTTTCAACGCAGGCGGGACAATTCCAGTGGCAAAAGAGGAGTTTATGATTTCCGATAGAGGAGTAGCGAGAAGATTTAATATTGCACTAGTAGAGTCACTAGAGTGTATTGGTTAATATAATCTGGGCCAGAGCTATGAGTAAGCTTGAGAGACTGATTAATAGAAATTAGCTCCTCTGGGTTGTAGACGTTAGGGCAAAGGATACAGGAAGAGACGGCAAGAATGAAAGCTTTTTGAGAGACCAGAATTTTGTCGGATAGGGTTTGAGCAATACTCGAGAAGTAAGAGTTAAATCTTTCAGTCATATAGTTCCTGCGCCAGTTATTTTAACACCGCTAATACACAGTTCATCAATTTTGTTGTTGTTAATGGATGTGTTAAGTATGGTGTCACGACAATTCGTCTACAGGCTTTTCGTCTACGACACCTCGTCTACAGACATTCCGTCTGCGAAGTTCTTTGATATTGTCACTTTAAAATGGAAGCTGGATTGATGAAAAAACTGTTTCCCTAAATGGAAGTGGGATTGATGAAAACATTCCTGTGTTGAAATAGAGGCTGGATTGATCGAAATAATTTTTCCCGTAAATAGAAGCTGGATACAAAGCTGGATGGATGAAACTAAGTTTCCATTCAATAGAAGTTGGATTGATGAAAATAATCTTTTCAGTAAGTAGAAGCTGGATTCCTGACAGTATTTAGCACGTTTTAGCGAAAATATAAGAAAGCGGCCTCTGTTGATTAACCCCTAGATAGGCCCCTACAGATAGGCCTACACTTGTAGGCGAAATGTCTGTAGACGAAGTATCTGTAAACGAAGTGTCGTAGACGAAAAGTCTGTAGACGAGTTGTCGCGCGCGGAACCTTTGATCAACGCCCTTATAAATATTCGCCCTTTTAAGCGGCGCCTTTTTGAATGCGCCCTTTTGATAGTCGCCCTTTCGAAATCGCCCTTGTGATAGGATACCGTTTACTTTGTACTGTTTAGACTTTAGAAAATGTCTTAGGTTAAATCATTTTTACACTTATTGCTAGATGCTATTAATAGCTTTTTTAAAACGATTTCTATAGTGATGGTCATTAGTTAATTACTGTAGCAGAACTACTTTTCTCAAACGTATACTTGTAATTAGGAGGTAAACTACACAATCTCAATTTGTTGTTGACAACTTTCTCTTCAGTTAGGCGTACCATCTTATGGGATCAGCAATTAAAATAAATTAAATTTCTAGATATGAGAAATTGTTCGCTAACTTATGAACGTCTCTTTCTAATGACCTTAAAGTTTAAACCTTATTAAATAAGGTTACAGGTCATTTTCGGCTAGCGCTGAGAGCGCCTGTAATTAGATTTTCACGGAGCAGTATTATATAATTGTCCAATCACTAGGCCTACTATTAATACTGCTGCTGATGCTGCCATAGTACTGCTGCTTCTGCTGCTACTGCTACGACTACTACAATAATACTTCTACTACTATGAACAATAACATTAATAATAATAATAATAATAATAATAATAATAATAATAATAATAATAATAATAATAATAATAATAATAATAATAATAATAATAATAATAATTTGCTGCTCCTAATAGGCTACTAATACTGCTAACAGCACTATCAGGGGTAGTGAGTGGTACTAGTAGTATAGGTATACTGGCAGTTGTTCTTTTTGTAGGGTCTTTTCTCGCAGTACAGTGCGTTCATCAAACGTTCAAACATCTACGACAGAATGGATACCTTTTCGATAAATGGCAAATTAACGTCCTTTAACTCTGATGGACAGAGACAGCTGATGGGTTCGTTAACGTAGACCCTGGCGGTGGCAATGAAGGCGAAGAACGACAGAACGAAGACCGTGTATTTGCAGTTCAGTTGGTCGGCGTAGCTGTCTGCGCCGCCCACCTTGACATGTCGTATGTCGTCAAACAGACTCAACAGTTTATCCATTCCTTCAGATGACCATTAACTTCAACTTAATCCTTGGTTAACCGGCAGTTGGTGTTTTATAGGCCTACTACATGCGATGCAGATTTGCATATAAGTCTCATCCTATCTGTGTCATGATTGGAAGAAATCGAGTGGGGTAGATTTTGGTTGCGTAGGAGTACACTTTAATGAATCCTGTTCTTGAAAATCATTTGTCTAATTAGATAATTGTGTGTCACATTAGCACAACATAGGACATAAAATACTATTTTAAAAACGCTATGATTTGTGTAATTCGTTAGATTTGTTGTCGGAAGCAGTGCAGGAGACCAATGCAACCTATTATGTAAAGCGCTTCCATGTTCCACAGTGGAAAGTACTCTCTTTACCCGCGTTTCAGCCGTTGAACTGGCAATTGACCTGAAGAAGGATCTGAACAAAATGACCGACGTGTCGCAGGCTTGTCAATTACTTTCCAGCTGACGCTGGTTACAAATTAAGAAGCTTCGTAAACTATTTGCGCACTCTGTCTTGCTTTCTACGCAATAATGATTAGATTTTTCTGTCATGCGCTTTCGTGCAAGATTCTTTTTGTTTAGGCGCGTTATAATTGACAGTTTAATAATAATAATAATAATAATAATAATAATAATAATAATAATAATAATAATAATAATAATAATAATAATAATAATAATAATAATAATAATAATAATAATGATTATCTAAGCCCCTGGGGAATGAAGTACCTCAGGGCAAAAAAACAAACAAAATAATAATAATAATAATAATAATTATAATAATAATAATAATAATAATAATAATAATAATAATAATAATAATAATAATAAAGAATACAAGCAGTCTCCTCAGCAAGCTCGAACCAACAATCGATAGAATACAGACTAGGCACCCTACCCTTGGACCACCGTGTCGAAGACCTATGTCAGAGGTAAACGTACGGAGAAATGTATCTATGTACCTATTGGCAGAGCGAAATGTATAGAGAAATGTAACATCAGTGGAAGATTCTTAAACAGTTCTCTACTCTCCACTGTATGCAAATCGCATCCAGGCCTTGGTCCCGTGGGACAACTAGCTGTTTGCAGTCACTGTAATTTGAGAGCATAATCATAGAGTTTTTAATTACTTTAAGAGGGGTTACAGATAAGTCTGCAAACTATACGGATGTAGCGCAGTCCATTTGAGACAGGAACTATGTGCATGTGCATTGTGCATGAGCTCCAGTGCATAAGATCCTGAGTGGCCGAGTGGGTTGGTAGCCCGCTCGCCACGCCGGCGGCCCGGGTTCGATTCCGGGTCGGTCGGTTTATCAGAGATTAATTTCTCCGATCTTTACTGCGGGTGGCTCGGTCGCAATATAAACGTGGAGTACAATACAATACAATACAACACAACACAATACAACTGGGGCGCGGTGGTATAGGGGTATGTTCGGTGCCTTGCAGCTGGAGGGTTGCGGGTTCGAATCCACCTCAAAGCCGCCGCGTAGGGACCCTGGGCAAGTCCTTCACTCGCAATTGCTCATGCGCTTCGGCGTGAAACTCCGATTCAGTGTCCGCGCTGTAGTCGGGAGCGCCTCTGAATAGGCAATCTGGAAGGGGCGCTATAACAAGTGTTCAAATACAATACAATACAATACAATAAGTATATGCAGTGGATTACAATACATGTATACACATCTGCTTTCGTTGCATCACGTGCAAGCTTACTCAGACACAGATATATTATGATTCTGTATGGGCATCTGCACATGAGTGGTATCCGCATCCAGTTTCAGCTTCATCGCCTCCAGTATCATTACCAGCATAATTATGCCTATAAATGTTTCTTTAACAGTAATGTTTGGTGAGAACAGACACTCGTGTGGAGTGAATGTCCGGTCATACATAAGCTCCATGCTGCAGTCTATTCAGTAGCGCGATTAATTTATAATCTATTTCTGGTTTGAGAGGGAGTGCGCCGAAGTGCTACAAGTGACTTCGTTTTCTTGATCTCGTCATGTGCACGAGGACGAGTGGCTGCAATTCTCTCTCTGTCAAAGATCTCATCAGACAGTTTTCTTAATCTTGGCATATGCAAGAGGACTGGTGGCCAGACCTCTACCTCTCTGTCAAACCCTCTCATTTAGACAGTTTATGAGTTTATGTTTGCAAGCGCTGTGACCACAATAATGCCTACCCTTAAACGACATTACTTTAAAGTACATATAGGCCATCTGGCGTAAAGGCATATTATTCATTGTAGCATGGACTGCGTGACCTTTAAGAGTTTCGGAGATAAAGAGAAGCTGGTATGAAAACGCCCACACAGCTTTGTTCACAGATCCTGTAGTCCCCTACATATATCTGACACGATAATTGTATTGGTTATTAAATTTAATTAATTATGTGTCAAGGAGAATTCATAATTATCACACAGTATACCTTCCTCCTTCTGAAAATATAAACCAGGATTCACTTGTAAAAGCCTATCAATGTAGCAGTTTCAATAGACTATAAGTACATATAATTATATAGATACATATATATTATATATATACTAGCATCTGTACCCGGCTTTGCCCGGGTTTTTTAATTTTTAACGGCTGCAAATAAATGCTACTTACTTACTATATATATATAAGTAAGTAAGTAAGCCATTTATATTATCCATTGGCTGACCCGCGGGATTGAAGCAGATCCCTCCGTAACCGGGGACTGCGGTCGTCCTGGTCCTACTCTGGTTCAGTTGAGTTGGAATCGTAATCGTAATCGTAATCGTAAACTCGAAACTTCTACAGCGCCCACAAAAGCGAAGTCGCGGGAACCAGCTTATTCACAGGCGCTCAATAAAATCAAAATCGATAGGCAGGGGTCAAAATCCAGAGAGTCAGGCAGGCAGACAAGCAGGCGGCTAAGGTGGATGGTGTTTGGTGTTCAGACGGCGAGGTAGGCAGGGAGAAGTGTTGGATTCAGGATAGGATTTGTCAAAAAGCAGTGTTTTCAGTTTCGAGTGAAAGACCTGTGGAGAGATAGCGAGAGGTGGAGTTTTGGTGACTTCGTAGGATGGGTCAGATATTTGTCGTAGTGCTGGCGGAAGTTTGTTCCAAAGAGGTGGAACAGCTATGGCTATGGAGCGATTGGAAAATTTTAATGATGAGGTGACGGAAGGGCGGAGCAGTGTTAGGGAGGAGGAGGAGCGGGTTGGACGAAGTGGCTGGATCGTGAACAACTGACGGAGATAGGAGGGCTGGGAGGTTTGAAGTGTGCTGTACGTGAGTGAGATGATTTTGTATTCTATTCGTTCAGGAATTTTGAGCCAGTGGAGTGATTCGAGGACAGGAGTGATGTGATGGTATTTGGGGGTTTTGGTGACAGCACGGGCTAGGGCATTCTGAATTGCTTGGAGGCGGTTTATTTGAGTGATATCTATGTTTAGGAAAAGAGAATTGCAGTAGTCTAATTTAGCTTGAACTATAGATGTAGCTATTGTGGATGCAGTTTTGAAGTCAAGCATAGGGCGGATTCTACGGAGGTCACGGATATGCATGAAGCAAGAGCGAGAAAGATGGGTGATGTGATCGGCGAAGCTGAGGTTTTGGTCAAAAATCACACCAAGGTTGCGGACAGGAGAATTTGCAGTGAATGTGTGGGTAGGTGCAGAGTCAAGGTTGATGGAAATAGATGGATCTGGGATTTTCTTAAGTTGCTCACGGAGGGCTATAAGTATAAATTCAGTTTTAGAGGGTTCAGGCATAGGAGATTTGATGTCATCCAGGAAGAGATTTGGGTAACTACATGGAGAAGATGATCTATGGAGTCGGAGAAGCTGCTTGGAGAGAATGAAATGAATAATTGGGTGTCATCAGCGTATAGGTGATGGTCAACCGAGGATGCTTTGATGGTTCAGTTGAGTTTGAACCCGGGAACTCAACAGCATTTTCATTTGCATTACAGTAAATCGTTATCGGAGATCTACATTATATTACATCTATGTCCACTTCAATCCCACACATCATCACTTCGCTGCACGTCCTCTGTCATGAAGCATTGTAGTCCTACATTGAGGGAATCCCATGACAGCTGGAGCGCTGTTAGGAGATTTCATCTGTACTGGCTACCGAGCTTTTAGCATTTTCGTTGACAGTTGTGTAAACTTGTAAAGCATCCTAGAAGTAGCTTGCTACTGACGATGCTACAGAAATTGTCGTAAAATACAATTACATCAGTATGCACGATAGATATGATATAGAAAAAGTCGTGGTTACGTTAGGGCCCTGCGTTCACAGCGACCTTATGCATGGTTGTTACCAGAACAGACTGTGGCCCTATATCAGTAGTTCTATGACTTCAGAGACACAGCGCTAAGTCTGTTCAGCGTCCTTTCATTTCTTTCCGTCTCCAATTTCTACTTATCCGTAGAGAGATTGTAAAGATCGAGGTCTAATACATGTCATTCACGGAGCGTTGTAAAACAAACCTGAGAAGTAATTAACAGGCCAAGCTGCAGTTGAGAACCAGTCGGTACAAAGGATACCTGGGGCCCTACGCAGGTTTTATTTTGGGCCCCACCCTATTGGGAAGTGGGATAACCTTCATTATCAACGCTATACATAAGAAAGTAGACTGGTCTGAGTTAGTTTAAATAGCTTTAAGAGCATTATGGCCAAAATTAATGATAATTATTAGGCCTACCATTAGGCTTAGCACGACAGTGCCAGAACATTGTAGGCTACAGAATTTTATAGGTTTCCTAAGGTATATTATGCCTATATTAGCCAATATTGACTTCATAGACCTGCTTAATTTGTTCGATTTAATTGTAAAAAATAGTGAGTGAAACGAAAAAATTGCAGAAGACTTCAAGTTATTATTGACAGAACAATTTCTAATACTTTATTCTTATTTGGACAAAATATTGTACATTGCAGACTTGCAGTTAGTCATTCTTTATTATGACGGAGCGCTCTGAAAGGCTTATGCTATGAGAAGTGCTTTATAAATGATCAAATACAATACAATACAATGACTGAGTTAACTGTAAAGATGGGCCGATTAATCGGACGGAAATCGGGTCGCACTAATCGGTATTAATCAAAATCGGCCAATCCCAAGACTATACCAAAAAGTAAGATTTTGACCAAAAACAATTTCTTCTTTCATTAATACAAAAATAGTAACCTGTTTTGGCGACCTCCTGCGGTAATTATCTTTAATCTTTATCATTGACAGTCCGTGTAAAATAATGAAATTATGACTCGACACGTCAACAAAATGACAGACAGTCGGGGATTTTTCTTAAGCCACGCGGTTTCAAGTGTTAATTTATCTTTAATGATTAATTTATTATATCTTTGCAAATGAAAATAAATATTGCTGATTAATGGGATCGACTCCGGATTCGGCCAAAAAGGCAGGCCAAATATCCGGTTACTGCCCGGAATCGCAAACGACAAGAAATGCCAACCTGCCACTCCCTAGTTAACTGAAACTGATTTTGAGCGCTTTCTCTGTATCACCGCTTTGGTCATGTCGTATGAACTTTTGTGCTGCTACATTTGATTCTGGTCCTTCTTTACGTTTTCTTTAATCGCGATCCGGTAACATATTCTCGAAGAGACATTTCGACTGATAAAATTCCATTAATTTGTTTATTTTATTGGTCCAGCAACAAAAGAACATTACAAATCCTGTAATTGCAATTAATTTAGCGTTAACCCCGAACGTTACTCGGGCCGGGAATTCTATGCAAAAGCGGTTAACCCCGAGTCACGTTCGGGCTCATACATACATACATACATACATACATACATACATACATACATACATACATACATATACATATATAAATACATATATACCTACATAATTATATATAATTATACCTACACATGTATATATTTACACACATAGATGTATATGTACATATATATACATACATACATACATACATACATACATACATATACATATATAAATACATATATATATACATAATTATATATAATTATACCTACACATGTATATATTTACACACATAGATGTATATGTACATATATATATACATACATACATACATACATACATACATACATACATACATACATACATACATACATACATACATACATACATACATACATACATACATACATACATATTAGGGTGATTCAAGTTCTGTAGCAAAAAAATTAAAGTAGACAATTAAGAGAGGCTCTTTACTTTTTGAGTTCCTTTTACTACATAGAGCAAAACTGTGAAATTTGGCTGAAATTGGTTTGTATTTAGGACTGCCTCAAGAAGCTCAAAGTTTTATTCTGAAGATAAATTTTATTAAATGAATTGTTTTTATTGTCAAGCATTTTAAATTACTTACTTACCTATTTCTTAATAAAGAACTAAGAAAGAACACACAAAATTACTCCTCCGCCACTGCATGGTCGTGTCCTAGTGCCAGGCAATGCCAGTCCCAAACCTGGATGAAAGAGGAAGGCGATGCTAATTATCTTTGTTATCACTCAGTGTCGTTATCTGAAACTACTGCTACTACTATAAATATTAAGCATAAACAAAATGGTGGATTGTGCAAACAACCAAATTTGATAATTTATTATTATAATTTATTAAAAACAAAATACTGCAAACTACTTGAGAAATACATTTTAGTTTTTTAATAAAGAAAATATTATGGCTGAAAACTTTCATTTTATCTTATTGGAGAACCTCAGGAAACGTTTTGGGGTAGAGTATTACCTAAAAGCTAGGGTAGTTGGAATATCTTTTAATACGACTGCATCGAACACGGATCGCCTCAATGGAGTTTGCGTTTTAATGGAAAAAACTTGAAAATAAATTTGCTATGGCTTGCTTATCATCATCATTTTCATTAAGTACTATGTGTAGCCTACACGTATTCAATGCAGCTTTGTGGTCCAACATCAGATACAGAATTCCAGATGTATTACTTTTTAAGTGATTCCAGCAATATTGATCAAGAATTTACCAAGAAATGTACTGTTCTAATACAGACAATATTATTGTCTAAATGAACAGCTAAACACACTAAATATGGAGATGATACAATTTATAATGGATATTCAAAACGAAAATTGAACTGGAAGCTCCCGAGGGAAGATTATAGAGAATTGTTGGAGCTCGGTCTAATCTCTCTTACAGAGTTTCCACCACATGGAGCAGATTTTTGATTGCCAGATACATTCCATCATGCACACTGGATGGCTAAACTCATTTACATTTTAAAGATTTTTTATGTCAAAGAAGATTCAAGCTAAGACAAAATGAAGCCGCTGGTTGTTTGCAATTTGGATAACTTTAGTTTATGTGAAAGAATGGATCACATGTCCCAATGCATGTGATCTGCACTTGAGATAAGATCTAACAAAATATTCATCAACATCCAAAGTAATTTCGCAAACAGGATTGAAAGCAATTGGTCGTCGCTTATGGTATCTCGGCAAAGAAATGGCACCACTTGATTTCTTTCCGAAAACGTTTCCACAGAAACTAAACGTCTCAAAGAGGGATTGCACTATAGCATCAACCTTCAACTCAACCTTGACGAAGCATGAAGATCAAAAACAATTTTTGTTCCAAATTATAGAAGACTATCGGAAACAATTTCCAAATTCAATCAAAACACACTTTTTCCTGAATGTAATGAATAGTGCTATCTAAGTAAATACAGTAAAAAATTGGGTACATGCATACTTTTGACCAAATTTCATTTTAATTAATATAAAACATAATGAGATTTAAAATAATTATACACAATAGCCTCTTAGGCAGTGCTACATTGTCTTTTAAGACTGCATTATTAAGTTTTCCAGTGAAATTGTTTGTTTACTCAAATTCAATTTTTCGAGAAAACGAGTTAAAGTTAAATAATTTCAAGGCCCTTGAGGCAGTACTAAATATTATCCAATTTCATTTAAATTTGTCCCCCTTTATTTTATTACCAAAAGGAACAGAAAAAAGCAAGAGCACAACAAATATAAGATTTTCAATTTTTTTGAATCACCCTAATACATATACATATATAAATACATATATACCTACATAATTATATATAATTATACCTACACATGTATATATTTACACACATAGATGTATATGTACATATATATATATATACATACATACATACATACATACATACATATATCTGTATATATATACATATATATATATATGTAAATTTATACATGTATTTGTACATATATACATATGTATATATGTAAATGTATGCATATATGGCTATGCATGTTTACATATGCACATATATACCTACACATGTATATTCATGCATATACATGCATACGTAAAACAATGCAACGTTTTTGGCTCGTTTTTCTGGGAGAAAATGAAACGCTAAGGAGGTTAAAAGAAACAGAAAAGTTCTTTAATGGGAACAAAAAGAGGACCTAGGTCCCACTAATTAGGGATCCGTAATTACCAAGTTAGATGAGTGGATGGCGACGATTAACAGTCCTTTGTACTCAACAATAAGCAGTAACTACAATTATTACAGTCTAACTTGACTAAACTTAACTAGGCATTATAAGTGTTATAAATGGTATAATGCATAATCCAACATTTATATACCTAACTGAGGGTGCAGATAATAAGCAATATCTCTTGATCAGCAAAGATTTTATACAATAACAGTCTAAATTAACCAAACTTAACTAGGCAGTATAAATGTCATAAAAGGTGAAATGCAAAATCCAACATTATTGTGGCGAAACTCTCCTTCGTTCGGGGGAAGCGGTCAAATGTCGGACTATCTTTCTTCTCCCGGTTTGCCTGGGCGGATTCCTCTCTTTCTTCAATAGTCACCAAGATAGTGTCTCTGAAATCCTCCCTTTCTTCAATGTTCTGCCAGGTTCGGCCTCTCCGGTCGGGCAGAGGACTTAGCGATGCCAGCGACGATACCGAACGTAGAAGATGACAAGAACCAAGTCAACACAATCACTTGTATTATTCACGAACACGTCAAACTCAACTGACGAGAAGCAAAGAAAATACTGATCTGATCAACAACTGCACTGAACTGAACTGATTTTTGAGTGTCTTTAACAGCGCTATTTATACTGTACTGCTGACGTAGCAAGACAGGCAGGTCCCGGGGGACCCAGGCAGGTCCCCCCTCTAGGCGGGTCCCGGGGCAACTGTTTAAGACTTTTGTAATTGTATTTTTACTTATCTGTTATTGAAATTTGATCTCGCTATTAAAATCCCTTTACATTTCGTTATGATTTTATTTACAGTACCGGGTATTAGGCCTAGAGTATTACAGCTTTACTTCCTCCGAGTAAATAATTTGTCTAGAAGTGGTTCCTACCAGACACTACACAATAAGACCTGTCGTATGCACATTTATGTGTTATATCAGTTAGTTATACATTTATGCGTCGTTAACAATTTTATGTGTTATATATTGTATATAAAATAATCATTTATATAGGCCTAGGGTATACATTACCCTACGCACTTCTCATTATAAATGTCTGCATAATTGCATTTAATCCTTACTCGGTGCACAGATAACACAGTATGGCAGAGATGGTGTAAATGAGTCATTTTCCGGTAACATGTTCACTAATTCAACAAGCAACAACAATTTTCTCACATTACATTTTTTCTTTAGAACAAATCTTAGTTCTATTTCACAAGTATATATTTGGTTTTGCAATAATATGTAAATGTAGCAAGTTTTTGGTAGAAAAAATAGCCTATTAGCCTATATATACTAAAATAGTTTCCCACTCCGTTACTGTATACATAATTATGAGATATTTTTATATAGTGTACAGCTTCTGTTGTGTATCTTGACAGCCAATAGGCCTATGTTTTAGTATTAATATTTATAAAATAGAAATAAAAGAAATTAGAATACATATATGATTATTTGATTCCATCACAGTTTTATTTATTTAAAAAAGTCCGCTCCATTAAAGAAATAGAAGTACTAATCAATGTTAAGTTGAATAAATTTCTTTGCCTAAATTACTGAACAGAAATCACGAGCCAATCATTCCTAGTGATCGAATAAACAGAAAACACTAAAATATTCATGGTTTTGTCTTAGAAATCTGCTCACAACATAAAAATACCATAACATGTAGCCTATAATAAGTCCACTCCTCTACTACCTTTCGAGTGTCGAGCAAAATTTGTCTCTCCGTTACATATCTGTCCGCTACGTTTCCAAATATATGTTAACGGAGTGGACAGGTAACGGAGTAGACAAATTGTGTAGCAGTGCCGTAACTACCATATTATCGCCGATGCGTTCACATCAATCATCGGTAAGATCATTATATTGCTTATAAGCGTAATATTACAAATATTATTGAATTAAATTTATTCATAATCATTCCAAAAATGCTGTAATGGAGTGGATGTATAGGCCTAATAAAAAAATTCTCGTAAGAAATAAATGAAAATTAGTAAGAAATTTGTCGTGCCATTCAAATGGCTTGTGAAGAAATAATGACTAACATAGATCTTCAAAGAAGAGACGAGTCAAGTTGCACAACAAAAAAATTGAATGGTTCTGAGATTGTAGATTATTTTTACATGGCAACGGAGTGGACATAAAATCCTGGGGAAAAGTTTAAAAAAAATTTAATTATACTGATGATCCGGTTCACCAAGTTGTATTTTAAAACATACAAGAATATTTAATACATAAGAAACACGTGAATTTTTTGGCTTAATACAAATTATTTTGAAATTGTAGACTAATGCAATAAGTACTATAGCCTAGGGACGGAATCGGAGTGGAACATTTTAGATTCAAATAAATTTTGATAAATTAGACTACGTTATTGCTTTGAATTAGTTTCTAATATCTTAAATTGTTGACTGACCAAAAACATTTTAATATCAACACTTAGCATAATCAGACTAGGTGCTGTTTTTCCATAAATGAACGAGGACAGCTGATTTGTTAATTTACCGGCATTTACCGGCATTTACCGGAAAATAACTCAAATACAAAAGTTGGCTAGCCTATAAAAAAACTGCACAGTAAAATAATCTATTGATTTTGACTGAAAAAGTTACAAACCACTGTGCTAAAACAATTAAGAAAATAACTTTATGTAGTTATTGTGTTAGATTTTTAGCAGTATGTCACGAAAGAGGCTCTGTTAAAGAAGCCTTTTACGGTTTTTTGTAAGTCTGCAAAATATGAGATAAACTCTGACGTGTGCAAGCGATGGCGTTGTTCAGTTATAAAAGCCATGTAAAGTGTTTTACATACGGGAATATGTAGGTTTACAACCCAGCTCGATCGCATTATCCGATTTAGAATCCTCTTTTCGAGAGTCTTCACTTTCTATGTATTGATCCCAAAGTCCGGCCACCAAATCCCCAGCAATGCGATCTCCGGCGTTCTTGGCAACCAGTCGGATGATGAAGCACCCATCTCGACGAAGGTACTCCCTGACGAACTTGCGAGTTCCATTGTCCAAGTCTGGCACGATACGGTCCAGTTCAACCAGTCTGTCTTTGACGTAGTTCCTTTGTAAGCGGATGAAAACGGAGACGACGACCCACTGGAGGAGACTGACAGATGTGACGATGAGCACGAAGACCAACCAGAACCAGAGGAAGATGAACATCATTTCATAGAAAAGGTTCATCGGTAGAGCACACTGGACCGTGTGCTTTTGAATGTTGCCGGATACTCGCTCTCTGAAGTTACAGAGCGTTTCACGCGGGAAACGTGACGATGTCGTCCACTCCTTACCATTGAACATCCGCCGTAGGACGTCGAATCCATAAAGGTGAAAATCAGTGCTGAGGAAGGCATTGAGAAGGAACAGCTGCCCGATGGCGTTGACAAGGTAGACTACCTTAACGATCAGGTAAACGATCGTTAGGTAGCTGCCGTACATCGCCCAACCAAAGCTCTTACAGCATCCGGCGTTCTGGCGCTTACGATTGAGTCCAGTGAGGAACTGGCCGAGGCGCTGGGTCATGTACTTCAACGTTTTGTCGTATCCGTCGTCTCGGTGTCTCTGGCACTCGATCGCAGCGTCCGTGATGATGTTAACTGCGATGCCAGACTTCTTGTTGAGCATGCGCCAGATGGGACGTGGCAGGTAGAAAAGGAATGCCTGGAGACAGAAGATCAACGTCACCCATTGATAGTAGCTGATCCGAATAGTATTATTGCGAGTGTCTTCCGTCAGTTCTTTTTCGTTTGATAGATAAAACGTGTTGGTAGTCCAGCAAACCTAAAGCAACAGGCACTTGATGCAGGAATGCCTATAGCTGCTAGCGTAACGATAATAGTAAGACATTTTACGTGCTTCTTAGCGCTACTGGGTTTATTACACCACATACAATATTTTAAGAGGAACATATATTGTTATAGCTTCAAAAACATGCCTTATTTAAGCTATCTAGACTTGGTGCAGAGCTGGAAGAATTGTTAGCCCTTCTGATGACATTATAGGTAATGAACTAATGACCCTGGGTGAGGTTGTTCGTACATGCACTTCGACACTTTGACGAATCCAAGTTGTGCTCTATCAGTGCCTCTGCCATCTACCTGGAATAGCTAATACTTTTAGTTGAGGCTGTTTTGAGATACCATCAGTATGCACGACAGACATCGTATAAACTGTGGTCACGTTAAAAGCAGTTTTGTACTCTTCACCTGGAAATTGTCTCAAATAAGCATGTATGTGCTTGATCTCCAGAGAGGCATCAAATAGGTCTACCTTCGTCGCTGAAGGCCACAGTCTCATAGATCCATTCTGAATGCTTTGTAACCCGTTCGAGGCTATTATTACTACTACCCATACTGCTAACCGCACGATTAGGGGTAGTGGTAGTAGCAGCTGAGATAGTGGTGGTTGCTGTTGTTTGTGTTTGGAATTTCCTTACAGAACGTTCATCAAATGTTCAAAGAACTACGACAGAATGCAATACCTTTTCGGCAAAGGCCACTTGACTGTCAGAGAAATGCGTTGGACAAAAGCAGCTGATGGGTTCGTTAACGTAAACCCTGGCGGTGGCAATGAAGGCGAAGAACGACAGAACGAAGACCGTGTATTTGCAGTTCAGTTGGTCGGCGTAGCTGTCTGCGCCGCCCACTTTGACATGTCGTATGTCGTCAAACAGACTCAACAGTTTATCCATTCCTTCAGATGACCATTAATTTCAACTTAATCCTGGTTAACTGGGAGTTGGTGTTTTATAGACCTACATGCGATGCAGACTTGCATCATAAGTGTCATTCTATATGTGTCGTCATTGAAAAAAATTGAGTGGGGTAGATTTTGGTGATGTAGGAGTACGCTCCAATGGATCCTGTTCATGAAAGTCATTTGTCTAATTAGTTCATTTTTAAACTGTAAATACGCCATACTGCCATAGGACACAAAATGTTATTTTTACAAAGTCTACCAACTGAGTAATTCGTCAGATTTGTTGTCGGAAGCAGTGCAGGAGACCTATGCAACCCATTATGTAAGGCGCTTCCATGTTCCACAGTGGAACGTATGGTAGACACTCTCTTTACCCGCGTTTCAGCCATTGAACTGTCAATGGACCTGACGAAGGATCTGAACAAACGACCGACGTCTCGCAGGGCTTGTAGATTACATCTCAGCTGACGCTGGTAACAAATTAAGAAGCTTCGTAAACTATTTGTGCACTCTGTCTTGCTTTCTACGCAACAATGATTAGATTTTCCTGTTATTCGTTTTCGTGCAAGATTCTTCTTGTTTAGGCGAGTTATAAACGACAGTTTAATAGTAATAATAATGATAAAAAATACAAGCAGTCTCCTCAGCAAACTCGAACTAACAATCGTTGGAACACAGACCAGGCTACCGCAAGACCACCGCGTCGAGGACCTATGGGAGAGCTAAATGTATGAAGAAATGTATTATGCACCTATGGCACAGCGCTATAAATGGAGAATTGTATCGATGTACCAGGTTGTACCTATATGCAGAGCGAAATGTAGGCCTATCTATGTTGGCCTATGTATGGGTGGCAGATCAGCAACGGCAGAGACACCTCAGCCAACATATTCTGCCTACAGCCATCAACTTAATCAGTCAGTTATATCGTCACGTTTTAGTGTAAGTTATTATTAGTTTCACATGTTAGGTGTTTTAGTTATAATCAGTTTTCATTATTTTGCCAAGTTTTAGTTTTAGTTTTGATGTTAGCTAATAGGAACTGAAACTTCCTGGTTATAGTTTCGTTGTATTGCAGGCTGTCTGTTCTGTTAGTAGTTAAGATTTAAATTGCATAACATGTAAATGTACAGCGCAGTGCGTTTGTCAGGCGCTTAATAAAGAGAAGATTATTATTATACATGACTTTAAGCATCATCAAGAACTTTCCTAGAAAAGACAGGCGACCTTGACCCCGTTCTAACATGGCTCATCAGCAGAAGTTGTCCGATGCGCTGGATCCTTCTTAAAAGAAATACGAACAAATCTTCCGGTTTGTGAACTTTCCTAACGCACTGAAACATGCTATTCTGGTACTATGAATAGGCTTTAGCACTTTCTGTGTCATCGACCTAAAGACGAGTTTCAACGGTTACATTTTTGTGACCAAGTTATTAATAGAAAGTTGCGCAGGCTATGTATTATGATAGGCTTATATATTGCCTTAATGAAAAGTATCTTCTTCCTTGTAATTGTAGTTTTCTGCAAAATGGTCGTATCATTCAACAGAAACTACCATCATTAGCGTTTTGAGATACCTATTAGCATCTGATCATTCTGTCCAATATCCTATGGGTAGCTTTCTTGAACAAAAGTTTTGCATTTGACACGGTTGCTCGTAGAATTTTACCTACAAAGATTATCCACAGCCAATGGTCTAACTCTAACAGGTCCAGTCTATGGCTGGTTGACCTTATGCCTACCAGGTCGATGATGCAACGTTACTGTTTCTGGACTAAATATCATATCCTGCGCCATTCTTATGAGCAGTTGAATTCATAAATTAGCGCGACATAAATCTCATTAATAATAATAATAATAATAATAATAATAATAATAATAATAATAATAATAATAATAATAATAATAATAAATATAATAATAATAATAATAATAATAATAATAATAATAATAATAATAATAATAATAATAATAATAATAATAATAATAATAATAATAATAATAACAGACATGAAGGGATAGCGCTTGGAGTTACACTAGATTTTGATATAATAATAATAATTATTATTATTATTATTATTATTATTATTATTCATACCGACTACATACCGACACATAGCGAGAGGAAGAAATAATAATAATAATAATAATAATAATAATAATAATAATAATAATAATAATAATAATAAATATAATAATAATAATAATAATAATAATAATAATAATAATAATAATAAATATAATAATAATAATAATAATAATAATAAAAATAAAAATAATAAAATAATAATAATAAAATAATAATAACAATGACAATAACAATAGTAGTAGTAGTTGTAGTAGTAGTAGTAGTAGTAGTAGCAGCAGCAGCAGCAGCAGCATCAGCAGCAGCAGCATGCACAGAGGAGGCTGTAGTAAGGGGCGCTGTACATGAGTAGTTCAAAAAGTCAATGGCAGCTATATGATAGTTAGGACAGATAGATCTTGAGCTTGATTTTAATGTCTCCAGAGATGGTACATTCCTCAGGAAGACTATTCCAAGCAGTGGGTCCAACGATAGAGGTGGAATAGTTGCCAGGCCTCGATCGTAGATGACCGCGGACTTGTAATTGATTTGAAGCCGATTTCTGTTCCGGTTGTCTGCTACTCTGCTACCCGGCATTAGGTCATTAATTAAAGGCTGTACGCCTTCGGGACTTAATGGCAGATGTTTGGTTACGAGGCTCTTATAGTAAAACACACGTACGTATGCCTATTCGAACTGGTATCCTCGTATCCGAGATGTTTCAAGTACTTACTAAATTAGAAGGTCTCTGCCTGAGCATTGCCACTCCTCACTCCTCACCTTACTCACAGTTTAAATACCGGTTCTTCACATCCTATAGCAAAATTCTTTGAAGAACCTTCAACCATATTCGAGGCCATTGTTACGCGGAATTCCCAGCTCATTATCCTCGTGCATCAAAATAGACCATCGTGCAGCAAAGAAGACGATTATGAAGTCCGGTTCAATGAAAAATTCTGAGTTTTTATAGTCCAGCCACTTTGTCAGCTGATTGCAGGTTTTAATTATTGCTTGCCGAATTAACTGCACGATGGCCTTTTTATTGATCATCCGCCTTTTCTGTCGGTGTTATCTCCATTAGGAAGACAATTATCGTTGCCGTTTGTAGAATTCCTCATGATGCCGATTACAAAAATTTCTGATGACCTATGTCATAATTATAGTCAACTGCCATTTCGGACGTTTTTCCGCTCAGTCGCATAACATTTCATTCTCCTTTGCCTTGATCATTGCTTTAATTTCCTTAATTATCAGTAGGCATACAATTAGCTTAAACTTTTTTTCAAGTTAACATAACCTAAACCGGTTGAGGTTTTAAGTCAGTGGTGTACCTCCTCGATCTTAATTCCAATGGGGAGACATGTCCGCATTGGCCTCGCTAGGAGTCCCCTGTTGCTTATTATACGCCTCTGTACTTATAGACGCTCTCGCCAGTAGCCTACAGTTTTTGCCTAGGCCATATGTACGTATATGCACTAGGCCTATCAGTCACAGTTTTTCGCATACGCTTTTTTTATATTAGTGCTGTATTGATTTTTATCTGCTTACATAAAAAACATAATTTTCACATGGATTTAATTACACCGTGTTTGCACGTTATATCCTCGAGTGTTAGCAGAGAAATGGACAAATAGTAGGGTAGAGGTGGAAGACGCCCCTTTAAAGGTGTTGCTAATTTGCAAAGTGAGTGTTAAAGTATAAAACTATTGTTGTAAGGTGCACTACTGAATGCCTATATAAAGCACTATAATTGTGTTAGATGAAATTCCAAAGGGATGAAATAAATAATCAAATACTAAATACTTCTAAAGGGGCGTTATGCCCCATCTGCAATTTCAGAAAAAGTCTTTGACCTGTAGAGCTGAAATGCACCACTTACTCTTAGATTTCTACGTCGAGAGGGCTATCCTCGCTACATTGTTACATAACGAGTCCGTATCCGCAAGTTTAACTAGCATTTCCAGTGAAAGTGGCCAATCTTGGTAAGTTCGAGCGCCAGAAACCAGCTATAGCCGTTTCCGTCTTTGGGTGGAAGAACGCCGGGATGTATCCAATCCGTGTCTCATCGTAATCATAATCGTAATCGAATATTTATATCAATCAATCAATCAATCATTTTCATGGATCCAGTTCATCGTAACAAAACAAGTGTTGAACATAAATATTCAATATACAACCAAGTAATGACATGAAGAAAAATTTGTTACACAAGTGAAATATGCAGTCCAGAGCAAAAGGCACACCTAGAACTTGAAGGGAGAAATTCCCGCTGTGTAGGGGCCCAAGGTTAAGAGTGCTAATGGCTGATTTCTTGGAGATAACATATAGATAATATACTTTATTAAGAAAAATGTTCTATGAATTATAGAATTCATCCCATGACGATAAACCGGGTTGCGGTAAATTATGAGTAATTTAGTATATAAGCACGAATAAGCTTCTCAAATTGAGGGAAACCTGTGACATTTTTAATAGACATCGGTTTATTGTAAAATATAATAGTGGTCCTTGATATCCAATGGATAATTTGTGTGGAGAATATGGAGAATAGCGCCACTCAAGATCAGAGGCGAGTTCCGGTCCTGGGCCAGTTCTTCACTGGTAAAGAGAGAGGTTTTCAGGCGCTTGCGGAACTGGTCAACAGAAGCAGAAAAAGGTCGGGACTGAGGCAACCGGTTCCAGCTAGTAGGACCCACAATAGCGAAACTCCTAGACTGGGCCATAGAAGTAGGCCTACGCACCGCGGGACAACCAAGTGACCACGAACCGAGGACCGAAGGGAGGAACGACTGGGCAGAGAAGATACTGGAGTACAATATGACCTAAGATAGTGGGGAAAAGATATATTTTCGCACGAGGGAGCAGACCTTGAATTGGATGCACTGGCGGATGGTGAGCCAGTGAAGGGAGTCACGGATTGAAGAGGAGATATGGTCGAACTTCGCAATGCCCCCTGTGAAGCGGGCAGCAGCGTTTAGGATGGCCTGAAGATTACATGTAGATGTATTTGTAGAGGAGTGACCAATGTAGACCGCGTTTCCATAGTCAATCCTACGGGCGCAGATCAAAGCATGGACTAAAGTCGTGATGGGCTGCAGTGGGAGTAATTGGCGGATCGCGCGGAGTAGGCGTAAGTAAAAGAAACAGGAGCGAGAGACACTACTGACGTGATCAGACAGAGAGAGGACAGGATCAAGAATGAACCCAAGGTCACGGACAGAGGAAGAGAAGTGAACATTTGAAAACTTAAGATTGTTTAAGAAAGAATACATAGGAATTAAGACATTTGTCTTCAAACAGAAATATACGAAGATATGTTTACGACTGTCTTCAAACAAAGAGATCTCGTGGCCTACGTAGACATGTTGTAGGCCTACGGCTGTTTACGAACAAAGAGAATACGTAGATATAGTTACGATCCATTGTCGTCAAACAGAAGAATACGTAGACATGGCTTTGGTTGTCTTTAAAGAGAAGAATACGTAGTGAGAGTCTTCCAAAAAATACGTAGATATGGTAACGATTGTCTTCAAACAGAATAATATGTAGATAACAATGGTTATGATTGTTTTCAAGGAGAAGAATACGTAGACATGGCTTTGATTGTCTTCACAGAGAAGAATATGTAGACACAGAAACGATTGTCTTCGAACTAAAGAATACGTAGATATGGTTACGATTGTTTTCAAACAGAGGAATGAGTAAATATGCTTTCGATTGTTTTCAAACGGAAGAATACACAGAATAATTGATATATGGTAGGCCTAACGATTGTTTTCAAGAAGAACAATACGTAGACATGGCTTTGATTGTCTTCAAAGAGAAGAATATGTACGTAGATATATGGAAACTATTGTTTTCAAATAGAAGAATGCGTAGTTATGATTACGATTGTCTTCAAACTGAAGAATACGTAAATATGGTTACGATTGTTTTCAAACTGAAGAATACGTAGATGTGGTAACGATTGTTTTCAAAGAATACGTAGTATGGTAACGATTGTTTTCAAACAGAGGAATGAGTAAATATGCTTTCGATTGTTTTCAAATAGAAGAATACGTAGATATGGTAACGATTGTTTTCAAGGAGAAGAATATGTAGCTATGGTATAACGATTGTCTTCAAACAATAGATCGAAAACGTAGACATGGCTTTGATTGTCTTCAAAGAGAAGAATATGTACGTAGATATATGGACACGATTGTTTTCAAATAGAAGAATGCGTAGATATGATTACGATTGTCTTCAAACTGAAGAATACGTAAATATGGTTACGATTGTTTTCAAACTGAAGAATACGTAGATGTGGTAACGATTGTCTTCAAACTGAAGAATACGTAAATATGGTTACGATTGTTTTCAAACAGAGGAATGAGTAAATATGCTTTCGATTGTTTTCAAATAGAAGAATACGTAGATATGGTAACGATTGTTTTCAAGGAGAAGAATATGTAGCTATGGTATAACGATTGTCTTCAAACAATAGATCGAAAACGTAGACATGGCTTTGACTGTCTTCAGACTGAAGATACGTAGTTATGGTTACTATTGTTTTCAAACAGAAGAAAGAGTAGATAATTTGCTTTCGATTGTCTTCAAATGGAAGAATATGTAGAAATGGTAACGATTGTCTTCAAATTGACTGTTTTAGGGGTCACACTTACGGAAACCCTTAATTTTGAGGCGCATATAAGTCAGATATGTTGCAAGGCTAGACAGTCCAGGTATGCATTGCGCAATTTAACTGCTCATGGGAGTCATGGCCTCAAGGACCCACCAAACCTTTTTCATGTGGCTCGTGTCACGACTGCTGTATGCTAGCCCAGAAATGGGCCAGCATGGTGGGATTTGCCCGTCAGCAAGATAAAAAAAGGCTCCAATCCATCATAAGTAGAATGATCCGGTGGGGTACCACCCCGTTGACAACCCAACCTTTGACCAATTCTGTCACAAGGCTGATACTGGTCTCTTCACAGCTGTTCTAGACCATCCGGGGCATGTTTTACATAAGTTGCTCCCACCAAGGAAATCAACTACCTATGCCCTTCGCCCACGGTCTCATGATAGGGTCTTGACTCTTATCGACAACAATATGAGGTAAACATTTTTAGGAAGAATGCTGTACTCCTATTGATTTTGTGTTTGTCCTATGATGTTTGTGCACCGGAATGCGGCTCTTTCAGCAACCGGTATAATTAAGAATATTATATACTTACTTACTTAACTTACTTTAAACAGAAGAAGGCTTCGATGACGTTTCGATTGTTTTAAAATAAAGAAAATACGTAGTCAGACGATTGTCTTCAACCAGAAATATATGTTGATATGGTAACGATAGTCTTAAACCAAAGCGAATACGTAGTCTAGATTTATTGTTCTGATAGTTTTCAAACAGAAAGAATGGGTATAAGCCTACGCATGGTTAGGATTGTTTTCAAACAAAGAGAGTACGTATATGGTAATATGGTTACGATTGTCTTCTATAGCAGACAGAAGAATATGTTGATAGGGTTACGATTGTTTTCAAACAAAGAGAATAGGCCTACGTAGATATAACTATGCGATTTCTTTTAAACAAACAGCTCAGACTGCACCAGCTCTTTGGAACGGACTCCCAAAAGAAACTCC
Organism: Aporrectodea caliginosa; assembly: GCA_020284085.1. Lineage (NCBI taxonomy): Eukaryota > Metazoa > Annelida > Clitellata > Crassiclitellata > Lumbricidae > Aporrectodea > Aporrectodea caliginosa. Next base: position 365,370 of record JACEVL010000139.1, read on the forward strand.
GCCAGTTTGCTCATCCTCCTATCCCGCTTCTTATCTCAATCTCTCCTCCGCTTGCACTCTGCTCTTGTGCTTTCCACTCACGACTGAAAACCGAACTCTTCAAGCTATCCTATCCTGATTCTACTCCTGCGCCACCACACGAACACGTACCATTCACCGATTACAACCGTACGTAGCACCATGCATGCTGTCTTCTCGGCTTGACCTCCTCGGATTTTGACCTGGCACCGAAACGAACAGAGGAGTATGGCTATTGCGGACTTGATTTGATATAGCGCCGGTGATAAGCTGGTCTCCCTAACGTTGCTGTTGTTGGCGTAGAAATTTTCTAAGATTTAGGCCTACATTTACATTACCCGGTACATTACGATTGTTGTCAAACAAAGAGAATAAGTATATTATATGTTGTTATGGTTATAATTGTCTTCAAACAAAAAATACGTAAATTTATATTACGATTGTCATCAAACAGAAGAATACTTATAATGGTTACGGTTGTTTTCAAACAAAGAACATGCGTATATAAATTATTATTTTTATAGGCTACCGGTAGCCTAGGCTAGGCTTACTGTTTTCAAACAGAGCATCAGTGCGTCTGCACGGTTACGATTGTCTTCAAATAAAGAGATTAGTCTATAGGGTAGAGTGGGGCAAAACGCCCCCTTTAACGGGTTTTGCTCAATTACAACGTGAGTAACAACATTTTCAGCATGAAATTATTGTAAGACCTTGTACTGAATGTCCCAAGTAAAGTAAAATTATGTCCGATAAAATGCCCCAAAAGATTACATTAAAAAATAATAAAATACAGAGTGCTTCAAAAGGGGGCGTTTTGCCCCTCACCTGGGCAAAACGCCCCCCGTGATTTGACCCCCGCTACCTGAAAAGTCGATGCACATAATCAACTGCAATCACTGCCATGATGCAACAATAACTATAAGAAGTAAAGAGATCTAGAATTTTTTTTAAAGATGTCATAAAAACATAATTAAATAAAACAAATATGCTTTGCTTCAGGTGACTCTGAGGTGAGGGGGGCGTTTTGCCCCATGTCAGCATTTTCCATAGGGGGCGTTTTGCCCCGCTTGGTGCTACCTTGTGAGATTGCCCATATAATAAAAAATTGATATGTTAAAGCCCCATTTATTGTGCACAGTTATTCGATATAGGGTATACTTTAGACCTATATTTGTATTATTGGCTATATCTAGCATTTTGGCACCATTAATGATACAGAATTGGCGTCTGACTCTTATAAGGAAACACGAAAAAATCAATTTTTCTAAAATAAAAATAAGCAAAGCATCTTCAGATAAATAACTGACGATTATCTCATTAGGGTACAACTAAGAAACCCCAGAACATTCAAAAATGTCATTACATGGCACAGGGGGGACAGGGCCGGGAGGGGGCGTTTTGCCCCGCGGGGGCGTTTTGCCCCACTCTACCCTATATATTTATAGGTCTATCAGCCGCCTATGTAGATAATTATGTTTTCACTTGTTTTGAAATAAAGAGAATACTTAGATATTGTTACGATTGTCTTCAAAGCGAAGAATACGCTGACATGACTACTTTTGTCTTCACACAGAACAATGCATAGAGAATACGTAGATTTGTGGTTAGGCCTACTAGGCTATATATATAGTGTCTTCAGACAGAAGAGTATGCATGCTTTTTAACTGTATTTTGTAATCGTAAATTTTATGGCATCGCTACTACGTAATACATCTGATGATGTATGATTGATAATAACGATGATGATGAGGATGATGATGATGACGATGATGATGATGATGATGATGATGATGATGATGATGATGATGATGTAAGTATAGTAGTAGTAGTAGTAGTAGTAGTAGTAGTAGTAGTAGTAGTAGTAGTAGTAGTAGTAGTAGTAGTAGTAGTAGCAGCAGCAGCAGTAGCAGTAGCAGTAGCAGTAGCAGTAGCAGTAGCAGTAGCAGTAGCAGTAGCAGTAGCAGTAGCAGTAGCAGACACTAGCAGTAGCAGTAGCAGTAGCAGTAGCAGTATAGTAGTCCTATACTGTATATATTATTTCCTTCTGTGGTGGAAATAATAATTACTGCCTATGGGCCTGTTGCAACAAGGCTATTGGACTTGCTTAATTATGACAGCATGAATGCTACTGGGTAGGCCTACCGTTACTTTAGCCCATGTAGCCTAGGCCTACGCCTGTACTGCGGTCTATCCGAAAGAGTAGGCCTATACGGATAGGCCTACTAGCGACACGATCGATGGACATTCGTTCGCGAGCTGGGACTGAACTAGGTGTTAGTGCCACTGCTATTACAATATTTCTACACTGTAGTCTGATAGAACGAAGTATTTGACATCTATGTGCATGTAGCATATATGTTGTGTGCTGCGCGCGCTATGCTTGGACGATGTGCTCCATCTTTTCTTAGGGAACTATAGCGTCGCATCTCATCCATCTTTGACCACAGATTTCTTCGCTCTAGTGCGTAAAGGGACCTGATTTGTCTCGAAGACCTGAACTTCAAGGGCCCAGCATGTTGCTGCTGGCGGCATATTTTTCTGTAAGTTACGCTGCTTTGCAACCTGCGCCTCGAGCTTTTGATCTTGATCTTTAATAGTCCCAGGTCTTTCTTTGCTCTATTTCCGTAATCGTTGGAACACCATTCTATTCGATTGTGGTTTGTTTTGTCAGATCAGAAGCGCTTCTGATTTTGTATCGGAAATTGGTGCTATAAAATTTCCGATTACAATTAGGCCTAGGCCTACAGTTAAAAAGCGACAACCGATACGGTCACTATACAGTGGCGTAACAACCTATAGCCGGGGGCTCTTGGACACTCTAAGCTTGGGGGCCCTTACCCATTAACGATCGAGACTAAAGATATAAAATAATGAGATAGCTAGCTATCTAAAACACATGTTAGGTAAAAAAAAGTGTTAAACGTTATCATCAATAATTCATGGTTCAAGTCACATTAATAGGCCATAGCTATCCGTGACCTTCGCAGAATCCACCCTATGCTCGACTTCAAAACTGTATCTACAATCGCTACATCAATATATAGTTCACGCTAAATTAGAATATAGGCTACTGCAATTCTCTCTTTCTCAATAATGATATCGCCCAAATAAACCGCCTCCAAGCTATTCAGAATGGCTGTGTTGTCACCCAAAACCTCCAAACAACACAACATCACACCTGTCCTAAATTCACTCCACTGAATATCTGAACAAATAGAATATAAACTCATATCACTCCCCTTCAACACACTTCAATCTTCTCAACCCTGCTATACCCGCAGTTGTTCACCGCCCAACCATCTCATCACAAAAGTTTGCAAATCGCTGCATGCCATAACTGTTCCATCTCTCTGGAACAAACTCCTGCCATGTATAGTATTACGACAACGAAGTGACTAGCGGACCGCCAGGCGGTCCGCAATTTTATAAAACTAGCGGGCCGGCAGTCACGTGTCAGATTATTTATGTCGGGAAAAAGTTGTTTTTTAGTTTTAACGAGTTCGAAAATTTAAAGAAACTGTATGAAACTACTAATTTAAATAATATAACAATGCATGATGCGAAGACTTTTGAATCTATGAAAAAGTATGCAGTGACGAAGGCTACACATGCAGAATAACATCCAATATTATTCATTACGTTTGTGAGGTGTTCCGTAGTCGAGTGGTTAGCGTGCTGGAATGTAAGTTCAACGGTTTGAGGTTCGAATCCCACCAGTGCAGAATATTTTTCTTATGCTATCCCCGTTATTTTTATGGACATTTGAAAACTTACCTATTTCCCTGGATCTGGATTTTGGAGTGCTTATGAGTAGTTACCTTGGTTAGGGTAAGGTTAGGCGTCGTGAGGGTCGGTTAGGGTCAGGGTTAGGGTTAGTGTTGTCATAAAAACATGGTACCATATCCTAGCACCATGCCAAAAGATACCGTAAAACGCCAGTAAACTTACGCATCCCGATACTAAGTGTTCTCCACCTTAGCGCAATAAAGCCCAAATTAAGGTTCTCTGTCAATTTTCCGTCTTGGCGGACCGCTAGTGTTCGAAATTTGAGCGCCTGTCTCTCTCTGGAGTCACGTGAGACTGGCGGCCCGCTAGTATTGGAAATTTGCGGACCGCCTGGCGGTCCGCTAGTCACAGCCGACAAAAAATATCTGATACATAGGCCTACAACGAGCTCACCAAAACCTCACCTCTCGTTATCTCTGTATACACACAGTACAGGTCTTTGAATTGAACCGTCTTTCACTCAACATTGAAAATACTGCTTTTTCACAGATCCTATCATAGTTACATAGGCTACATATAGCTAGTGAGCAATATAATTTGTACCATTTAGGCCTAACTAAGAAGCATAGCCTACTGACATAATGTGACATTTTTCCTAAATATTCCTACGGACAAACAGAAAAAGTAACCTACATGAAGTTTTTAGTTAAAACGCTTGGGGGCCCCTGAGACACGGGGCCCTTGGACTTTGTCCACCTTCGTTATATGGCAGTTATAACGCCACTGTCACTATAGGACTCGAACCTCCTCGAACTACCCCGGACTCGGACCTCCTCGAACTACTCCGGACTCGGACCTCCTCGAACTACTCTTTTGGACAACCCTTCTGACTAGACGCAGCGCTCGTGAATAAGCTGGTGCCCTGCGCTTGGCTTTCGAGTGGCGCTTTAGAAATTTGGAGATTAGGCCTACGATTACGATTATATATATTTGGCATTGTGCTCTATGACTATGTTATTCATGATGCCAACCTCAGATTCGTACGCTCGATCTAAAATTCACACTCGCTTAATTTATAACCCGTTCCGCAGAATTTATATGAAAGTTTTTGGGATTCATAAGAGTTCTGAATAGCCTACGTCGCATTCTCACTACAGTTTCCTCCCAAGGAATCCTCATGAAAATTATTATACCTGCTTGACACGTATACACAGATGTCGCCCCACTTCAAATTTTTGTTTTGATGTTAAATATGGCGTTTGAAATCTCCACAGATAATTATTTTACTTCGCAAACATAATATTATTCGCCGAGTTGCCTTCATAAATATAATTAACCGATTGCGTTTGCCAAATAAACAAGATGTGACATTTCAGACCCCGATTATCGCCCAATAACATCATCTGACGAGGAGTTTCCAGGCCTGTGTATAATAAGTCCTCGGTGCTCTACTTGCAGTAAACGAATACATCGCTGAATTGATCGGCGTTATTTTAATATAATTTGACGAAATGGCATTACCTTTGGAAAGTTCTGATGATGTATGACTTCACCGCGTTTACAAATTTATAATCTCATTGGTGGCAGAGCGTATAGTTAAAAGAATCAACAATGTAGTGTTTTAAAGGAGTATTTTGTTACCGCGTAATGTAATTGTAAGCCTATACATTACTATGGTCTTATCTCATCTGAATGGTAATGATAAATTCAGCTTAAAACCGCTTTGTAAACATATAATGGAAAACTTTAGCACATCTGCTAGTACTCCCTCAAAATAGAAACGTTAAGGCAACATTTGTGCAATTATAATTGCAAGTGGGTGTGGTTTACGCTTCATGACACAGTGTCGTTGATTTGTTTTCCCAAGATTCATGACGATAACCTCCATTCTGAGAGCGATTTAACATCTGGTCCAGATGACTACTTACTGGATGAAATCGATGGCAAGTTGTTTCAATTTTCATGCAATCAATCAATCAATCAATTTCGTTTATTCACAACACCAGTGTTAATTTCGTGAACGAAACGAAAACGAGAACGAAAAAAATTAGACAATCGTTCACGAAAACGAGAACTAGAAAGAAATTATGAACTGAAACTAAATAAAAACGAGAAAGAATTGACGTGGAACGATATAAAAACCAGAACGATATTGAAATCTTGAACTAAAACTATAGAAAATACAAGAATCTATTGTGGTAGAAATTTCGGCGGTGACGCTGCTTAACGGCGCGCATGTTTAAATTACTGTCACCCTACCCCACTTGGCTCTATGCCATAAAGAAGCCAGAGGGGAAGGGCAGTCCAGGCAGTGGCGTCTAAACCTCCCACCGGGAATTGGAGAACAAACCCCCACTCTGGCCGACTTATCTATGAGACCCAGATTTAGTCACTGAGAATTATATTGCAGGCCATTATATTATTGGAAATCAACAACAACCCCCAGTTTATATTCAAAGCGTGTGTAAACTCTTCCCCCTCTCATTTCCTGGCAGCTGTGGGAGATCTTTATCCCAACCCCAATGGCAGACACCGCTGGGAAATGGTGGCTCCTCGGACTTCAATTCATTTTATGGCTCAGTTCCTCTTTAATTAACCCCCTCCCTTCTAATCTAGATGCCTCTTGTTCACCCACACTTGCTGTCCAACGATGCTGAAGGCCAGCAGTGTTAATTTCGTGAACGAACTAAAACGAGAACGAAAAAGATTTGATGAATAATAACTAAACTAAAACTAAAATGATTATCAGAAATAAAACTAAAACTAGAACTAAACTGAAATGATTGATACCGAACTAAATAAAAACTAGAATAAAAATGATTTTCTGAACTAAAATAACACTGCACAACACCAAGCTGACAGGTCGCAACTTGTAACAGGTAACAGATAGGATGTGGGATTATTGGTGGAGTAGGGTTGCTTTGTAGACTGCCAAACACAAGTTTTATGTTGATCTTAAGCATTTTGTTGGACACCTCTGTCATAATTGAAACCAATGACATACACTGAAGCTTTTAATGAGTCTGGGAAGAAGTAGCTGTTGGTCTGCAGTGTCCAAAAGCACATTTGTATGTATGTATGTTTGTACGTATACAATACAATACAACTGTACTTTGATATTGCCCTCCTTACAAAGTTCAGATGTTTCCTTTTTATTATTTAATCACTGTTCGAAAGTGTGACGTACTTTAGGGGGGTCCGAGTTTTGTGACAGTTTGTGACAGGGGGGGGGGTAAAAATGGTCAAAAATAGCGTGACGTACTTTATGGACGGCCCCTTAGAGCATGTATGTAGCAGCCCCCTTGAAGATATCTGCTTTGATCCACTCTCAGCCCACCATCATAGAAAGAGAGCAGAGAACAATCTTGTCATAGATTTTATTTTGTGCCTCTTTTAATTTTTAAGTGGGTTTATGGGGTTTATGGATTTCTTGGCTGAAGTGCAAAACATGACAACACCAGTGTAATAACTTGACAGCCATTCCTTACATGACTTGACGACAGTTTGTCAGGTTATCATGTTCTATCCTTCATTCATTTCTGTGTAAAGCAGTTGGCTTTATTTTTCTTACAGTGTACATTCAGGCAAATCTTGAAGATGAAATTGTGAAGGAAGCATTAAAAACTGTAAGTTAATTTTATGTTCATTATGCTTTTTATTACATCTGAAATTTTAATTAAGTCAAACGTGTTACAATGGAATTTTGACATGTCAGTGTCAGATAGACTGCTACACTCTCACGAGAGACTGCACAGAACTGTCTCTACAGAGAGTTTTTTATTTTGCATTTCTTTCTTTATAGCCGTATTATAATAAATTACAATAGTCAAGTCACAGTTTGTTGTTTTAGTTGGTTAGCTGACTAATTGTCTCACTTACTACTGAAACTTTAGTTGAACAGCATTTGATAAAAAGTTACAGTTCTATCCAGTGTCCTGATAGATCCAAATTCCTGACAACCAATTTCAAAGCAACATTGTTCATTGTTGACAATTTTTTGTTCCAGTACATGTTGCTTTACTGTAAGTGATGTGTAGTATTATCCTTGGATTCTTCTAATATGAAATTTTCAGTGTTAGCTGATCAATATCTAAATTTTGCTTCTGGTATAATTATCGAGCTGAATTTCTTTTCAAACTTGTATTCTCCTGTGCAGGGTGTTGATTTGAGGCATTATTCAAAGAATGTGGAAGCGGAATTGTTAGAAGTTGAAAATGCATCGATACATGACTGTATCCTTTTAATACTGAATTCTTTAAATCATCATCACTTTTCAATGTATGTTTAAGGTCATACTGTGCATGTCATCGGGCCATGTCGGTCATTAATCGACTTCTGCGTCATGTTGGCTGAATATTTGTCTAAATGCAGTAATTTATATCATGTTTGAGTATTCTTCGTTCTGCTACAAATTTTTTACATCTAGAAGGTATTTGTTCGCGTGTCATCTTGGTCTGCATGACCGCTTTGAGTAGGCCTTACTTGAAGTGGTCATGCAAAAGATAATAATTTAAAGAATGTATCAGTGAAGATTGTTTAAAATTTGTTGTTTACTAAATATATTTTACAGTGTTTCATTGTGTAGAGTTTCTGAAATTAAGTTGCCAATGGACCTGCCTAAATATCAGGGCTGTTTTTTTGCATTAACCAAATGTAAAGATATCAGAGAAAGTAAAAACATCGCAAGTCTACATGGACAGATTGCATCTTGTGACCAGGTCCTACAGGTGGGTTTTTTATATACTTTTATGTATTTATTCAATGATTTATTACTCAGTCATTTGTTATATATTTATTTATTTGTAGCATAATAGTCAATAATTAGCATGTTTTACTGCCAACCCAGAGATTGGGATTAAATAAATTCCACCAGGGCAGGAAGATGTCAAAGCATTGCGCACCAATTGTGCTTCCTAGCTAAGTTACAAAATGAGTACAATCGCCATACATTATTGTGGGAAGTTAAGGCAGTGATGGAGAAGATTCGAACCTGTGACCCTCCGGTTACAAGGTGCAGAACATACCGGTACACGTCGCATCCTGCACAAACCCTCATATGGGGCTGTCCATAAATAACATCATGTCCAGAGGGGGAGGGGTTTGGCTTATGTGATGTAATGTGATTACCTTTGTACAGTGAACTGCTTAGTGCTTAATGCCTAAACTGTGACGAGAAGGGGTGTGGGTCAATTTTGTGCCTAAATAGTGTGACATCATTTGTGACGCCAGGGGTCAAAACCCGTCGCTTGTCGCTTCCTATATATTGAGTTAGAAGCTGAAATAGGCGAGAGGGGTCAAAATTTATATAGTATATTCTTCAATTCAGCAGTTGCCGGTAAATTTGCCATAATTTGCAAAGTAGTAATCCGATTTTGATGCCGTTTACTTTATTTGATGCAGAATATAGCCCGCTATTGCCCAGAAAAATTGCAGAATAATCAATTAATGGTTGCGGAGGTCTTTGATGACACGAACATTCCGTAACTTTTATTCGATTTTTTCACTCTATACCAATGAAAGAATCAAACGCGCATAACTTCAGTTAGAAAAAAGATATTTTCATTCTGTAAAAGGTATTTTGAAGCAAATTAATTGTAGAATATGACTGAATAAAAAAGTCAGAAACCGACATGTGACGAGTTTTGACCCCTGGCATTACATTTATGAACAGCCTCCATGCTGATGTGGCAGTAAAATTAGATCGTTAACAGAACTTAACACGTCATACTCAGGTTTAGCCTAAGAGACTGCTCTTCTCGTCGTACTGCTTTTGTTTCTATTCATGTGTCTCCTATTTCTCCTCCTGCTTTTCTTTCTGCTCCTCCTCCTCAGTAGAATAATTGTGGCTTTGCTGTGTTCCCTACTTTGAGGTGATGGAGGAGATGCTGAATGGATTCCAGTCGAATCTGAAGAGCATCAGCAACGAGATCCAGACTCTTCAGCAGCAGTCAGTCATGATGAGCCAGCGCCTCAAGAATCGACAGGCGATACGCGGAGAGCTCAGTCAGTTCGTTGATGAAATGGTCGTCCCAGAGCCAATGATTAAGTCAGTCAATTAACACTTTCCATTCTGTTATTATCTGGTAACTTTAATAGTGACATTCTCATTATGCACTTGAAGGCATCAACTGATGGTCGCTTCAGGTGAAATTGTAGTAACAAATTGTAACGTATTGTAAAGTCCAGTCAAAATTAAAATCTAATCTAACCTAGTGACTTCTATGGTGCTGCTGTCATGATGAAATAAGGCATCAGTTGATGTTAGCTTCATGTGAGAGCTTTGTCAAAAATTGTTTTGCAATGGAGAATCCCAGTCAAAATCTGATATGTCAAGGAAAACAGAAGTCAGACTACAGTGGGTAAACAAGTTAAAGCAGATGATTTTTAAGTTCAGATAAGTCTTATGTGTGTCTGTCTGTGTTTGTCTGGCTGTATCCATGGCTATCTCTCTGCCACTCTGCTCTGCCTCTGAATCTTTTGGCTTTGTAAAACATGTCTGGTTTAAAAATCAACCTACACGCTGATTAATTCTTAGTGATAACGATTTTGTCAAAGAATTAATTGGATTTCAACACCTTTTTTGTCTTGAATTGACTGTTAATCAACAAGGAAACTGAATTCATTTTTCTACGATCTTAAAATTTGCTACTGTGATAAATTCTGCTCTTCTAATAGCAATTTTCCTGTTCTCTTGTGACAGTCAAATTCTTGAGACTCCAGTTACAGAACGTGAGTTTCTTGAACAGCTACATGAACTCAATCACAAGATAAATTTCGTCAAGGAACAGTCATTCAAAGAGGCAAAGTCATGTCAAGATGTCAAAGATGTTGTTGAGAAGCTAAAGTTTAAGGTAAACACAGCTAAACTTTACGACAACCACAGCTGAATTTTGTTACTAAAATTCAAGTTTATGGTAACCATGCAAACAGTTTAAGGTAATGATAGTGGAAGTTAAAAGATAGCAATAGAGGAGCTTAAAGGTAGCCATAGAGGATGTTAAGATATAACATAACTGAAGTTAATTGGTAACTTTATCTGGTTTAAGGTTGATATGGTTCAAGATAAACAATGCTCAAGATGGAGTGATTGATTGTGTTTTGAAGGATTTTTGGTTGGTTGATTGTATGTAACGATTAATGGATCCTTATGTAGTTGCTTCTGATGACCGTCTGACCCTATTCACTGTAAGGAACTCTTTGAAGTAGGAGGAGTTGTGAATCTAATTGTAGGCTTTGGAAAAGATAAGAGAGTTTCTTCTCCAGAAAATATACCAGTTCCGCAAACCGATGACCAACTACCAGGTCCCACAGAACGCAATGCTGAAGTTCCGGTATGGTTCCAAGTTGTAATTTGGTCAGGTTTTATTGTGTTTACTTGTTTAGTAATAACCATTTTTACATTTGATTCTGACCACATGAATTGGTGAACTGAAATACTTTTGGAATAATTATGGCTCATGAATTTTTGCTAAAAAGGTTGACAGCATCAGAACATTAGCTTGAAACTGGCAGCTTATGGAAAAGTTTTTTTAATTTAATGAGAAAATATTTTTATCTTGTTTTTATTTTAATTTACCGACTTTTGGCTTAATTTGACCTTTGGCTTAATTTGTAATATGTGGGAAAACGAGACACTTGTTTACATGCTTTGACAGTAACATTCGGAAGGTTTCTGTGTTGCTAATAAAGTGTAGAAGAAAATATGTAGGATTTTGTATTGTCTCACTTTTCTTTTCATTCAGGTTTTTTAATGAATTTTTGATGACTCACGAGCGTCACGTTGCGAAGGAGGTCCGAGACGAGTATGTTGAGACGATGAGCAAGATTTACTACTCGTATTTTAAGAGTTACCTGAACCGACTGATGAAACTTCAGGTAGCTTATATATAGTTATCTCCTAATCTAGTACTAGATTTTTAAGAGTTATCTGAACCAACTTGAGGTAGTTTATGTATAATTCTCTCCATCTGTTCATCATCATTACTAGGATCATCAAAAACAGTGCTTTAAAAATCAGTGAAAATTAATTTGCCTTTTCGTCATCATCACGATAGGCATCATCTTAAAAAATAAAAGACTCCAGTTGTAGATTGTGCTAACAATTGTGACATGATGATAAAACCTTGTGGCTCAAGAGGTTTTGATAAGGTTATTGTCATCATCATGATGAAGCATCATGAAAAGATTTCTGAGGCAACTGGGTTTTCTGCCTGTAATGCTTTTTATCTTCAATGACCATATGAATTTCCATGCATAGTTATAGTTTTTGTATTATTGTTTGTTTTAGTTTGATGAAGTTCCTGATAAAGATGACTTGATGGGAGTCGAAGATACAGCCAAACGAAATATCCTTTTTAGAGATATTCTCTTCCAGAATAAGTTCAATAGTTAAACACATGCTTGCCTGGTTATTTGATTTTAGGTGACATGATTTGTTTAAAAGTAAGGTGTGGCATGACAAGGTAAAATAAGGTTATTCCTAGTTTATTACATGTCTTGATCAAACTATAGTATGATTCAAACTGCTGTCATTTTTCCATACATTAAAAATTTCACAATAATAGCAATATCGTTGCATTGGTGTGATTTGACTATGCTTAAGGGTTATTTCCATTTAAGTGCAAATGCAAAACAGGCACTCTAATACCGAACTATACCAATTGCAAAACTAACTGTTTAATTTCATTCAGCACTTGAATCATGAAAACTTCCCATATGTCACACTCAGAGTGTAGCAGTTCTTTTATCGTTAATTTTTTATCTGTGCTATAATGAGGATAGTTGCTGCACACTGTCGGTGTCGTGCAGCATGGGAGAGGTTGGCCACCTGCCCTCACAGGTGCTGAGGCTAAGAAAACTGAGGTCACTTACACTTCATATCCTTCAGCTCTTCCCTTCTATGATGTTAAATTTTTATTTGCTGAACGTCTACTGTGCAGCAAAGTTGGTAGGTTTGCTGTCGTCAGTCCATCTGTTAGTTTGCACAGCAATGTACAACATGATGTCTACCTCTTTCTTTGCAAGGATTTGAAAATCATTCTATCTAGCTGTGGTTTGTGTTGTCAGTTTGGGAGTGCCTCAGTGACAGTTTCTCTTGAAACTATCTGTATACAAATTTGTAAATACATTTACAACTGTACTGTGATTTAGTGGCATTGTCCTTGACAATCAATAAGTTTCTTCTCTGCTAAGCCATCTCTGAAAAGCAGGTCGACCATCTTTACTGTTGGAAATCGGGGTGCTGTGCTGACGACTGATCTAGAGGGACCCATCATCGTTCCACATGCAGCTCAGAAGGGAGAGCAAAAGGTATGGATGTATGTAGGTCTCTGCGCCTCTGAGTAGGGGATCTTGAAGGGGTGCTATATAAATGATTGATTGATTGTATATTTGTATGTGTGTGTATTTGTGTATGATACTTGTACATCTATGTGCATTAGTCTTGGCTCAAATGCCAGTACATTAGTTAAGCTGACAGTCCACATCTTTCAATGTTGTGAATGTCAATTTATCTAAACGCTGAGTTAGTAGATTTTTATTGTTAGCATATGTCATCATGTAATAATGTTTTGATGTTTTAGTATCCTTATGAGTCGTTGTTCCGTAGTCTGCACTTTGCACTCGTAGACAACGGGTGTCGTGAATATCTCTTTGTCAGCGATTTCTTCATTGTTACTGGTGCAGCATCTCAGGACCTTTTCAATCAGATTTTTGGGAAAACACTGGCTATGTTTATTGTAAGTCAAGACTGTCATAATACTTGCTCTTAGTGGCTTATAAATTTACTTTTACCTTTCTCTGTGTAATTTTGCCAGCAGTTAAAGACCATAGTGTTTGACCTTGGTCTTGCTTTGCCAGGTCAAGATCACATCTGAGAAGCAGTTACTAATATGGTCTTCACTAACCACCTGGACTTTTTTATCATGGATATTCCTATATGCAGAGCTGTACCAACAGAATACTTACGTTGGGACCTACCTTGTGCTACAAATTTGGCTTGTTGATGCAATGCAGACCCATGGCGGTGTTATAATTTATTACAGAGACATTACTGTATCTCTCCAACCAAAGATCTTTGAAGCATTTTGCCTTTTGATTTCTACTGCCCCTGGACAAATGACGCTCACTCTCTGCTGCCCAGGGTCATCGCCTTCTACACTGGCGTTCTTTTCTGAGTTCAGTGCCATCCTGAAGGTCTTCCTATCCCGAATGATAGAGCAAGGAGGCAGCATATAATGGTCTTGTTGGTTTTAAAAATTTTGTATCTTTTTGCTTGAAGTTTTTTCGTTTTAACTTTTAAAATACTGATTCTGATCTGAAAATTTGATTTTAGTACTACTGGTAGTTGTTTTGTTGCTCAGATAGAGTTAAATTATTTTTTCTTTGTATTGGTTTAATGCCACTGCACGTATATTATCAGTAAACCTGTACATGACCTGGGTGGGCACAGCAAATCCCAACCACAATCGTTTACTAAAGCAATACCTATCTTTATAAAGAAATACTAGACTATCTTGTACAGACCACTAGCACACTAGTTTGGCAAAATGGCCCTTCTAGGAAAAATGCCCTTTTAGTTACAGGTCATGAAAGCAGTTGACAAGAACTGTCCTGAATTTAAGAATTTATCTCATAATACTGTCTTTTGTAGATGAACTTTGTTCTCATCTTATTTGCTAGTGTCATCGTTCATGATCACACACAGACAGCGAGATCATGCATGCATACATTGCATCCAAAGCTGTTGTTATGTATTACTGTTACATTGTTTTTGTTCACTATGGGTTAACAGAAACAGATGGACCTGTACACAGGCGAATGTTACGATTCGATTGCTCTCTTCCTCTGCATTCACATCATTCATCGCTACAAGGTCCTAATGCACAAGCGATTGGCTCCCGTTCTCGACAGGTTTGCTTCTTTTGTTCATCAAGATTTATTTTCTTTATTTGCTACTTAAGTAGTTTATTAGGTAGATGGGTAAAATGGATGGATGACCAGACAGACTAGATAGGGTGATGAGCAGATTGGGATTGATAGATAGATTGGTAAATAATAGACAGTACAGATGTATGATGAATATGGTGGATGATGATGGATCGATGGTTGAAGGCATAGGTTATGCTTAGTCGAAAATAGGTGAATTGTGAATCTGGAACCTTTCTCTACACTAAAACATGCAGTATGTACCTGAATATTTATATGGCACATATCAAAGACAGTAAATTACATCAGAGAGTAGGGGTAATAAAACAAGTACAATGATGTTGCATTTGGATTGGTGGTTACTTTAGGTACTGGGATACCCTGTTGGAAATGTTTTACCCACGTTTTGAGTACCTGCTTCAGCTGAACATCCAGAGCATACGGGACTGTGAACCGCAGAAGTTGGGCCACATTGATGTGCGTCCCCACTACGTAAGTACCTATGATGGGAATTAAATTAACTGGTAGTGAATTATTTTTGTTAAATACCTGCTAATAAATTTTGTGATGGCACTCCAAAATCAGACCAAATATGAGGTCAGTTTTCTGAAAGTCCATTTGTTGAGACAGAGATGGTCTATATTCCTATATAATGAAAGTCTTGTGGCAGCTAATAGGCTTTTGTCTCCATGGTAATGGTTATCAGTAACTTTTTACTATTCCAATGTCTAATGCACAAGGCATTAACTGATGGCACACCAAACTCTGGCTGTAATGAGGTCAATATCTAAATCAGTGCACTAAGACTGAGAGGAAGTCTATACTGGATAAGCATTTGAAAAAGGTAGGCCTAAGTGTTAAGTTGATAAAGAAATGGCATAAGTGATTGAGCAGAATTGACAAATCAGAATTGACAAATAAAAGGAGAGTTCCAAAATCTGGGTCAAGGAACTGAAAAAGCTTATTCACCTAGAACAATTCTAGTTTAGGTACTGTATGATGAGAGAAAGATACCGGTTATCAGATAACCTGGGTGAAGAAGTCTGGAGAGTAAGAACTAATTTAAGTATTGTGTTTGGCCAAGGTTCAATGTTCTACAAACTATGAGCCCCAATTTGAAACAAATCCTTTGCTGAACAGAAAGTGAATACAAATATTTAAGCACAGGATTTATATGTTACTGTATATGGTAGCTTATGTTTGATCTAACTGTAGTAACTAAATGGTTTTAACTCTTTAGTAATTGGTTGCATCCATGATAGCAACTGAAATTTGTATTAATGAGAAGAAATGGGTGGCACTAAAGCATGACTAAAATTTGTGGTACTGTCATTTCTCTTTTGCTTGTACAGTGGCTAATTGAGCTCTCATGTTTTTAGCTTCAAATCTCACTTGAGACAAGTTGTTCATGCTCATTTGCTAAGCACTGTAAATCAATTATCATATGGTACCAATTAAATGCTGACATAATAATTTAATAATAATAGTATTGATTCCAAGTATCAGTTAGTTTCCCAAACTGTAAGTTTTCTTCTAAGGTATTATTACACTGATCTTGGCTTAAAAAAGTAATAAAATAAATTGTGGTAAGTTCTGAATGCTTTGGGCTGCACAACCTTGGTTTTCATTGACCCTGCAGATAACGAGGAGGTATGCTGAGTTCTCTGCAGCTGTGGTTGGCCTGAATGAGAGCTTTTCAAACGAAAGAGTCAACGAACTTCTCTCACAACTACAGAACGAAGTGGAGAACTTCATCCTACGAATGGCTGCAGAGTTTCCTCAGCGAAGAGAGCAGCTAATCTTCCTAATCAACAACTATGACATGATGCTGAACGTCATTATGGCAAGCAGAAACAATTTAGTATACTCTGATCATTCTATAGACATTTGATGACTGCAGGTTCAAACCTAGAGTGTAGTTGAGTGACTGTTTTGTTGATGTGACACTGGCAGTAGTGAATGTAAGTGAGAGGGAAGTGAGAGGGAAGGGCACAAGTACCTTAATTTATCTCAGTTACAGCTGCAACTAGGTGTGGGAGTAGACTGGTGCACCTCTATAATATTACGTTCATCTGATTTTTAAATGTAGTGCCCATTTCAGGGCCAGCTGCCACTAGCAAGTTGCCTGGTCCGTATGCAGGCAGTTGTGCACAGATTATCACAGCAAGTTCCTTGTACTGCGTGTTAACAGGTCCCTCATGGTCAAATAGGTGGTGGGAGGCATGGCATGACCATGTGTTAAGTGGATTCGTGCATAAACTTTACCATTTGAATTGAATAGTTTTATGATTTGATAGGAAAGAACAACTGACGATTGTAAGGAATCGGAAAGTTTCAAGGAGTTGCTGAATGCTCGCAGTCAGGAGTTCATAGAGGAGATCTTACAGCCTCACTTTGGAGGACTAATAGGATTTGTGAAGGATTGCGAGGCCGCACTTGATCAGGGCAACGTCGAGCGACTGAAGAGCGAAGAAAGTAAGGATGAATTTGTTGACTGATTGTGAGAAGATTCTAGAAAGGCACTATATGTTTTTATAAACATGCACACATTTAAGTTTTTCTCTCTAGGACTGGCTTTTCTCATAAAATTTAATGCATAATTTTTAAATACTTTTATTAACATTTTCATTTGGATTGATTTCCTACTATGTGTGCCTCAGAGGGCTGAACTTTGGAAATTTACCCAAGTTTAGTCTCCATTTTCATGCACTATCAGGTAATGATAACAGTCTTCCGCGTATTACTTGAGCTAGGTGGCTTTGGGAGGCAGGACTTTTGCAACTCATTACCTATTTCCATAAAACTTGTTTCCCGGGGTCTGTAGTGCCAGAGTAGTTGGTTCTTGAAGAGGTGCTACATATATAAAAAATACCATAATTTGTGCATTAGATGCTGGCAACCTAAAGCTTACTATCATTATTCCTAGTTCTTAGTGGCCTTTGATTCGATTGTAGGAAAAATTATGCAACTGGTTCGTGGATTCAACAATGACTGGAAGAAAGCGATTGAAATTATTAACCAGGACACAATGCGTTCATTCACCAACTTCAAAAATGGAACACAGATCCTGCAGGTGCGTTATGTGAAGATGGTTCAGTTAACAATTGCCAATCATGCATATCTGAGCTTAGACTGATCAGTAATAGAGACCAGCCTCTAGATCTCAACTAAACCTCATCTCTTCTTGCAGTTCTTTCCTTCGTAGGCTGTTTCCGTGTCTTCCAGACTTGCTCTGGATTGTGGCGTGCATTTGTTTTTTGTTCCCTAACATCGAGCACGTGCAATGTCACAATTCTGCACTTGTGGCCTGGTTTGAACGTTTCCTGATGTTACACTTTTGCACCTGTGGCATGCATATGGTCCTACGAACTTGTCCTACCAAGATTCACTGACCTTGAAAAGATCTAGACACTTTGAAAACACAATTTTTATAGTACTTACTGTGTTCACTAAGTCTCTGTATAGCAAAAGTGATTGTTATAACAAAGTTATCAAACATGGCAGAACGTCGTAGTAACCAGTATTTCAGCTAGGATTCAATTTATTGACTTTACATGCATAAGAAGTGCTTTATATAAGTAAAAGTAAATAACAACATCAGAAAGTAATTTGTAATTCTCATCATTGAGAATTGCAACTAATGTGACATGACATAAATTTCCTACATCTCATATCAGTAGATAGAGATTTGAAGCAGGTTTACTGCTTGTCTGAGGCCAATTCTTGCACACAGTAGTTTCATATAAACTAAATGTGCATTATTTTGTGTTTACGTGGATTTGAGACAACTTAAAAGAGTCGAAGCAGTTGAGTCTGATGCTTTAACACTAGCAACATAACACCGGTTGCATGATAATAGCCTTGGGCAAGCTGTGTAACTGCATTTGCCTTACTGATCTTGATAAAGTGAATGTTTGTTGTATTCCAGATAATATGATTGCTTTAAGAATTTTTTTGTATTTCACAGGGAGCACTAACTCAGTTGATACAGTACTATCATCGATTTCACAAAGTTCTGTCACAACGACCGTTTGCCAATCTGCCGATAAGAAGTGAACTTATCAACATACACAATGTCATGGTTGAAGTCAAGAAACACAAACCAAACTTCTAGCAGCTTTCCAGAATTAAGAACTAACAGGATAATATTTGATTTAATACTTTAACGATGAGAGTGCTAAAAGTGACTGGGAAACCAATGCAGCTCGTCATTAAAGTGTTGAGTTGGACAAACTAACCTATTGTGCAATCTTTTGAAAATGTAGACCAGCACTGGAACCCTTGAACCTAGACTGTGGTTGGAACAAAGATCAGATTTAGAACCCTGTAATTACCGTAATTTATCTTCGTCATACTACTGATGGTACGTCTGTTTCCTTCAACGCAACTGGAGTATTAAGTATGGCAAGTTCACCTGCTTGGAACATCAACTGAATTTTGCAATGCATATATACATTTATTAATGTTCCTGCCTCAAGTTGCACATAATTTTATCAAGTGATGGGTAGTGGAGTATCAGTTCAGATTGAATTCATGTGCCAGGACGATATTTTAAAAAATTGCAACACTTCTAGGGTTGAATGACTAGTGAGTAACCAGCCGACTACTTGCATTAAAGTATTTATCTCATGATTTCAAATGACAATTACAACCAGTTTTTATGTCTGTTTCTGGGGAGATAGGTAAGTAGCTGGGTTAGCTGGGTACTCGCTCGGAATGGGCTCAGGCACCATGGCCATAGTTTTTACTGAACTTTTGACACCTAATAATAATATTAAAAGGATTAGTAGGTTTAATTGCATTGGCAGACAAGAACTTTAATACATCACAGGTTGAAAATTGTGTAGAAGCTTTTACAGTAACCTGCAACCACATATGCAAAAATTTGAAACCGAACATTTGAGTTCTCAAATCTATTTTCCAGCTGTAAAGCTACAATGTATGTTACTGAACACGTTAGCCACCAAACCTACACATAAACTATCTTTAGGTGGATGTTGTTTTGAACAGCATGAGTTAAAGCAACAATGGCAACTTCTTTTTATTTCTGTTCTGAGATTGTGCACTGTACATTCCATGTAAATAAAAACAGATTTTATTTCAGTCACAAGATTAAATTATTTTTGTTGTTTTGCACGGCTGGCAAAAAAAACTGTTTAGTGTTTGCTCCACTTGTGCTGAAAAGTCTTCAACAGGAAAATTGGTTGAACATTGGAAATTCCACAAGATACAGAATCTGCAGTTAAAGAAAACACAATCCACTGAACAGAACTATTCTAAGGCCTGAACACAGCTTCATGTTTAGTTGTTTACGTATTGTGTTTTAAGGACCTTTCAAATGCAGTTATTGCATCTGAACTTCTACTGAATGACATATTGAAATAATGAGTTATTTCTTTATGACTTCCTTTAGAGTGGGCTAGCATCTTTAACAAGTTCTTAGACGCTATACAAATAGAGAAACATACATATGCTATACATGAATAAAAAAGGGACATCAAGAAGTGTTTAATCAAGTATGGGCGCTACCATTTCCAGCTTGTCACAGCACAGACAGCCTCCGCAACCTCTGCTATCCTAAGCAGGAAACAGTAGCTGTAATGTTCATTTAAAAGTGATCAGGCATTAGGAAACCAAGCAGGTAAAGTTGTGTAGTGTGAAGTTCACAGGAAAGAGTAATGGAACAGATGGTAAGAATGGCGTGCAACTGCAGTAGAGAGGTAGCATCTAACTCGCCTAAGTTGCATCTCTTCAAATCAGTTAGCCATGTTTTGCTATTAGGCCTCAAAAAGAACTATATCAGATGTCTTGACACATGCATAACTAGGGTAGAGAGCCAATCTGGGAGCCGTTTTTTTAAACATGCATAACTGTTCTAGTACCTTGAGAAAAGCTGAAACAAACCACCTAGTCAAAATGTAGTTTTTAATAAAGGTACACTCAGGAATAAGCTATTATGTTACCAGACAATTCTGTTCAAACAGCCAGACTTGGCAGCAAACTCAAAAATTCCAACCAATAGCAGAATCATTTAATTCATTATTTATTTCTTATACTTATTATGACCTCAAGGTCAGTAAGACTAACCCTGACAAAAGACTCTCTGCAGATTGGAACACTCAATAATTGAGTAGTGTGAAGTTCACAGGAAAGAGTAATTATTGTATTACACATGCAGCCTACTACTGATTATCATTAGACCATCATGCCACAGAAATATAGTACATGTATTTTAGACTTACCTATTGAAACCGCTGGATTATTCGTTCAACTGTTTCAGCTGTAATTGGATTAACTCGTCGGTCTCGTTTCAGGATAATCAGAATTGTCACAAGCTTGCTTAAAATCAGCTCAGAATACTTTCTCTCTGACAAAGTAGAAAAACAATAATTAAATTAGAGAGATTAAATTCTGATTATGCTTAGTTTTTCAGTAGGATTATTGAAATTATGGTTAATTTTGACTTAAATTATGGTTAGTTTTGATGATTAATAATTCAATTATGATTACCGCAATTTGATCATTTTAATTCTAAACTGTTTCAATGATGATTATTGAGATTACTGATTTTGATGATTATTTAAATTGATTATGATTAATTTGGACTAAGTAGATTTATTATATACTTACATTTTTAATAACTTGGATTTTGATTATATAAAACTATGGCTCATTTTATTATTATTAATTATGAATATGATTAAATTGATTGTTCAGAAATCAATCATTTTCTATTCACAACCTAAATTTTTGTTCCCGAGCGTTCATTTCTACCTTTGGTAAAAAATACTAACAGTCATAATTTTTCCAATCCCAAGGAACAACATACACCTTGCATAAAACAAATATTATAAATACTTACGTAGAAAAAACAATTATTATAAATACTTATGTAGAAATTTACCTTTAACAATACGTTCGGTTTGAATCAAGAACTCATCAAAGATTGCTGAGTACGACTGCAGAATAAGAACTAAAACCTCAAGCGGAGGCTGCACGCTCATGTACTCGTCCAGTGT
Organism: Aporrectodea caliginosa; assembly: GCA_020284085.1. Classification (NCBI taxonomy): domain Eukaryota; kingdom Metazoa; phylum Annelida; class Clitellata; order Crassiclitellata; family Lumbricidae; genus Aporrectodea; species Aporrectodea caliginosa. The sequence goes on from JACEVL010000139.1 coordinate 387,059, forward strand.
TTTATCGCTGATCTGCACTTCAGTGCACTGGACAAGTCCAAGCAAAAGGTCAGTTACTGGATGGCGCAAGAATTCCCCGATCTCATCATGTGAAGGACCGACAGGACTTGTGATGTAAGGACAACAGCAGATGGCAAGAGACAATGAACAAGCAGTAAGGACTCCAAGGCTTCGATATGACTCCTAGAAAGCATACATGTATGCACAAGCAAAGTAATTTAATCATTTTAATTTAAGTAACTCTATTTTAATTCATTTACTGCAATTTAAGCATTTAAATTATTACTTTATAGGTGGGTGCAAGTGTGTATAAAAAAACTTAAATATCTTTCTGTTCTGGCAGAGATGTTAATTCCAAGCCTTTGGCTTGATGATTCTGTTCCAATCAAATGAACTGACAATGTCTTAATAGCAACGTTACAGCTTTAATATTAATCTTCATTTTATAATTAGGTACGATAAATAAATTACAGCAAACAATAGTATAGCTTAACAACTTAATAAACTAACACTGCAGCAACCTTACAATCAAGACTGGATTTTGTGACATGTTAGAATTATGTAGCACATAAGAACAACAGCAACCAAATCAACATACATGCATGAGAATATTTCTGCAAAAGTTCACGCTAAAATTTTTGATCAAACAAGAGGGCAACTTACGAGAACAGTCTTTATGAATCCAAGGACTTCGTTCAGTCTTTCTACGCAATCTGGCAACAAGCCAATCGTCCGAACAGCATTCTGATGACAGGAGAAAACATCACAAAACAGTTATACTAGTTGGTAAACTAATTTCATTCAATCAGCAAATCAATATGTAGTACTTCTTCAAGATACCTACCTAGATGTAACATCAGCCCAGTAGGGCAGCATGATAAAATGAATACAAAAGAATGAAAGGACTAAAAAGCAACAACGCCATTATGCCAACTTCACACAATGATTACATAACTGGAAAAGTGTATGAGCAAGGACTTACAAAACATTTGGCATATGTCATAAAATGGACAAAATTACTGTCACCAGTTTGGCCTACATGATCAAACTGACTCATAGAAAAAGACTTAATTGTAGGCTAACAAGAACAGGACAGAATAAGTTCTGATGAAAAGAAAGGCAGTATAAGGGAAAGTTAACAACAAGCAACCAAAAGTAAAATCCGGTAACCAGCCACTTGTGAAATTGTGCACTCTTATGTACCAGTGGTCAATCCCTGTGGAACAGTCTTCCTGTGTTGATAATATCTACTATTTCTTCTTATTCAGCTCAAGCTCCTCTCTTTGTATGTTAAGGTACACCTGTTTAGACCCCTGAGATAGACATGCTTACAGCACTTTTCCGAGTTCCTCAAAAGTTGCTATATACATAAGCTCAGACAGACAAACAGGCAGACAGCATACATTATACAACAAAGCCAAGGTGTGCAGACAACCTCAGCAAGTTCTCGCTGTCTTTTCCAGTTTTCTTGAAGTTCATCTGAAGTAAACTGTTCACGGTCAATGTAAATCCAGCCTACATTCGAGACTCGAATCTCATTTTTCTCATTAACCGCTTTCAAGTCCGCTTGAAATCCAGCTAAGCAGGGAAATAAAAGTATAAATTAACAGATCATAAATCAGTCTACCAAACTAGCTGTACTATAGATTTTCCTCATTTAAATTCTGAACTATTCACTGATGTTGCAAGTCACAGCAACATCCTCCAATCTGCACAACACCTTCAATGATGAACTCTTTAGATTTCATCTGCTGAATTTATGCCAATTGAATCTCAAGGCTGTTAGTCAGCCTAGTGTTTTGCCAATTAATTTTGTAAATCAATAATACTAATAATAATAACAATAATTTTATAAAGAAAACTGCTTATTTAGATATGAATCCCAGTCAAATACAATCTTGCAAGTTAACTTTAGATAAACATGTACCACTATTTAGTATTTACATAAATCAAAAACCAATTAAATACAATAAGTCAATTATCAATCAATAAAATTACAATTTTATATTGATGTTGAGAATACTAAAACTTGTTAAAAATGAACTGTACCCATGACTGCATTCATCATGACATTGCGGAACTCCAGGAAGTCAATTAAAGCCATTGCTGGTTCATCCACTGGTCTATTAAACCTGTTTGAAAATACATGCACAGGTATAACATAACATCAATAACTTAGTCAAACTCAACAGAAGTAAAGGAACTACATTACAGTTGACAACTACATTTTTAATAACAACTGGAGATTTATCTGTTTTGGTGAATGTTTCACTGCATATTCCATAAAGGAATGTTAGCAAATGCTGACTAAAACTGGCAATTCGTTTTCAACAGCTTTGGTAATTCACTTTCAATCTCGCATGTACTTTCAGTCTAACAAATTACTTTAATCCAAGTATTCACTTTCAAACTGGGAATTTACTTTCATTCAGGCAATTTCCTTTCTATCTGTTAAGTCTCTTTGAAAAGCTCTGTCAATTTACTTTTAATCATGCAACTCATGTTCAAGTCCACCTGTTTGGCTAACTCCCCATTGTACGAAGCAATTAGTGAACTCTGTTTTGACATATTCCAGTAGTTAACTGTTGACAGTAAACACTGTACATTTTTTTATTATTGCATTTGTTGTTGCTTCATTATTTCTAACAGTTTTTATCATTTTCACCATTAGATTAGATTTTTTATATATAGATTTTTTCATGGTGAGAGTCAGGGTGGTCCACCATGTCTTTCGGAATATACTACTTCTAGGTACTGTTTTTTGCTGTGGCACAACTGCAAATAAATTAAGCTGGTGCCCAATTCACTTTTGAGCTGGCAATTCATTTGGAAGAATGCTGGCAAAGCTGGCAATTCATTTTCTTCCAGGTACTCCTCACAAATCGTTTGCAAGAGAATGGACCTTCTACACAGAAGAAAACAATAAACGAATGAAAGAAGAGTGAATTGTACGAACTTTTGAGCGATGTTGTCACAGAAATGCGCAAAGTGTGTCGGTGGGATAATGCCATTAAGAGCGGCTCGCACTAACAGCTGCAAACTGGACAGATCGATCTTCGTTGCATAACAAATGGTTTCAAGGAATCTTGATAAGGAACTCTTATTCACATTCCTAACGAGTTGCGACAGAAATGATTCATCTGAAAAAACCAAGATATAAAACAAAATTGTAATCATTTTGTCATTTTTTCACAGACTTATTGCAATTATTTCAGGTACTGTAAAGCAAATTCCACCAGGCTCAATTCCCACAATCTATTTCTAGCCTATATAAACTAATAAATGTTAAATGTTCATTAACCCAAACTGTTTTACAACAGGCTTTATTATAGCATGAATTCTGGTATAACTTAGTTCAGATATTCAGCATAGTGATATACTCGGTATTGAATATATGGCTCTTGAAGACAGCATTGTGAGGTTGTTCCACCATATTATGATTGGCAAAGATACACAACTTTTGTTGTAATCAACGTGTCTATATTTGGACAATTCATCTCTCTAAACGGATAGAAACAATGTTCGAAAACTGATGGCAGTAAAGTTTTAAGTTTAATAAAAAAATTACCATAATGACACTAAAAATAGTAAAGACAAGACAATAAAAGTAATTTAACCAATTGCAAGATAATAATTTAAAATATAATGTCGACAGTTTAGAGGAGACATAAAAAGACGGTACATACCGAGATATGAGTTCAGATTCCGTGTGAAATTTTCACAGCAGGCATTTTGTTGCATCATGATCAGCCGATAGATTAATTCATTTACTTTGTGGGTGTCTACGTGATTTATCTTCCCCGTTTCAAGATAGAAATCCGGTAATGTAGCAAACCATTTCTGCACGCTAGGAAATCTTGAGACAAACAGAAACCATTCTATTGTATTAAATTCTAGTGTGTTGTATGATTGTCTATTCAGTACAGCATTGGGTCTGTCATCTAATGATTGCAAGTTTGAACCCACTGAGCAGATACTGTATGATGACCTTGGAGAAGTCATTCACCTACAGTTGCTAGTTCTGCAGACTAAGATATACTGACCTTGAGCACAAAGTAAGTACACTGAAAAAATAAATAATTATACTAAAAATAAACTTTTAGAATAACAAAGCCTCAAGTAATTCAAGTGAATTATTTTATCCAAAAAGTAATTATAAAGCTGAAACCAAAGTAAATCCCTTTAAGTCAAAACCCAAGATTACAGAAGGGATCAACCAGCCAAACCAGATGAACTGGAGTGGCCTTTGAAGCTTTAACTCAACTCAATCTCAGACAATGGCTTCTTGATTACACTTAGAAGTTTACCATCATATGAGACCCTATGAGTACATATACAGCAGACTTAGAACAGTTTAAAAATGCACTCAGCTCTTTAGAAAAGGCAAACCGTCATGTCTGAAACAGGAATGTAAGGGAAGTGGTCATTAACTGTCCTTTGGAATCATGAATAGCAAGACTTACCTTTACATGAGAGCTTATGCCAGTGCCAAATAATGCTTGATGACAGAAACAAGTGTGCACAAATAACTTGTCCAGGATCATTACATGGAGTCTGCTGCAGGATCGAACCGGCCATCATTACATAATAGGCTACTGATTAGATCACCATGTTGCACAATCTCTTAAAAGGAACTACATAAATCTTACATCCTATATTAAAAAAATGAATGTTGGCTTACTTGCTCATTAGAGTCCACCGCTGAGTAAAGGCTGAATCAATGAATAGCTCTGAACACAGATCCAGCCAGTTCCCAAGCCGATCCAGATGAGGTACACGGCTGGATGACAAGGCACCAAGCAATGCAGACACCAGTTTCTCACACATGCCTAAAACCAGACAGGAACAGATCAGAACAGGAGCAACACACTTGGAAGCAAAATGATTAAATTATCTTAACCCTACTTATACTATAAGTTACCTAATTTCACTTTATATCTACACATCTTCACCTTCTACACCTCCTTACCTTACCATAACCTACTTTACTTCATGTTACCTTAGCAAACCATACCTTGTCTTACTGTGTATTAATATATCATAACTTACCTTGCCATTATTTGTTTATTCAGCTATAAACAAACAGTAAAGTATTGCCGTACCTTCCCCAGCTTTCACATGCGAAAGGTAATTCACAAGTTTGCGAACAATTTCTCTGATGTCACTGTTCGCAAAAGAATGTGGCATTTCAAGCGCAGTTGCAACATAGGCCGTCATTTTCTCAATCCATTCAGGAACTGTTTGCATTGACTGATATTTCTTGGCTTCGACGAAATGAGACATAATGAAGCACAGCATGACGTTAAAGGACGCGCTGACATCCTAACAAATTAACAAGTAACAATTAATCACAATTATTTGAATCTAATTTTAATTTCATTATGTGCATTATCTTGTTATGTACGAATGTTTCTGAAGAGAGATCACATAATTATTATCTTTTATAACGGCTGACATTGACAATTCAACATTTCAATAGCTTTGGAGTGCATTCCTTATATCAGACCTTGACAAGTGGCTGCCATTCCAGATGCAATCTCTAACCTCCTGAAATTTTGTATGTCTCGAGAAATTATACATAAAAATATTGAATTTAAGAACATAAATAAACTTCCTAAGTACTCTTGCAGGAATTATATTTACTTTGGGTAAAAATAAATAAATAAATAGAAATTGATAGCAGGCTAGGATGATCATCACCTTGGCAGCACCATCCTTCTTTGATCCTCTCTGGATTATTCGGAAAGGAAATCCAGAGGAGAAATGCTGGAAGCAGTTCTTCTCAAATGTCGACAAGAAACTGGAAACTCTTTTTGTCGTGAAATCCTAAAGCACACCAATACAGCAGATGCTCAATGCATTCTAAAACAACCGTCCAACATTTTCTTTCTCATAATTCTATACCATCTAAAGAAAACCAATGCATCTGGTGCAAAACTCAATTGTCATCCCTTATGTGTACAAGTTGCAGCCTTCTAAAACACACTTCAATGTGCTTTTGTGACAACAAGCCTGATACATAAGTAACTCAGTTTAGAGCCTATTTTGACATGACATCATTATAAAATGATACTTGGTAAGGTTCCCAAAGACTGTGGAATAACATTTAAAGCAAACAACAATAAGAAAAGTGCTTACAGAATATATTAGTATGCTAAGTTATAAGGGAAGGAAAATGGACTCGCCTCGGTCTTTGTCATCATGCAGATGAGACTTCGCATCACTTTCAGTGTATTTTGAAGAATGCAAATTGAAACATAATCCAACACTAGACAAAACAAACACAACGTATTTCCTGGATCCATGTATGCTAAATATTACATGCATATAACAGCATTACCGGTATGTAGAGATCATATGTATACACATATATATAATTATATACAGATGTGACCCGCTCGGGAGAAAAGGCACCAAAACTAGGTGTGCATTTACTGAGAAAAACAAGAATGCACAAGGGGTAATTTTTCATGACAAATATTCTATATAATAAACAGTTTAATAATCTAAATTTAATTTTCATTTATTTTAAAGTCCTGCAAGAAAAGTTTAACATGCCCTTTTTTGCCATAGTTTGAAGTTGTATTATGAATCTCAAAGACATGCCAAATATATCACTGATAAAGTCTGAGTCTCACATTGAACTAAATGACACGAAACTAATTTTGCATGTACAAAAAGTAATTATGTCAGATAGCTAAAATATAAATTATAATTTCTCACAAGTAGATGCTATAAATTTTCACTATTATACATAACAACTTAAGTATATATATTCACTAGTCACAGAACATCACAATGTATCTTTGTACAATTACCGGTACATGCATTTCTGGACATCTTTGAAATGCAGTGTCAGACAGACTTTAAGAGGCACACCTTAAGATCAACTTGAAATATTTTTTTACATCACTTACAGTTTTCCATTTTTAGCACTACAGTTTGCATTTAAAACAATTCAGTCTGTTCAGATGGCTTGATAATTTACTCTGCTTAACTTAATTTCTCAGATGATAGAAATCTAGCTTACCCTGCTCTGAGCCTGATTTCTGAAATCCTGTTTCAACCCAGCACTCAAAAAGAAGAGGAATCAAATTTTCTGTCAGTAGATGAATTGTACCCGAATCATCCAACACCGACTTCACGTCTATGTACGTTCCACTAGAAAAACAAAACAAAACCACACAACGAAACATAAACTTAAACCAATAATCAAATCAAATTACCCCATTATACAAGACACTCAAATCTCTTTATAACACTACGTTTGGGAGTGTGTTCCGATATACGTGACACAGGGGGTCAAAACCCGTCACATGTCGGTTTCTGAGCTTTTTATTCAGTCATAGCCTACAATTAATCTTCTTCAAAATACTTTCTTACAGAATAAAAATTTCTTTTTCCTAGCTGAAGTTATGCTCTTTTGATTCTTTCATTGGCATAGAGTGAGAAAATCGAATAAAAAGTTTCTGAATATTCGTGTCATCAAAGTCCTCGGCAACAATTACTTGATTATACTGCAATTTTGCTGGGTAATAAAGGGCTCTATCCTGTATCAAATAAAGCAAACGGCATCAAAATCGGATGACTACTTTGCAAATTATGGCAAATTCATAAGCAACTGCTGAGTTGAAGAATATTTCAGCTTCTAGCTCAATATCTAGAAAGTGACAAGCAACGGGTTTTGAGCCCTGGCATCACATATGTATAATTACAAGTGTGTATGCATAGTGCATATATGTATGCATGCAAATTTATGCCTGCATGCACACAATACTTCAATAACAAATGTCCGAACACTGTCCAAAACACTCAAAATTTACACCAAATGAGAAACAACTGGAAAATGAATAAGATCACATCAGAAGTCCAAACATATGAAATTATTGAGCAGCATCTGCATATAACCGATTAATTGATCAAAGACGACATGCCAGATGAACATGAAACTGGAATGTATCTATGTATTCATACATTTTTTGGCATGTATGTATGTATCAAAGCATTTATATAGCACCTTCATCGGAACCTCTCACAAGCACTGTGTACATGGCTGTCTAGCTGATCCAAACAAGTGCAACTTAAAGTAATAGGAAGAGCTAATTGCAAATACTGCATTACACACAGCACTTACGTTAAAAACTATATGGCTCTCATTAACAACAGAAAAAGCACACAATTCACATATATGACAATTGCCAAACACTATAGAATAGAATACCCTATAAAGTAACAGAATATCAGATGCGAACATAATTATTGTTTAATTTGCTTAAATCTCTAAGGAGAACAGCACCCACGCTAATGAAAACCTTCATCCAAACAGAACAAATGTCTCTGAAATGGTTACAAATGATTGAAATCTTGCAGCAAATTAGCACCATGGAAATTGCTTCTAATAATAATACTACAATTCTAAATCTGAATTATTTGTACAGGTACCATTGCACAATACAATAAACACTCAGTGCAAGGTTGTAATCAACATAGGAAACTTTTAATCATTTGTAAAGCATAACTTACTATCTACTGATTTGACGTTGCAAGGGCTTTTCTGCACAAACTTCATCACACAGAACCTGGAAGAATTTTGCGAGTCTCTCTAGAACGCTCGCTCTCCATTTCTGCTGAGATAATTTTGACTCGGGGTTCGTCACCAGCGTCCAAGCCTTTCCAGCAGACTGACCTCGTGCTTTGTCAATCTGAGACCTGCGCTGAGCCGAGATAAGAACCACGAGATCTTTCAGGATTGAGGAAGTTCCGAAAAGAATCAGCCGTGGACAGGTGACATAGATGTCGAGAAGGGCAAGTGAATCAACTTTGACCTCTTCGCACGAGTGGTTCATTGCCAACTGGAGGTACGGCAACAGAAGGTTCAAATCTGGATCGCCAGGGTCGAAGATCTGATCGAATTCTTTCGTGGAGAATATCCAGGACAGAACACGTTTTGCCTCGTTGCGAACCCCCACGTCTTCGTCAATGAACAGGGTGGGAACAACAGACAATATACGGTAGAAATAGTTGGCGAAATTGTCGTTCGTGGGAGATGTTATGAAACACTCTCGCAGCTTCTGAATGCCACCATACCGCACCATAACCTTTGAATTTTCACAGAACTTCAACAGTTCCTGTGTGAAACACAAATCATAGCAACTTGTGTTATAAAAGTAAAATTCTAGAAACAAGTTTTTCACAGTTTTCTCATATTCATCTGAACTGGACAACTCAATTCCATTAAGTAGACAAAATCAAATAACCACAAAGCACCTAAACAACAAGTGGCTTGCAACAAGTTGCCACAATGTAACAACAACAACAGTCCTCTGACCAATGGACACTTCAATTCTTTAGTGCCTCACATCAGTACAGCTCAAAGCGCATCTGATGTCCGTATTGAATCAGTAATTACCTTAGGTGTAAGTAGTTTTATATGTGTCTTGCTGTGTAGATAGTTGTTTTTGTGTGTGCTCCTGACAATTGATCTAGTTAAGTGTTTGCTGCTGAATAATAATAATAATACTGCTGGTCACGTTATATGCAACTATGTGAACTATAAGTGTGTTGATTTGATTATGATGTTGTTTAAGAAATGAAGTCATAATAAAAATAACTAAATAAGCAATTGTATAGACTAGACTGATTGGCATAGCACTAGGGCTATCCTGTTAGCGGAACTTAAAGTTCCTTAGGGTATTACCCATTGTTACTGCATTTGGAAAAATCTGTCTTTACATGTAAACACTGATTTGAAGCGGTGAACAATAAAGTTGATTTGATTTGATTTTGATTTGCTTTGTGTTACGGCACCATATAAATTGTCGTCGTTATTATTATTATTGTTGAAATCTTCGGCATTTTTAGTGCCTGTCCATAAGCTTTGAAATTCACTACATATCTCTTGTGCATTCTGTCACTTCTGTAATGTGCTTCAAATTTTAACTTAAGATCCATCTTTTAAACTTGCTTATCAACTGCTATTGGATTAGATTATGGTACAATATGGTGTAGAGTATTCTTCTTTGGTTTTCTGCCTTTTAGGCACTAATTCAATACAAAGAGTACTAATTTAATATTCCTGCAATTTCTGGCTGTGCATCTCCAGCTCTGTGTTGTTGCATGCATGTTTACAATTGTTATCCCAAATTTTACTATGTAAGAAACTGAATAACTTACTCTAACTTTGACATCTTTCTTTGCCCCAGGAGCATCTTTCACAGATGCAAACTGATCCCGTATCTGGATGTGGCCGACTTTAACATGAGGAACTGTTTCATTTGCTGGCTTCACTTTTCGACCAACTTTCAGTTTCACTTTCTGAAAGTCTTTCTGGCTCTTTCGCTTCTTGGTTTTAGCCATTGCAATCAAAATACTGAAAACAATTCAGATGCCAAAACATAAATTTTTAACTAAACTGCATACAAGTCAACATAATAGGAAAGGATAAATCTTCTGCAGCAGAAGACCTTTGTGCATGTGCAAACCTTTGGCTCATGTGCAATTGTGCATTGTTCAAAATGGCCTTGAGAGCCAACAATTTGTTATTTCCTATCCCCTGGCGTCTTCAGAAGCACCACGCTATAGCAAATACAAAGAAACTGCTACAGAAACTTATAAAAGTTTTAGCAAGAGAACAGGTGTATATGAATGTTAACTGAGGAGAAAGAGAAGTTATATCAGATGTAAAGAATAGGAGCCAGAAGTTCATCATTGGCAAAGGATCCTTGTGATTAGGTCTTTTTTTACTAAATAGTTTTGTTGATATACTCCTTCTGGGATACGCAACCAATAGCGTTTTCGGGGATACGGTTTTTCTTTACAAAATAGTGCAAGGAAAAGGGGAGAGGAGGGGAATGGGAGGGGACGTGGGAGGCGAGGGGTAGGGGAAGGGATAGAAATTCGGCGGTAATACCAGTTCGCTACGCAACTATGCGATGGCACGATCACTAATACCAGAATGACTCGACTATATCAATAAAATGAAGTCAGCGCTGCTTATAGCAATATCAAGCAAAAACACTAAAGTGTAAACTGCAGTCGTTACATTTAATTGAGCGATAATACAAAATGTGCACGTGCGTTAAAAACAGTAAAACTTTATTAAGTACTGTATCAGTTTTACCCACCCAATAAGTAAAGCCGATACTGCAATTCCAATAAAAGTCAGTTCATGTTATTGCACCGGCCTAAAAAGCACAAAAAAATCGATTTAAAGCGTAATATTTTGTTTACCGTTAAAGTCACGGTAATGGTACACGCTTCAGCAAAGGTTCTATATTTTTAGATAAATAGAAAGTCGCGCAAAAATTGTACTTCCGGCGTAAAACCTTTGAATGTAGCGACACCGGTGTGTAAGAAAGTAAACGTGTTTCTATAAATGCTAATGTATTTCCGAAATTTCTCAGTGCCACACAAAAGTGACATCTTAACAACTGGCGCCATATTAATCAAGTCCGCAACAGCCAGATTGCTTCGTCTGTTTTGGTGACAGCTTGGCATGTCAAAGTGTGGGAAGCTCAAGCCTCGAGAAGTCAGCATGGTGCTACAGTTCAAATAGAAGGCTATAGGTGGTGGCCTCAGAGGTGCAAAAAACCAAACTTTTTTCAAAATTAAAAGTTGGTTTTTTTGTTTTTTATGTTTTTTTTTGTTTTTTTTTTGTTTTCTGTTTTTGAGATTTTCCTATTTCGGACCATAAAACTCATTAAAATGGCATAATACCGTTCAAATTAATCAGATAGGCCTACATATAAATGAAATTAACTATAACAGTAGAACCGTAGAATGTCATAAAACGAAGTTAACAAAGACCATACAACAATTGCCAAGAGTGTTGAAGAGACGCCATTTTGACATTTATAATGTAAAAATTTGTAAAAAAACAAAATTTACGGTTTTTTGGTTTTGGGGGTTTTTTTAAACCAAAAAAACCAAAAACCAAGCCTTTAACAGCCCTGGGTGGCCTTGTGGGTGGCCCAGGAGTAAAACCAGGAAAGATAGCTTCAGGGCCGGCCCTAGCCCAAATGGCGCCCAGGCAAAGCATACCTTTGTCGCCCTCTGATTCCCACTCCACGGTCCACTTCACGTCACAACCCAACGATGAACCAGCCATGAACATTAGGCCCCTACGCTCAACTGAGTTATCTATTGCCTCTTTATCAGTACACTCAACTTTAGATAGGCCTAATTTGAATTTTGAGGAATGGTAAAAAGCAAATACAGTTCGAATTACTGAAAAATTCCAATTACCGAAACAAGACAAAAAACATGTATGGGGCCGTCCATAAAGTACGTCACGCTATTTTTGACCATTTTTACCCCCCCCCCCCTGTCACAAACTGTCACAAAACTCGGACCCCCCTAAAGTACGTCACACTTTCAACATAGAAATAATAATACTTCCGAAAGCAAGGCTAATACATAAACAAGGCTTCGCAACAGCATTATTACTAGCGCTGTTAGCGAGAGGAATCGTGAAAAACACATTCAGGAGATATGCATTTCATGCTATTTTGACATAAAATTAATTAAAATGTTTCAGAAAATTTTTGAAAATTATTTTTAAAGCTATGAAATTCTACTAAAAATATAAAAAATAAATTATAAATAAAATATAAAAAAATAAATGTGTGACGTCACACATGGCCTGACCCCCTCCCCCTGTCACAAACTGTCACACTTTCTTAAACCCCCCCTCCCCCCTGGAGCGTGACGTACTTTATGGACGGCCCCTATAAAAAAATAATTATTATTTTGTTGAAGTAATCAGAAATCTTTTTCTGCTTGTAGTTTTTCTCCATCAGGTTTCGGTTTATCAAAACACAATAAAGCTGAAAGCAATTTAAGGAAATACCTGCAATGTAAGCTTATTTACGAACGAATTACTAGCAGACGACTGGGTGCTAACACTGACAGCTAAGGTAGTTTAAATTTTGCTGAAATAGTTGGAAAGCCATCGTTTCTTTTCTTTTTGATACTAACTTCTGTTTCTTGTTTTTTCTTCTTACAATTTTGAGTACCCATGCAATTACTTCTGATGCTTCACAGGGCATCACATAATTTTTAAATTAAAGTTTCAATTTTATAAGATCGAAACTATAAATTGATTTAGATATAGGCCTAGCCAGAGCCGGATTAACCTATAAGCGAAATAAGCCATGGCTTAGGGCCCCGCAACGTTTTGAGGGCCCCAATTGTCAGGAAATATAAAATCAGATGGCACAAAGGTCCTATTTGACATGGCTTAGGGCCCACAACGTTTTGAGGGGCCCCAACTGTCAGGAAATAATAAATCAGATGGTACAAAGGTCCTATTTGACATGGATTAGGGCCCCACAACGTTTTGAGGGGCCCCAACTGTCAGGAAATAATAAATCAGATGGTACAAAGGTCCTATTTGACAATTTTCTTCTGGAAAAAGACGGGGAAAAAAGGTCATAAGAAATTTTTTAGGGCCCCCGGATGTCTTAGCCCGGCCCTTGGCTTAGGGCCCCCGAAAGTCTTAATCCGGCCCTGGGCCTAGCCTAGGCCTATTTAAGAAAACTGTTATTAAAATGTAAATGAACATATATTCTACTTAACTAATTTATGCAACTACAATGTCTGCTCGGCAGTCAACAAAATAAAGATCGGCCTACATAGATTGAATATTCCACAATATTTCTTTAGTTCTTGGCATTTTCAGCCGAAATATGTCACTATATGTCAGCATCACTGCATCAGATCATTTACGCACGGTCAGGACTAATATTACAGACACAGACTAGGCTACAGAGTACAGACTACAGAATGGCGTGAAATAATTAAATTGTAATGGTTAAAATAAAAATTTTGCGGTTTTGAAATTGTATTAAGTAGGCTACTTACTTGAAAAGGTGCAATAACATAACAAGGGGGGTTTTAAGTGGTTCAGAAGACGTTTAGTCTGTGTTAGAACCACTGCAATTAACCTGGAACATGATTAATAGCCCAATTTTCCTAGCTTCTTCTTAAAAGCTGTGATAGTGTCCACTGAGACAGTACTATCATCCAAACTATTCCACAAATCTACAACTCTTGCACTGAAGCATTTCTGTCCTAATGTCCCTTTCGGTTTCTTAAATAATTTATACCTATGTCCCCGAGTTGCCTTGTTTGGTGCTAATTCAAAAAACTTCTCCTTCTGCACTGCCTCCTTTCCAGTAATAATCTTGTAGGCTTCAATTAGGTCTCCTCTGCTCCTCCTTCTCTCCAATGTTGTTAGTCCACACCTTTTCAACCTTTCTTCATATCCCAAATCCTTGTAGCCCCAAATCATTTTTGTAGCTCTTCTTTGCACCTTCTCCAGCTTTTCCATGTCCTGTTTCAGGTAGGGACTCCATACCTGGATGCAGTATTCCAACTGTGGCCTAACCAGTGATTTGTATAACCTCAATATTGTATCCTTGTCTCTGGTGACTATTGTCCTTCTTATCATGCCTAAAGTCGAGTTAGCCTTTTTGATGCTTCAGCACATTGCCTAGAGGGTTTTGCACTCTTGTGCATAATCACTCCCAAGTCCCTTTCTTCCTCACTCACTTTCAACACCATGCCCCCCATTTCATATGAAAACTAGCTGTTTCTCTTCCCCATATGCATCACTGAGCACTTTTCCACATTAAAGAGCATCTGCCAGTCCTGTGACCATCTGAACATTCTTCTTAGATCTTCCCGTAGTATCTCCGCTTCTTTTTCATTTCCCACTGCTCTACATAGTTTGGTATCATCTGCAAATTTAGAAATTTTAGATAAAATCCCATCATCGATGTCATTAATAAAAAGTACGAACAGCAATGGCCCAAGCACTGATCCTTGTGGCACTCCACTTAGCACTGTCGTCCAGCTAGAATGTTTGTCACCTATGCCCACCTTTTGTCTTCTTCCTGATAGCCAGCTTTGAATCCATGCTAATACCTGCCCTCTAATCCCGCATGCTTGCAACTTCTTGGCCAGTCTTTTATGAGGTACTTTGTCAAATGCCTTGGCAAAATCTAAGTAAATTACATCTACAGGCTTTCCCTCATCTATCCTCTCATAGACTTCCTCAAAGAATTCCAAAAGATTTGTCAAACACGAGCGACCTCTAGTAAATCCGTGTTGACTGCCCTTAATAATGTTATGCTCATTCAAGTGTCCCACTATATTATCCTTAACAATTCTCTCCATGACCTTACACACAACACTGGTTAAACTTACTGGTCTGTAGTTACATGGTTCACTTCTGTTTCCTTTTTTAAACAATGGCACTACAAGAGCATCTCTCCATTCCTGTGGTACAACTCCAGTCTGTATCGCTTTATTAAAGATCTGTGCTAATGCCTCTCCAATTTCTTCCCTCACTTCATGTAAGAATTTAGGATGTAGTTCATCTATTCCTGGACTCTTGTCAGTTTTTAACCTTTTCAGCTGTTCCACCACATTTTCCTTAGTGAACACTATCTGTGTTAGTCCTTGACCACCACTCTCTAAAAATGCTTGGTTGGGTTCAGGGATGTTTCCTAATTCCTCCAATGTAAACACTGAGCTGAAATATTTATTAAGCGTTTCAGCAGCTTCCACATCATCCACAATAACTTCTCCATTCTCCTCTTCCTTTTTCAATGGCCCTACCCTTTCTTTCCTTTTCTGCTTGCTTCTCACGTAGTTGTAGAAACTCTTGCTGTCTTCTTTTACATTTCTTGATAACTTCTCCTCAAAGCTTTTTATTGCTTTCCTGGAATCAATAATTATTTTAAATTTGTTCCATAATCGAAAGTTTTGATTTCAAATGAAAATAATCATTGTGATTGAAAAATGGCTAAAAAGGTGAAAATATAAAACTGTTAAAAGATTTTTGTGAAAATGGCGCCCCCTAGATCTTGGCGCCCCAGGCAACTGCCTGCTTTGCCTGTGCCTAAGGCCGGCCCTGCCTCAGACTGGAGTCCGTGAAAAGATAGATTCAATTTAATGTGTACGTGTGATGTAAGGACCTCGGTCGTCAGTGGAAGCTGACAGTGGCGGCGCCAGGGGGGGCTAGGGGGGGCTTAGCCCCCCTAACTGCGGCTCAGCCCCCCCAAACAAAAAGTGGGAAATCTCTGCCAATGCTTACTTCATAATAAGCCAACTGAACAGTGACCAACGGCAACAAAAAGTGTGATTGGGAATGTAAGTTTGTCATCATGTTGTTTGTACAGGAGGCATAGTTGCAGTTCAAATAAATTCATGTTTCAAAGTTTTCCTGTAGCAAAATGCTGTAATAACTTGTTAGGGATTTTATGTTCGTATTATAGCTGGCGTTCCATACAACTCCCACACGAGTCAGATATTTCAAGATCTTCGTGTTTTAAAAATTGATCAAATTAATAAATCGCAAATATGTGAATTTATGTTCCGCTTTGCTAATAATTTATTACCACCTGCCTTCAAAGACTATTTCCCTTGTGTATCTGACGTACATGATCACTATACCAGAGCTAGAGATGACTATCGCACAGGATTTGCTCGGACTAATTCGCGTCTCTTTTCGATTAAGTGCACCGGCCCAACTGCGTGGAACAGTGTATCTTTAAAAATTCGCAAACTGCCAAACCTATACTTGTTCAAAAAGTCATTGCGCGAAAGTCTACTGGATTCATAGCTTGCATATCTCTTTAATTTGTTAGTGTCCTACAAAAACTACGTGTCTTTTTTTATTTTGTTTCTATTTTGTGATCTCCTTTCAGTTTGTTCCATTTTTGCTTTTTCTCGCCTTTTCTTTCCTTTTATTTAATTTGTATTAGCGCGTGCTATGTTTATGTTCACTTGATAACTATTGGGTAATGTTAACCACTTTCTGAAGTAATACTGTACATGCCTGGATTGGTTTAATTCTAGTTAAGATTTTTTTACGCTTAGTTTGAATGTAGTTAAGGTTTATGTTTTTCGTACTAGATTTTCTGAATATAAACAACTGAACTATTGTACCACGATATTAGTAATTAGGTGACCCTATCTAGCGGGACAATTGTCCCTTCAGGATCCCCTTTTGTTGCTATTAATGAAAAATATTCATGCTACTATAATTGTGTTGTAATGTTATCAATGGCTAATATTCATGTTACCTCTGTTTCGGTACTCTTTGGCTTCAATAAAAAAGAATTGATTGATTGATTGATTGATGTCGCTTATGTACATTAAATTTGTGCTTTACAAGGAAATAAACATTAGGATTTAACGTGTTTATTGTATAGTTTTCAATAAATCTAAGTGGAGAATAGTAAAACTTGCAAGAACCTGTTTCAAATCAATGCCCAGTAACAGCTGTAAGGGTCTATGAAAGAAGTAATTTGGGAACATCTTAAAGATTTTCTTGTGATAGAGCTCAAACTTTTGTACAGTAGGCCTATATTGATTCCATTGTCTGCAGGTTTTGTGTCGGGTATAGAAGAGGGAAGGGATGGAGGCATAGGCGCAACCACCCTATGGGACCCGTAGGACGTGTCCCCCCAACTTTAGGGCAGGCTTGGACGGTGCCCCCAACTTTTGAAAATTTTGAGGTAGACAAGAGCCCAAAATGCACTCCATTTGGTATTAAATGCTCAAAATTGCGTCGTCGTCTGGGGCTCTGCCCCAGACCCCGTTGGCAGAGCTTACGACGCTCCCCCGTATCCCTATGGTCTATAGGGGCTTCTTGCTTTCCGCAATCGCGGCTGTACGTGCACCTTCCGCACTCGCAATTTCCCCCACTCGAACGTTCTAGTAGGTCCGTCCCCTAACAAATCGCTGGACCTGGCCGATAGAATACAGAGTAAGGCTAAAGCCGCTAAACTCAACGGAGTCTATAAGAATTCAGTGCAGGATGTTGCTGTATAATTTCACTCTAAACCTGTAGCCTACTTATCACGCTTTAAAATTCTACTAAGGCTCGCGTTAGAAGCCTAGGAGGACATTTCAATTTTTACTTCTCAGACTGCGAGTGGTATTCTTCTAAAACCTAAAATCTCAGTTTATTCATATAATAAAGTCATATTTTTCACATATCTAGATGGTTTAGGTACTTTTATATCGAAATCATCGGTGAAAAATTTGAGGTAAATTAGAGCCCAAAATGTACTGCATTTGGCATGAAATGCTCAAAATTGCGTCAGTTTCTGGGGCTCCGCCCCAGACCCCGATGGGGAGCTTACGACGCTCCCCATACCCCCTAGTCGTTAGGGGCTTCTTGCCTTCGGCAATCGCAGCTTCGCGCCTTCGGCGCTCGCAATCCCCCCTCAGACATTCTAGTAGGTCCCCCAAATTCTGGACCGTGGTTGCGCATCTGGATGGAGGTACAGGAAGGGGAAAAGAGGGAGGGAGGCAGGGCTTAGGGCTACAGCCCCCCAAACCGGAAATCCTGGCGCCGCCACTGGAAGCTGAGAGAGGACAAACGGAAAGAGGTGAGATTTACAAACGAGAAAGGATGCGAGCGAACTGGCGGAGATCTTTTGGGAGTTCCTTCCAAAGAGCTGGTGCAGCGTAGGCTTATCCTATAGGCCAGATTATGGAGCGGTTGCAGAATTTGAGAGAGGAGGAGACTGGAGTCCGTGAAAAGATAGATTCAATTTAATGTGTACGTGTGATGTAAGGACCTAGAGCTCATAAATTTCTCGATCAATTCATAGCGCTTATAAATTCCTATAGGCTAGGTTCCTCTACAATCTTAAATCCCTCAAATTCTCAGATGATCCTCCACCAATATTTTGTCGCTTGATCACTCGATCATGACCCACCATCACCCTGCTCACTCTTCACTATCCATCACCTCTTAAAGTTCTTCCACTCCAGATTGAAGTCTCACCTCTTTACGAATTCATGGCTGTTATAATATTATGTAGGCCTAGGCCTATCACGTTTCTTCGTTATATAACATAATTAATTCAACTGGGATTGCGGCGCCGTACCCGCGGCCGCCGTGCAGGCCTGCACTGCGTACGCTCCAGATGCCCGTATGTGCTGACTTCAACGGTGCTGGACTCCGTACCGGTGATTGGCAACCGGCCGCTTCGTCATCGGACCGTCAGCCATGTTGCTGATTCTGCTTCGGTGCCGCCGTCATCAGTCACTTCTTCTCGTTCCCCGGTCGAGGCTGCTCGTCATGCTACCGATTGCCTGATCCGACCAGTCTTGCAGCGTCATGTCTCTCATCAGACTCGTCAACTCAGATGCGCCACGCTCAACGTCCGATCTCTTGCCAACAAGGTTGACGTGGTCGGTCAGTGTTGGCGTGACGCTGGATTGGATATCCTCGGACTGACCGAGACCTGGCATGAGGACGCTGACGATGTCGCTCTTCAGCGTCTGAGGTCCACCGGCCTGCAGATGCTGGAACGGGCTCGTCCTGTTCGGCCGGGGGCGAGAACGGACGACATCTTCTATCAGAATCATGGCGGCGTCGTCGTGGTCGCGTCTGCTGCTGTCAGGCTCTCGAAGATCACCGCCCCGTTCGAGCCGATCACCTTCGAACACCTCATCGCCAGGGTGACCGTTTCCGGGAACTCGTTCGTCTTCGTGGTGGTCTACCGCCCTGGTTCAGCCGCAGTGACCGCCGCCTTCTTCGACGAGTTTCGCCGGCTGCTTGAGTTCTTGTCATCGTTCGCCATGCCTTACGTCATCACCGGCGATCTCAACATCCGTTTTGACCGTCCTGATGATCCCACTACACTGCGCGCGACCGAGCTGCTTGAAATGTATGGAGCCGTGCAGAGTGTGACAAGTGCGACTCACGATCGCGGGGGCATCCTTGACGTCGTCGTCACAAGAGCTGACGAGATTCCGTCGTCGGTTGACGTCATCAGTGTTCCTGCGGGTGCGTCTGACCATCGGCTGGTGACCTGGCCCTTCCTCGCTGCTCCGGCAGAGACACCCGTCTACAGAACCCAGCATCGCAGATCCTGGCGGCAGTTCGACATCGAGCGCTTCAGATCTGACCTCGCTGCCACCTGCCTCTGTGACGGCATGCTGGGTCCTACATCGATCGTGTGACGATGCTTCCGTGGCGGCCCAGCGGTTCGACGAGGTCGTCACGGCCCTACTCGACGCCCATGCGCCGATGGCTGACATCACTTGCCGTGTGAGGGCCTCGTCTGACAAGTGGTACGACTCTGAGTGTCGTTCGGCGAAGCGTCATGCTATAGACGGTTCGAGCGTCGCTACAAAAAGACACGTTCAGCGGCGGCTCGTGAGTGCTGGGTGGAGTCGTTAGGATCGATGCATCGGCTCGTCCAGTCCAAAAGGGGATGCTACTGGAGATCAAAAGTAGACACTCGACTAGATCCGGCGTCTCTTTGGCGCGCGATTAACGATGGTCTTGGCAGGAAGGGAGATGGCGCTCCGAGTCCGGCTCCTGGACTCTCTGCCGAGGTCTTCGCCGACTTCTTCGATCAGAAAGTCTCTGATGTCAGGTCGGCCACCGATGGCGCGTCACCACCGGTGTTCCGTGACATCCAGACGGCTGATCGATTCCTGTCATTCGCGCCCGTAACATCCGATGTCGTATGCCGGATGGTCAACGAAGCTGTCGACAAATACCCCATGAAGGATCCCATGCCGACGTGGCTGCTCAAGTCCTGTATCGACCTGCGCGCTCCTTATATCGCGTCAGTTTTCAACACATCGCTGACCTCTCGGCCGCCTTCGACACGGTAGACCACGATGTTCTGGTGGAGCGCTTGTCGAGGACGTACGGGATCCGCTCGTCAGCGCTGGACTGGCTTCGCTCCTATCTCTGCGATCGCCGACAGACGATCCTCTTCGACGGGGTCCTTTCAACCGTCCGCTCTCTCTCCTGCGGCGTCCCTCAGGGCTCCGTATTTGGGCCGCTGCTGTTCCTGCTCTACACCGCCGACGTGGGTGATCTTGCTTCGAGTCTCGGCCTGTCATCACACTTCTATGCCGACGACTCTCAGCTCTACACGTGGGGACCTCCATCGACAGTCGAACAGCAGCGGCGACGAATGGAGCTTGGCATTGAGCGGATCGCTGAATGGATGCGGTCCAACAGATTGCAACTAAACCCCGAGAAGACGGACTTTCTGTGGTGCGCGACTAGCAGACGGTGTCTCCATCTCGACACCGACGCGCTGAATGTCTGCGGGGCCCCGATACGGCCCTCGACCTCTGTGCGTGATCTCGGCGTCCTGCTGGAGTCTGATCTGTCCATGCGGCGCCATGTCGCGTGGACCGTCGGCTCTTCCTTTCGCCAGCTCCGTCTCATCAGGAGCTGCATCAAGTCCTTACCTTTTGAGGCTGCGAGAGCGGCCGTCGCCGCCTTCGTCGCTTCCAAAGTGGACCGCTGTAACAGCATGCTGGCCGGCGCGCCTGCGTGTCTCTTGGACGGACTCCAGTCGGTTCTCAATGCCGCGGCGAGGCTTATATGCAATAGGAGAAAGTACGACCACATCACGCCGCTCCTCCGCGATGTCCTCCATTGGCTGCCTGTTCCGTTCCGCATCGAGTTCAAGCTCTGTCTGCTTGTCTTTAAATCACTACACGGAGCTGCGCCCGAGTACCTGCGCGATTACTGCACTGGGACTCATTCCTCCGCGTCCGGGCTCCGGCTCCGATCGCTTGCGAAGATTGATCTCCGTGTGCGGAGGATGAGGACGCGCTTCGGTGATCGTGCTTTCTCGGTCGCCGGTCCTCGATGCTGGAACAGACTTCCTCCTGCTATTCGATTGACCGACTCATTGGACTCTTTTAAATCCATGCTAAAATCACATTTGTTCGCCAGGGCTTATCCCGACTGTTGTTAGTTGTCTTGTAAGGCGCCCTTGTAACGGCATGGCCGTGTTACGGCGCCATATAAATTGTCGTAATTATTATTATTATTATTATTTTAATTTTTACATTATGTTAAGTTATGCAATGTTATGGCATGGCATGATATGTTACGTTATTTTATGTTACACTATGTTATGTTAATGTTATAACATAGACCTACATGCAGCCGGACCACGCAGGTGTTCAACTCTATAGACTAGTATATATATTGATGCAGTTTTTTGTTGAGCGGACGTTTGTAGGCCTATCATTAAATATGCCTCTTCTCTGCCTAGTCGTTCCTTCCTTCGTTCTTCGGTCCGTGGCCTCTTGGTTGTCCCGCTGACCCCAACTTCTACGGCCCAGTCTAGGAGCTTTACACTTTATATCGTTGGTCACACCTGCAGCTGGAACCGGCTGCCTCAGTCCCTCAGGGCCAACCTTTTTCTCTTTCCTTTGACCAGCTCCGCAAGTGCCTGAAAACCTCCCTTTTCGCCAGTGAAGACACTATCCCAGGATCGGGAGTGCCATTTTAAGTGGTTATATATAGGCCTAAATAGGCCTATTCGCTACGATTTTTTCAGAAGAGCCAAATAAAAGTAGCCTTTTAATTTAACTGGCTCAGGCCTTTAAGAAATTAACAGCGATTACTGCGACGTCACGCGAATTGTAATTCAATCACATGCTAGCCTACATACATGTATATCTATGCATATGCTTGTAATATAATCAAACATTTATATTGAGCCGCTCAAAATCAGCAGCGCTCTCAACCGGCGTAAGAGGTGAGAGGGCTAGTAATTCCAGACGCAGGGACTGCATGGGAAAAGTTCCAGGCTGAGGGGCCAACATAGGCAAAGCTCTTGGCTTGGGCCGTGTTATAGAAGAGCGCATAGGGCCTATATACGGGGACAACCATAAGGCCGCGAGTGTAAGATCGCAAGGATGCCCTCGCGCGGATAAAGACGAAACTACAGTACAGAAAACCTCAGGGGCCACCCATGCAGCGAGGCAGTTGCGCATAAGGGAAAGGGTTTTGAACTGTATACGCTGTTGAATAGGAGCCAGTGAAGCGAGTCACGAACAAAGCCTGATATATGAGCAAACTTTGGAATGCTGCGCATTCAGGGCCGGATTAAGACTTTCGGGGGCCCTAAGCCAAGGGCCGGGTTAAGACATCCGGGGGCCCTAACCGGAAAGCCATGCAAAAATTTTTTTCCCAGATTTGGAGAAAAACCATGTTTATTACTTTGAAAATTGTCAAATAAAATAGGACCTTTGTAGTTTGTACCATCTGATTTATTATTTCCTGACAGTTGGGGCCCCTCAAAACGTTGTGGGGCCCTAAGCCATGTCAAATAGGACCTTTGTACCATCTGATTTTATATTTCCTGACAGTTGGGGGCCCTCAAAACGTTGTGGGGCTTTAAGCCATGGCTTATTTCGCTTATAGGTTAATCCGGCTCTGTGCGCATTGCTGCCTCTCAGACGAGCAGCAGCATTAAGAATAGACTGAAGTTTAAAGCGCACATCATTGCGTGGACCAGAGTATAGTGATAGCATGAAGTGAGGGAGACCTGCGTATGTGTTTGTTATTGAGTTGCCCTACGTAGGCTTACTAGGCTGCCTTTCTCCGTGAAGCGCACGGCTCTCGCTTGGTCGCCGCCGATATCTGACTTACATGTCACGCGGTCGTCTGCTTTAAATTTGTCGTCTGCTTGCATTATCGCACGATAGAATGCTTTGGTGAATATTAAGACCTACTTAGCGCAGTCCGTTTCGAAGCCTTCTACAGAGTGCAAAACTGAATAACCACATAGGTTACAATACATAGTATACCGTATACGCGTTTGTCGTTTGCTACTAAGGACGTTGTAAGCTACGTTGCTACGTTGTGAGCGGTTTTCGTCTGCTACACTTCCAACCGTTGTCGTCTGCTATAGCCTACGCAAATTGCGGGTAATGACTGTTGTTGTCGTCTGCTACTGCAGTCATCGTCTGCGACAGTAGTCGCTGTCGTCTGCTGCTGTCGCCTGGTCCATAAACGCCAGCGTAGAGCCGCTCTATCGTCCGCCGCCATCTGCTGAGCCGAAGCCTGCAGCGGACCTGGTGGTGGTGGTGACGGTGACCGTCCGCGTGCTGCGCTGCCACGATCGCCGGCGACTTTCACGAGCACCAGCAGCTGCTGCAGACAGATTGCCGGGTGCTACGGTGCAGACGCTGAAGGACTCAACGCAAGAAAACATGGAAGTCTCCAACCACACGGCGGCGCCACCTACACAAACGGCGTCTTCTGACACAAAAAAGGCGGACGATGCTACACTTTGTCGCAAATGTGAACCGCGTAAGCTGTGGCGGAATTTCTTCTTTTTATGTTATTAGTTAAGCTTTAATATAGAACACGTTGGAATTACGTTTTTATTGATTAGGAGACGTTTTATGCGTTATAGTGTGCTCGTATGCTGTTCTCGTTTCTTGTTTGTTTATATTATCTTCGCTAGATGTTTACAGAGGGTGTGTGACGTGTGACACCGTTGAAGCCATAAAACAGTCAACACCAGTGTGACCACTCCTTGGGATATTTCCCAAGATCTTGGGATATTCGGGGTATACTTGGGATCTGGGGATTTTGCATAGCAATCTTGGGATTTCTTTGAGGTCTATTATAGGCCTACAGACTAGTTTTTACTGTACTTTTCAACAGTGGGGGTGAATCAGATTAGAAAAAAACTTGCTCAGTGAAAGACGTTTATTATTATTGTTACTTGTAAACATCGTAATTTATTAATTCAATGTTATGCTCCAGATTATTTCTTCGCCAGTTCTTAGCTAGGCATTTTTGTCAATAATTGTGATTATCAAAAAGCAGTTCATATTTTCAGCACAAATATTTCCTTTTCACTAACTTGGGAATTTTTAGTGCACTTTAGACCAATCTTGGGATTTTGCTGGTAAGAGTTTTTGTTTCCGTTAACGCCCATATGGCCGTTTTTACGTCCGAAAAACGTCCAAATTTGTCGGTGTGATAGACGAAAGAAATGAGCTACGTCCAAAAAAATTCCAGGTCAGGGTGTAAATACGTCCTCTTTTTGGACTCTTAACGGAAACACTGGGTAAGAGCTTGGGATTTAAGAAATTGGAGAGTGGTCGCACTGGTCAACACAGTAGCCTATCTTTCCTTTGTCATTCATTTTGACCCCATGTTGTTTCATTGGTGATAAATCTCCCTACTATTTCCGAAAGATACTAGCTAGGCTTATTTCATCCGCTTCATTAGTAGGCAAACTGACCTATGCAATAGACGTTTGCTTCTTAAATGTGCAAGATCAGATTTTTATATAGAACTCCATGTATGGGTAATGTAAGGAGTTAGTAGTGATTGATACTTGCTGTGTATTTTATTTAATCTGCTTTGTGAATGAAACAATGACGCATAGAATAAAATAATCAAAAGTGACAATTCCAGATAAATTTTAAATGGAAACAGAAATAAAGGGTACCCATGTCAAAATCATGGGCGTCACATATGGAGTGCTATAACGTAACAATTTCGCATGTTACAGTATAAAATTTAAAAAATTGATAATTTCTAAGGATGTGTTACCTATCGATTAAATAGTCCTTTCATAGCTTACAGTTACATTTTTAGGAAATTGTGTCACGGGCTTAGCTCATTCAGATTAAAACACTGTTCAAATCTACTTACTGACTGATAAAACTGCTGTATTATGCTGTATTCATTATCGTTCGTGGTCATCTGAAGCTATGGGAGAATTTGTACCTCTCAAAAAAGCTGCTGTATTTTCGAGAGAGAGAGAGAAAGAGAGAGAGAGAGAGAGAGAGAGAGAGAGAGAGAGAGAGAGGAGAGAGTGAGAGTGAGTGAGAGTCTCCCTTTGACACCTATTGATGCAGGTTGTCTGTTTTTTCATAATGTTGGTTATCAACAAAGTAACTTCAGACCAGTTAAGAGTAGCAGCATTCCATTACTGCTCTATATAGTCATTACTATAGTTACCTCCCAGGCACTGCTATGCCACTATCAGATACTGTCAAAACACTTGAGGTAACCCGGGACAGTAAACTCACATTCTGACTGCACATAACAAACCTCTGTAAACTTTGTTTATATCACATCAGGGCAATACGTCACATCAGGTCGGTTCTGACTATGAATATGTCGCAAACCATAGCCTGTTCCCTTGTCTCCTCACCCCTTGATTATGCTAATTCGGTTTTGGTTTTGTGGGTCTCTCGGACCTTGAACTCAACAGACTGCAAAACTCCTTCTTGCTACATGTAGTGCTACATGTCCCGCAATGAACAAGCTTTTCAGTCCTACTCCATCAGCTGCACTGGCTTCCTGTTGAATTCAGAATAAAATTGAAATTGGCCTTTTTGATCTACAAAGCCTTCAGCAACAGCACCATCAATCACTACTAACGGTGCCGCTATAGTAACTCCTTATTTACATCCCTGCTCATCGAGTGCGATCATCAAGTACGGGTCTTTTTGCTGAGCCACCTTGTGGAACAGTTATGGGCTCACGTGCATTTCATGCCTCTACCCCAAGGAATGGAATCGACTGCTGCTCTCTGTTTGCGGCTCAAATTCACTTAATTCCTACAAAAAGTGGCTCAGAACTCATTATTTCTCCTTGGCTTTCAAGCACTTGGATATCTAACTGCATCTTCTCCGGGTGGCTGACTATCCGTGTCTCAGATTTACATTTTGGTGTGATCGTGTGCACGTTAAAAATATAATTAATAATAAGTATTATAATATCATAAATAGAGATTTTAGTAGCACTGAAATCAGCACAATCACAAGAGAAAGTAATTTTCTTGTGTTTTTTTACTAATATTACTTGAAAATTTGCTATTCAAAGTCACTTCATGGCCACTAGTGCTATTATTACCTAAGTTCAGCTGTTATTGGTTTTAATATCAGCAGCACCGAAAGGGGAAAGGGAACGTAATTTCCTTGTGTTTTATTCTTATATTACTTGATTAATGTGAAACAGTTGAAAATAGAATTTTGAGGGTTTTTTTTAGAAAGAAGTCTAATAGTTGATAATGAAAAGATGGTTCTTCTGCCGGCAGAATGCTTCCCTGCCAATGTGGTCTTTGCCTTGGACGTAGGTAACTATCATTCCTTTCTGTATTGGTTACTCTAATTTTGTTTCTTATATGTAGTGCTCATCACTATACAATAAAAATATTAATCAGTGGTGCTTACGTCCGGGTTTGTAGGCCTAATACGTAATCGAGGATGTGATAAATGTTGTTATTAAAGTGCAGATTTAATAGCTGATTTGTGATTAAACATGAAAATGCTTTGACACAAAAGTTAAATTTAGGAATAGATTTTTGCTACATTTTTTATGGATATATATGTAGTGGCTTTACAACCTGTTCAGACACATGCAAGAGAACATGTTTTCAGTACCGGGTAGTTGAACATGAGAAATGTAGGCCATGTACAGTCATTCTATAGAGTTGCTGAGCCCATACAATAGTTTGTTTGTGTCTTGTTTTGACATGGACTGACAACACTTTTGTGAGCTCATTTCTTTTGGGGCTTTAACCTCTCTTGCACGTGTAGATTTTTTGCTTTGTGTGCCTGATTTAGCACCTGTCTGTCTATGCACTCGCACACTTCCTTACTCACCCATTCACACGGTTGACGAGCCAATGAGTCACTGAGTAAATCATTAAGTCAGGCATTCATTCAATCAGTCAGTCAGGTAATCAGTCATTTGGTCAGTCAGAAAGTCAGTCTGTCATGTGTTATTCAGTCGCCCATAGAAGCCCAGACATTACAAGCAGAATGATGCTGCCAAGGAGACTAGATGTTTCAAATTAGAAGCGGCAAAGCACCTATGACAGATTGAGACACAGAAACAATAGTTTGAGTTATGGAGACAAGGGTGAATGGAATCATGCAACAGAGACAGACAGAGCGTTAAAAAGAATCAGCTGGAGATTATGGAAAAGCAATTGGAACAGCAGGAGACGATAAGAATAGAAGAGAAGGACATGATGCAACAGAGGTTTGAGGAAGGAAGGTTATCCAAGATGGAAGAGGGAGAAAGACTGAAAGAGAAAGAGATGAGGAAATTGGAAAAAGGGAATCACTTATATGTAAGATGATGCAAATTGGGAATGCAATTAAACATATATGTTGCCCAAAATGTATCTATTGATTTACCTGAAATGCCTTCATATTTTGAAACAGCAGAAGATGCGTTTAGCAGTTTTGATGTTGAGAAAGAATTTTGGGTTAAAGTGTTGTTGCCCTTGATAATTCTGAAAGCTAGAACTGTTTTGAATTGGCATACCAGCATAAAGGAAGAAGATACATAAATATGAGAACGAAGTAAGTTTATAAAGCTGAATTAAAGATTGAATCAGTTGACAAGAAGGACATAAATGCAAGACATTGTAGGTTTGCACTTAATTAATATTATTGTAAGGTTATGATTTTGGAGGACATTTCGTGTAAGAAAAGACATAAAAAAGAATTAAATTGTCCTTTGCATGGCAAACAATGTAAAAAGACATTGAGGAGTGATGTCAATCATGTCAATAGTCAAAAATCCAAGATGTTGACATACTCTGAAACCTGCTACAGTATGAGGAGGTACTGAAGGCATTAATGAGGGTCCCACCCAGTTTGTTGAATTGAGGGAAAGAGTGCCTTTGGAGCCATTGGGGATCTGGAGTATGTGTGATGTGATGAAATTTCTATGTCATCAAGGTTGAGTCAAAAACCAACCAAGGATTTTATAGAATTGTGAAACAACTTGTTGCAGGCCATGAAATTCGCAGAAACTCATCCTGAAGCAAAACACAAATTCAGGATGTGACCCAATACAGTAAAAAAGAAAAATAGAAATCTTTTGAACCATGGAGAAACGGTGATTGAGTTTACCCAACGTTCAGGACTAAATTGATGTCACCATAGCACTTAGCAGAGAGACATGCATCAGCAACTTTGAGTTTACAAAGGGTGTTATGTTGGTGTCCATAGATACCAACATACACAGTGAGAAACATGGAGAGACAGAGACAGGATGATGATAGAGGAAAGAGAGATTGCAAGGTTGCTTGTAGTCTCTCTCTGTGTCTCTTTCTGTCTCTCACCGCTCCTTAGTCTATGCTGCACCATGCAGCTCTTTGGAACAGACTCCCAAAAGACCTCTGCCAGTTTGCTCATCATCCTATCTCGCCTCTTAACTCAAACTCTCCTCCGCTTGCACTCTCCTCTTCTGCTTTCCACTCACGATTGAAAACCGAACTCTTCAAGATATCCTATCCTGATTCAACTCCTGCGCAACCACACGACCACCATCATCACCGATTGCCACCGTAGCACCATGCTGTCTCCTCGGTTTGACCTTCCCGGATTTTGACCTGGCACCGAAACGAACAGAGGAGTTTGGCTATTGCGGACTTGATTTGATATGGCGCCGGTGAATAAGCTGGTCTCCCTGACGTGGCTTTTGTGGGTGCTGAGAAATTTTCGAAGATTTACATTACATTACATTACATATTTCTATCTTGCCTATTTTCAGAGGCAGGCAGGCAGAAGGATGACTCTGAGTCGCTCTCTCACTCTGGTGCTGTTGCTTTTGTTTGTCATTTTCTCTGTCTTTCTTTCACTGTCTGTGTCTGTCTGCATATTTGGCAGTCTGGCCCTCTGGGGGAAGGACGGAGGTGACTCAGAGTTGCTGTCTCACTCATCTTTTCATCTTTCCTCTGTCTCCTTCTCTCTGTCTCTGTCTTTCTGTATTTCTCTCACTCTCTTTCCCATTCTGTTTTTCTAGCTTTCTTTCAGGACGGATTGAGTAGTAAAAACTTGTAAGAGGGAAACAAAATTAAAAGACAGGGGAAAAATAGGGAGGAGGATCTGTTATGGAAGAAGACATGATTGCTTTTACCTGCTTTGAGTGCACGTGACTGGCCTGAATCTTGTCCGGCTAATAATATAGTCAAACGTCGATATCTTGTTGTGTTTCAAGAGCAGACTAGTTTACTTCCCAGCAGGGAACTTAATTACGTGGACTCTGGCTTTGGATGCGTTTTTCCAAAATCGGAATCGTTGCTTGGATGATAAACAGGCTGGCTATGGTATAGACAGGTGGAAAGAATGGAGAAGGAAGGAGAAGGAGAAATAGGCAGAGGGATAACAGGACAAAAGCAGGGTAACCAGCAGTCATGCAAAGACATGTGTACAGAATTACAGATGGACACTTACAAAAAGCTGGAGGAAATATGCAGGTGGATGTTTGGACAAAAAAGGAGAACAGGCATATGCACACATACATGTAGACAGACTTGCAGATAGATTAACAGAGACAGGAAGTCTGGAGGGAATATGTAGGTGGATATGCGGAAAAAAGAGCAGGTATACGTGTCCAGCCATACAGACAAACATACAGATAAACAGACTGATATGTTCTTAAACAAACACATGCAGGCTGACATGCAGAATGACACTCACTCAGACTCTAAGCACAGACAGTGTGAGCAATTTTGCCCACAGACATGAATGAAGAAATAGAGCAACAGCCACACATAAACAAATGCAGGCAGACATGCAGACTGGCAGAGTTACATTGTACACAGACAAATTTTGCACAGACATACATAAAGACATACAATACACACATAGATAGATAGCTAGAACTACACACAAACTCATGCAGGCAGACATACAGAGTGACTGATCTGCTTTCATAGAGAGATACGTCCACAGATACAGTGTGCGAAATTGCTCTACTTAATTAGAAGGCTAGCATGTTATTTCTTACAGAGAAGTCCATTACATTTAATCTTTCTGACTGTGTCAAGCCATGCAAGAGGCACACAAATAGACAGGAAAAGACAGGCGACTGGTGGCCAGTTGTTAGGCTTCAACACCGGGTATTTTGTGTGACTTCTGCAATGTTGCAAGTGTTGATTTATTCAGAGATGTCAGATCAGTGATGGAGGTGGCTCTCCTGCAAGAGTCCTGCAAGAGGAGAAATAGGCAGAGGGAGCCTGTGTGAGCCTGATAAACTCAGTTGTACACATCTGGCATTACGTGGGACGCAGTATGTTCTGTGCCTTGTAAGCAGAGGGTCACAGGTTCGAATCCACCTCCAGCCACTGCGTAGGGACCTTGGACAAGTTGTTGTTCACCCACAACTGTCTGTGATGAAGGCAATGGGAAGCCACCTCACTCATCTCATCCCTGGCTGGCATAAGAGCCAGGGATGAGATGGGGCAGAGAACTTTGCTCGTCATCACACATCTGGCAACTGTCAATGGCAGTTGTACAGTGAATTGCATTGCCAAAATGTACATGAGAGTGATGGAAGAACTGAAAACTGTAGATTTTGTGGAAGAAACTATTTCAACCTCTGGTGAGGGAAGTCATGACAGACTGGCCCCTGGCTGAATACAGATCTGTCAGTGATTAATAATTGAACATGAGGATCATAAAAACCTGGTGTCTTAGAAGCCAACTGGACCCAATAAGTTTAATCACCTTTCTGAGATGGTCACCTGGCAGGTGAGAGCTTTCTGGAAAGGTGCTTTTGAAGTCCATTAATTATTTCGTATGTTGTATTGTTTCACTGGTGAATCAACAGAGGTTTGGAATATGCAACAGGAAAGTCTCCAGTGGTAGACTCGTTGTTGAGCCATGCATGCAACATGACTTATAAGGTGTGTGCATTCCATTTTCCACTTACCTTACAAGTTCTGTCAGCAGACACCATGGGGCACCTGCCAAAGGGGTGGCGCCTGGGCCATTAATGCATGTACCCAAACCTGGTCAAAAGACGCATAATGATTATAATTATTAAACGGATCGCTGTGTTATACGAAGTAAGTAAGTAAGTATATCCTTTATTGTACCAATTGCTAACTGCATTTTGGTTTACATTCTACAATGGCCTATGATCTCAAATGTTACATTTTAATTTCTAGTGTATTTCAAACTGTGTGGTGTAAAATAATGTATTCACAGGCTAACCGTATAATTATTCCGTGTTGGTTGTTGACTGTGAAGACGTATTGTGGGAGGTATTGTAGTCCTGAGGTATTGTGTTGCAGGCAACAGTTGGCTGATCAGTGAAGCAAATAGAATAACAAATTTCTTTAAATAGGCTTTCCAAGTCAATTGTAATTGTGTTGTACGCATCAGTGAGCTGAAAGATGGCCTTGTGGGTGACTGCATGACTAGCTTTGAATTTGTTGACATGTGTGGCTTGTAGCACTATTGCTGGATGGAGCGACAGGTAGTCGATACCTGCTCAGAATGGATGGACACACGTACTCTGGCCGTATTTTAAAAAACATTTTGTCACAGCTGTACCTTATGTTAACATCTGCAGTTCAAATCCCAGTGCAGTTTACTGCTGAGCTATGCATGCAACATTATTATGCCTTCCCTATTTACCTTACCTGATCTAAATGTACCTTAATTAATTTGTAGTTCAAAATGAAAGGCATAGTAATGTTATATCACTTATATGCAGGATTGAACAGTGAATCACACTGTTGAGTCGTGCATGCAACAATACTAGGGCTGTCATTTCACCTTTACCTTAAAGTACCTGACTGGTACCTTATGTTTACCTTGGAATGGTAATTTTGTTTTGTTGTTGCTCTAGGTGGAACCCTGGCAAAGCTTGCTTATCCAGTTCCATCATCAAACAGGCTGGTTTGTATATGTCTTGTGTGATATCGTGGAAACTCACTTAACGCTGGCTTTGAACTAATCTAGTGACTTTTGTAGCACCGTTATCCTAGTGCACAAGGCGTGAGATGGGTAAGCAAGTTGAAACAATGACTTACGACCTTATCAAGGTATATGGCATATATATTTTACAGTTCACATAAAGCCAGTAGAGATAGGGAAACAACTTACAGGTATGCAAAACAATCATATAAGCATATGCAAAGGAAAACATCTCATGTTGCAAATGTTTAACATTCGCATTTCAACTGAAACCGATCCCAACCTCCCGCATTCATTTTGTTTTCATCGGACGTCCATAGCCTCACTGAATCAGTTCCCATGCCTTTCATTTTTTGGAGCGATGAAAAAGTTGTTACAAATCAGAGTTACGTACAATTGCTGGCCATATAAATCTGGCAGCAAAGCCTTTTATTGTGCAAAAGCAAGTTTTAAAGTAAACAACGTATAAGCTTAACCCAACTGCACTCTTAGGGTTATGTCTGTGTGCGTAGAGAAGGTACTAATGTCAGCCATTAACTGTCTCATGTTCAAGCACATGTTGAAGTCATTGCCTTTTAGGCCACCACAAGTAAACAAACACCTATCAGGTGATATCTTGAGATCACTGACCTCACTTAAACAAATGTCACCTGCAGTTCATTGGAGATGTTTGTACTATGCACAAAAGCCTACTGCAAGACAGGTTTGTCTTATTGCTAAGAAAGGCCGCATTGCTGTCTGGCTTGGTTGGAGGACTAAAATTTCTGGCTACACTATTATCTGCTGTTTCCTAATGTTACTGTAAGAGTGTGGCTTCTTTTGTGGGCACTAGAATAAATGCTGAATGCTCTGCTGAGTTTCTTTATGCTCAGTGCTGCCAGAATTTGACAGTGTGTCCATTACTGGATGTTTGTTTAGGGATCTGTTTACAACGTCAAGCAGTACAATGCATTCGTTTGTGCGCTTTTGTGCATATGACAAACATCTCTGCTGAACTGCAGATGACATTCGTTGAAGTGAGGTCATTGATCTTAAGATAGCACCTGCTTGGTATTTGTTTACTCGTGGTGGTCTAAGGGGCAATGACTTGCTACCTATTATATCACTTGTGATATCCCTCTCTCTCTCTCTTAGCTAAACACTTGAACTCTGGTCACCTCTATGCTGATGATGTCCAGGCCTTCGTTCATGGCTCCAGCTTGCTCTTTCCCAATCTGTTGAATCCCTTTTTACCGATCGCAATTGTTGGATGTCCTCAAATTATCTTTTGCTCAACTCTTCCAAGACTCATTTGATCTGACTGGGCACTCGCCAGCAGCTAACTAAACTTGATTACGCTTTACTTGCCAAGCGGTTCCCTCAGTTTACTTTCTCGACAAATGTCAGTGACCTGGGCGTTACGCTAGACAGTACTCTTTCCTTCTCTGCGCATGTCTCTAATCTCTCTCAATCCAGTTTTTATAATTTGCGGCATCTACGTGCCATTCGATATCAGTTCCCTCGCCAATTTTTTTCTTCCGTGGTTCATGGTTTCATCTGTTCCCGCATTGACTACTGTAAGTCGATACTCATCACTGATCAGCCTACCAAAACTCCAATCGGTATTTAATGCAGCTGCTCGTTTGATTGCCCACCTTCCTCGTTTCCCTCATATTTAAACTTTTATGACAGCACACCTTCATTGGCTTCTCTGAACTGCTCGGATTAAGTTTAAAATTCTCTTTCTTACCTGTAAAACGTTTTTGGGTCAGACTCAACACTACCTCTGTGATCTTATCAGGCGGCCTATCTCAGCTACCTCTGGACGTCCTCTCTGCTCTTTAGACTGTCATGACCTTCTAGTACCTCGGTCTCGGACTGCTACAGCACAGCATCATGCCTATGCCTCTGTTAGCCTTTGCTGTGGTTTGACCTTCCTCCTATAACTGAGATCTTATATGGGGCACTACTGTTTCTGCCCATTCTCTTAAGACTTTTCTTTTTTCTAGGGGTTCTTCGCACTGGAAGCGCCTACGATTAGGTTTTACTGTAAGAGGCACTTTATAAACCCGTTTTACAAATGAATAGAATAGAAAAAACCACCGTTGAGGGTTACAGTTAAGTATAACAACAAGATGTCAATTTCACTGGCACCCGGATTTGAGCAGAGACAACCTACCCTAGCGAATTACTAAGTGTAACTGCGAATTGTCAATTCATTTGTGCTAATAACTTTTATAGTGGGTTCCAATTGAAGTTTAGCAATGAAATGTCAGTTTCACTTGCCTTATAATTTGAACGTAGATGCAGATGTTAGGTGCAAATCTGTTGCAGTCTGCTACCATGACTTCCACATTCAATCAGAGAGGCCAAGTGACTTAAAAATACCAGTAGTGATCAGAAGTTGCAAACACTAATTTGTAATGTGAATCTGGACACTTACTATCTTATATAATGCCTTTTAAGTACCTTTACCATTCTGTTGAACTATTGCAGCACTCGGCACACGTAGAGCTTCGACTCATGACTTTTGACACGGACATGGTGGAAGACTGGCTGAAATACATCCGTGAAACGGTCCTTGGTCCTATTGTGGATGGTCTGAAAGTTGAAGCCCGTGCTACAGGCACCGGTTGCCTCAAGTATTATGAGCAGATCTCGGCTGCTTTGCCATTTGTAAAGTAAGCAACACATTTTGCCAATTTCTTAAAATCTGTGTGCATGTGTGCATGGGCTTCCTATCCAGCAAAGCATCTGTTTCAAATTATGGTGTATTTTCTATCAAAGCACTGAACTGTAGCGAACCACAGAATGTAGAATCAATCGCTATTCCCCAGAATATTCACTATTCACCTCTATCTGATTACCTTTCTTTGGTTACACCAAACACTTGAACTGTTCTTGGTGAACAAGCTTCCTCAGTTGCCTGATCTGGATTCAAGAACTCTTTTCCCACATCTACTTGTTCTGCTTAGCCTTGTATATAATTTCTGTTTCAGGTTACAGCTTGCCTCTTTCAGATGGCTTATCCACCATAGGTCTACTTCTTTGTCCCAGTGTAACAACTTTCTGATAATGGCTTGCAAATTGCCATCACTTATTCCCATTGACATATTGTAGTATCACCTGGCTGCCAATAAACTCCCATATGATTTGCATGTTATATTACAGCCTGACTACAGACTGCATGGAGATGAACCACTGTCTGACGGGGATTGACATGTTGTGGCGTCACCTGACGGCCGATAAACTCCTCTATGATGCTTCAGATCTCACTGGAGTTACGTTTCAAAAGCCACTGACGTCCAGTGGACTCCTGCCATGCATCATTGCCAACTTAGGATCAGCTCTCACTATTGTACAGGTCATCTATAACCAACTACAGGATTCATTCAGTCATTTGGAGCATTAATATAGTGCTTATTCAAAATACTCTGTACTCAGAGGCTCTCCCAGCCCAGCCCCAGTGAAAGAGAAGAGTTTTCGAGTGTAGATAAAGGTACATGTAGCATCCCTGGTTCGAAGGACATACAAGGCTGCTCCAGGTAGATGGCTATTGTGTTATAATTTACTAATCTCCTTCCCCCTTCTTTTCCCCTCCCACTCCCCTCCTTTTCTGTCTCTCTCCATCTACCCCGGGCTGCATACAAAATAAGTCCATGATTTTACCAGCATCACCTACCTTAACGAACTGAGCGAAATTAGCATAACGGGAAATGTTCGGACTTCATCATATCACTCATGACATCCTTCACTTCTTCTGTCATATTATTAATTATTTACTTGGTTTTCACTTCTGTCTATTCATCATTTTTGCACTTTTTCCCATAGCTTTGACCCCACTGGTTCAGACTTTCTCCCATTGAAGAGATAATTACCAAGTATCCCATTATATTTTACTTTTTTCCCAGTTGTCTTACCCCAACTGCTGCCTACCAAAAACCTCATTCTTTCAGAAGAGATGTAGAAATGGTGTCGAAACAGGTTTTGTTAGGTGAGGGAAAGATGAGTTTTGAAAACCTTTACAAGAGTTGTTGGCTGCAAGTAATTGTGAACTCCAAATTTCTAAAGCGCTACTATAAAGCTATGTACAAAGCACCAGCTTATTCATGAGTGCTGCGTCATATAAGAGAACCAGAGATGGATGTTATTAAATTATTAAATAATTTGAATTGCTGTATGCAGTGTAAAACATAAGAAATGTGAACATGACTGAAATGTGAACATTAAATTATTAAATAATTTGAATTGCTGTATGCAGTGTAAAACATAAGAAATGTGAACATGACACAGTATTCATACACATTAAACAGTTAAAAAAGAAAAGAAAATATAGTTGTAATAAACAGTGACAATATTGTGAAATCTAAATTTCAATATAAGATATAATATGTAAGCTGATGTTGAAAAGCACAGTTCTGCATTAAGGCTGGTAAGTGGTAACGCTGAAGAAAGTTTGAGAAGCACTGATGTAAATGATTGTCTGCTGTAGGTTAATGCAGAAGGTAAAGTTGAAGGAATTGTTGGAGGCAGTTCACAAGGAGGATTGGCATTTCTGGGCCTTGGTTCTCTTCTCACAAGGGCTAAAGTAAGTTGCATTGTACACAAAACAAGAGGGTCAGTGCCTTATGCAGTGGTTCCAAACACGACGCTGAAGTGTACATTTTAAGCAATAGGATCACTTCTGTTTAGTTCAGTCAGTATGTGGCTTTTGTGGTGTTCGGTTATTTAAAGAACTTGCCTGAATGAAAGATCTTGTTTAAGTGATGTTGGGTTTAATTAGACTAAGAGTAACTACTGGTAAAATGTAATAATAATATTAATCATAAAGTTTATCATTGCAGAGTTTTGAGGACCTCATAGAACTTGCGTCTCATGGTAATCACGAGGCGGTCGATCTTCTTGTTCAAGACACGGCTGGGTCAGAGTACAACAAGACTGCTTTGGATGTGGTTGTTAGCAGCTTTGGCAAGATTGCAAAGTTGAGAGCACAACATCCAGGTAAGTCTCAGGTGGATTGGAGTCACTGGGCAGACCTCCAAACAGAAGGGTGGGTGATTTATGGCTAGTAGCAGTGGGGCAAGACCTATGTGCAGGAGCAAAATGAATATAAAAATGTATCTTGGGTGGGAGATAACCTGACGCAGTGGACCTAGACTCGTGGGCAGGAGCAAAATGTATGAAGAAAATGTATACTGATTGTCTGACCCAGCGGCGCTAAAGATTCATGTATGTAGACATTTATTATAGCACCTTTGAAGTACCTTACAAAAGTGCAGCATATGCCAAACTAAGTGATGTTAAGTCAAAACTGCATTAATGAGCAAACAGAAGAGTAGCTACAGGCATGCTCCCGCAGACACTCAGAGCTCAGTCGACGGATTCCCATACAAAGCTGATAGTAGACACAAAAGCATCGAAGAAGAGGAACGATAATAATAATAATAATAAGACGATTTCTATAGCGCCGTAGCACAGCCGAGGCCGAAGGAAAGGGCGCTGTACATGAGTTCAACAAATCAAGGTCACAGTCATATGATTGTTTAAACAGATAGGTCTTGAGCTTTGATTTAAATGTCTCCAGAGATGGCGCATTCTTTACATGGTCTGGAAAATTGTTCCATGCAGTAGGTCCTGCGACAGAGAAGGAACAGTCACCAAACCTCGTAGAAGACCGCGGGACCTGTAGCAGATTTTTTGATGAGGATCGTAGCAGGTGAAGAGGGTCAACACATGAACCCCAGTAGCGAGCAGCCTTTGCCAATGGTAGAAGGTGTGTATGGGCAGCTCTGTCACCCGGTCTGTGGAGAACGACATTCATCACAGCTGCAATTGCCCAATAGAAGCTTGTGTGAATCATTGAGGAAATTTCCTTGTTTCGCTTCTGCAGTTTGCACCCTGCCTCCGAACATATGCTTCTATCCTTAGTTAGAATGACAATGTCCATTTATGATTTGTCTAACGTCTTCAGAAACCTCTAGCCATGCATAGGTTCTTAGCAGGCGCCCATACAAATGTCAGTTCCTGTGCTCTCAAATACCATAATTACTTACTAAGCATGTAGCAAACGATCAGATACCTTACTGTAGATTTCTTACTGTTCTTTTGCTGAAGATCTACAGTTCCGACCTGAAGACCTGGCTTCGAGCCTGCATTACTGCATAACAGAGGAGATGACAAAGACGATCTATCTGGTCGCTAAAGCTCAAAATGTTCACACAGCGATCATCTGTGGGTCTTTCATCACAAACAATCCCATGGCGATCAAGCATATCTGCAAGAAGACAGCCGTCTGTTCTGCCTACCTGAAGGTAGGATGTCTAGCATTTGAGAATTTATGTAGCGTCTTTTAATGCTCTGACATGACTCTGTGACAGATCTACGGAAGTGCAATGTGAGGCAGACTAATAATGTTTCTTCAGCTCTTTCAGGTGGCATAGAAAACTCTTGACTCCTACATGGTGAGGTTTGATAAAATGCGTAATACAGAGTTTAGTAATGTAATCATTTTTACTGGGAAGATGATATAGTACCGAATCATATATAGAACATGTTAATGTGCTTTTCCGAGCTATGTTGCTTAAATCCATGGTTTTCAAGTTGAGGAAGACCTCAAATGGTGCTCTACAAATAATCTGATACTTGCCTGAATACATGCACGTATGAATGGCATTGAATGCACCACTTATTGAACATTGTTCTAATGCACAGTTCACAGGATGGGAGCAGGACATTACCCCCCCTCCGGACATTGCCCCTGGCCAATTACCCCCCTAGGACATTACCCCCCTGCCATTACCCCCGGCATTTAGTATACATAGTCTAAACATACATGTATTTTACATGTATTATATATATATTATTTATATATAATATATATAAATGATATTAATATATTTGTTAGCTTGTATCTTGTGTGCCTGCACTGCTGTTTATATCACTCTAAGTAGCTGACCCCCGGCATTTAATATATATAGTCTATACATTTATTCACAATATACATATATATTACATGTATTATATTTATTATTTATTTATAATATTATATTAATATATTTGTTAGCTTGTATCTTGTGTGCCTGCACTTCTGTTTATATCACTCTGAAGTAGCTGACACAAATAAGTAGGCCTACACTTAAATTAATTGTGGGCCAGTAGGCTGCAGCACCGAGCGGGCATGATACTATGCAAATAAAATGATAAGTGTTAATTGGTTCAATAATATTAACTTGTTATTTAGTTTAATTTCAGTTTACTTATTAGTTTATACAGCCTAATCTTTCCATGCCGGTGTTCCTTGATATTCTATCCCACCTAAAGCATATCCCCCAGATGGAATAAACTGGTGTAGAGTATCCGGGGGATAAACTATTCAGCTACTTAGAGTGATATATACAGAAGTGCAGGCACACAAGATACAAGCTAACAAATATATTAATATAATATTATAAATAAATAATAAATATAATACATGTTATATATATACACTGTGCCCCATAAAAAAACACACCAAACAACTCTGTCATGAAACGCATGTAAGTCTAATGTTAAATAAGAAAAAGTAATGTTTCATTTAAGAAGATGTTCGAAGTGATGTCCCTTCGCTTGAACGCAGGCTCTCAGCCTTGGCCGCCACTGTTCAATAGCTTTGTCAATGACACTCTGCTTCAACTGTGCCCACACAACGATGAGGCGCTCCTTCAACTCGTCGATGTCCCGT
Source organism: Aporrectodea caliginosa (assembly GCA_020284085.1). Classification (NCBI taxonomy): domain Eukaryota; kingdom Metazoa; phylum Annelida; class Clitellata; order Crassiclitellata; family Lumbricidae; genus Aporrectodea; species Aporrectodea caliginosa. The sequence continues at coordinate 427,251 of JACEVL010000139.1, forward strand.
ATTGCTGTCTGGTAGACGCGTTCCTGTATTAGACCCCAAATTCTGTAGTCAACGGGATTGAGGTATGGTGAGTTTGCTGGCCAGAGTTCCGGTCCAATGAAGCTTGGTGTTTCACGTCGCAGCAACGCAATGGTGTCCTTTGCGCGATGTGCTGGGGCGCTGTCCTGCTGGAGAATGAATAAGTCGCTTGACATCCCTCTGATCGCTGGCAACATCTGCTCCATCAACAGGATATTCCTGTAATATTCGCCGTTGACCTTCGAGACGGCGACGGAGACCATCAGTGAGCGGCTGAAAGTCGGGCGGGTCCGCAGTAGGCGATTGGCGTCAACGTTGCGCTTCAGTGTTGTCGTGGATACGTAGAGACGATCGTTCTGACTTCTGAGCGTTGATTGGAGGCGCCACTGTAAACAGCTTCTCGTCACTAAACCAGATGAAAGGGACTACATGCTCGGGAAACTTCCTAAGAAGTTGCTTGCATCATTCCAGGCGTGAATCTGTGTTGCATGTTGATAACAGTTGGGCACGGCGTTTTTTCAGACACTTCAGCTGAAGGTCATCATGTATTACTCTATACACTGTTCCCTTACTCATTCCAATTTCTCTTTGAATCTGGCGAGTTGTTCTTTTACTGCATCAATGTTCTCTGGTGTGCGCACCGAACGTGGTCGTCCGCTGCCGGGCTGACGATCCACGCTGGCCGTTTTTCGAATCTTTCGCAGCAGTACATCGAGGCCATTTTTATTCCAACCCTTCTGCGGGAACTCTTTTATCAACCGACGACTACTGTAACCCTTCAACAATACTAAATTCTTAATAAAAATTTTATCTTCGCTGCTGAAAACCATTTTAACTCTAAGTTACTAATCTCTGTTTATATGTTTCCAAACACGCCTAGTCGCCTAGTCTGCGTCACTGCCTCTAACATCAACCACTTCTGTGAGTAAGTAAAATGTGAAATATTTTGTGGCAAAATTATTTAAGAAACAACGTACAAACTTTTATTACAATTGGCTTAGTTTCATAGAAGATTTTTGAAAAGTTTTTTGGTGTGTTTTTTATGGGGCACAGTGTATATGTATATTGTGAATAAATGTATAGACTATATATATTAAATGCCGGGGCTCAGCTACTTAGAGTGATATAAACAGCAGCGCAGGCACACAAGATACAAGCTAACAAATATATTAATATAATTTATATATATTATATATAAATAATAAATATAATACATGTAAAATACATGTATGTATAGACTATGTATACTAAATACCGGGGGGTAATGGCAGGGGGGTAATGTCCTACGGGGGCTAATTGGCCAGAGGGTAATGGCAGGGGGGTAATGTCCAGGGGGTAATGTCCTAGACCCGTAATGTTAACAGCATTAGAGTTATCCTTGACAGCCACATTACTTGGGCCACATTGGACCCCAGGTTCTATCAGTGGCACAATGCGAGCCAGCTATCTGTAGTCCAATGAACGTTGTTGTTTGGAATTACCAGTAGTATAGCCTAATGTGCAATTTTATCAACATGAAACTTCATAATTATTCATTTTAACTTACATGAAGCTTCAAATTGACTTTAGTGTATACATAAGAAACTCCATGTCAAATTTAACCTAATGCATGTAGCTTTTAAATGAAAACTTAATTTTATATAGGTCGTTTGTGTTCAGAAACCTTGTTTACAATGTGATATTCTGTTGACAGCATGAATTGAGAACGCTCTTTCTGAAATATGAAGGCTACTTGGGTGCCATTGGAGTTCTCGTCAAGAATGAGAAATAACATTTCCTGTGATGCGGAATATGATGGCCGTAGTTGGTGAAGCATACCATTTCCGGTTTAGTACTTGGAGTTTTATGGAAACTTTGTTAGTAGTTTTTGAAGGAGATCTCATATTATTTTTTCTGATGTACATATATATATTATTAATAAGTACTGTGTTCTCATCAGCATCAAAAATCAAGCATTCGAGATTCGTTATTTTCTACTACCTGTAGTGTTTGCCATTCCTGCTTTTGCAAGGTAGTAACTTGTCTAATGGTACTGTTACAGTATGATACCTCATATGTATTAGAATTTGAGTATTTATATAGCACCTTTTGGAAACCTCTTGAAGAGATGCCCTGAGTATTAATATAGCATCTCTTAAAGGGGTCGACTGTAATGGTTGTTTGTAGAAAAAGACCCACTTGGACCCTCCCTCCTACTCTGCATTTGGCATTACCATCCTCTGCCCCTTTGCAAATGTCTGCACACCGGGGCTACATGTGCTACAGGTTGGGGTGCTTTGGTTCTACTACTGCCAAAGGACTCTATAGTTTATAGTATCATAACATGAATCTGACTATTTCAGTAACCAGATGCGTATATCAGGCATGGTACACTTGCCAGACCTTGAGCTGCTCCTAGTGGAGTCCACTGTTCATTATGATCCAGGGCACTACAGGCTATCTGCTGTCTGAAATGTGTGTTAAAATTGTAAATCATTATGCTGTACATAAATTACAAGTACCAAAATTAGATGCAGAAATCCACTTGTCACAAATGCAGAAGTTTTCATGCGCACGGGACAGACCCCAATATCGGATATGATCAGATGTAGAAGACACCGGATTTTGGGGCATGTTACACAGTGTGATAGCAGGCATCGCCATGCTAGGACACTCCAAACCTGATTTCCGGCTATCCAAGGAGCTGAAAGAGACCATTTGGACGGCCAAGGCACTCATGCACCCAGTCGGTGGAGGTGGATGGTGGAGGTGGAGGTGGACCTACTGAACTTTGGGCTACACACAGCTGAGAGAGCAGTCGTAATTGCACATTCCACATTTCTTCATTCCTCAAAAACGTTTTACCAGTTTATTTACTGCTGCTTGATCTACACAAAGTTGATGAGGAGATTAGGAAAGTATTCAGAATTACTTGTTTAGTGAAGCATCTTATCTGAGGGAGTTGTTTGTCTCAGTCTAAGCCATCTCTGGCCAGTGACTTGGTTGTTGTGATGACTTGAAATTCCATGACTCTGCATAGAAGTTTGCTGTTGTTGGCCAATCTTTCTGGAATAAGATACTTACCATTTCTTTTCCTCATTTCCGTTAGCACTTTAAAACCATTATTCGGGTATATTCAGTTGTGGTTTTGTGCTGTCAGGTACATACTACATAGTGCCTGCAACTTATAGATGTGGAAGTAGTGCTATATAAAATTGGTGATTGCAAATTACAGATTAGAAATAATTTAGTTCTAACTAGTGCCCACATTAACCAATTGCATTCCATCTTAAACACTGCAGTATGTCTGATTGGAGGTTTACCTAATTTTGGGCATACATCAGCTTCATGCGCAAGTAATTGCATTGGGTGCACAAACACTTCAGTAAGATCTTGATGCTTATGTGTAATTGCTTTGTGGGCTGTGCTGCGTTTTATCACTGGGCGTTGTATGTATCAGTCTCATCAATTCCTGGCCATAAATTTCTTTGTTCTGCTGGAAAGAGTGACCTAGTTGCTCCCTCGGTCTGGTTGAGCTTCTTGTTCTTTCTTTACCTCTATTCCATATAAGCACCCTGAAAACCATTCTTTTTCATCATGGTTTTCTGAGTCTAGGTTGGGAGTGTCTCAGATGATTGAGTCTCACTTGAAGAGGCACTATATAAATAAATCTGTTATTACAATTACAAAGTTGATTATGCATATTGGGAAAGGCTTGGTTCCAAGTCTGATTAGAAAGATTGCAGGAATTATGTAATAATTAATTACCAGTACTTTGTTTTGCTAATATTAGTTGCTTCACCTCGTTTCTTTATCGGAGTAGATATTGTTACATATATAATTCTGTACATTTGAGTTAGTAGCTTTCGTAGCTAATGTGACATTCCAAGTTTATATGCTTAATTTAGTCAGGACTGTTATTAATGTTCCATCACAGAAATAGACAATCAATGTTTCTAATTTTTTGGTATAAACTGGATGACTTTACTGTTCTCAAAAACTGCTTGAAGTTTTAATTTGTTGTTACTTGTGCATGTTGTTTTATGTGCCGTTTGCGTACTACCATTGGCCAACTTATGTATTCTGTAATTTCCTGATGCTGGATGTGCGCATCTAGTTCCCAGCTCTAATCTTTTGATTTCATCCTAACCTGGTGGGGACTGTTTTAATTTTATTTCATGAGTTCCTGTCAGTGGCGTAATGAAGGGTTTCAGCGCCCAGGGGCAAGAGTTGATGACTGCACCCCTTTTTAATTTTCTTGTTGACTTTCTATGTTCTTGCCATAGTACTGTGTACCACTGAGAGCTAATATTGCCCCCCTTGTGCTGCGCCCGGGGGCAGTTGTCCCCCTCTGCCCCCCTTCATTACACCACTGGTTTCTGTGATATATTCTTTGTTTGTTTGTATGTATGTATATATGTATTCATGCATAGGCCTATATCAAGACAATATAGCACATTTTAAGTACCTCACAAAAGTGCTGAACTTATTTAGGTCATGCCTATTTACTTACTGTGCCCCTTTTCCTCATAGTTTTAATAATTGCTGTCACTGCGATTAGAGTTACAGCATCATGTTATTTGATTTTACATTGTTCTTTGTGACGTTTCTGCTTTTTGCACAATCTAGCTGAAACAGATCTGTCATTAGACTCACAGATCGATCACTGCATTCTGGTCTGGTTTTAATCTTGGTTCAAGCCCATTTGTTTTACCTAGTTCCTGTTGTTGTCTTTTCAATTCAGTTGTAGATGCTGCTGCTATATTATACCAGTAATATTAGTTTCCATCTTGGATTAACCACAAATTCATGTAGAACATTATTCGCAGGGACGCATTAAGGGGGTGCTAAGGGTGGTGCAGCACCCGGGCCCGCAGTTTTGAGGCCTGCATTTTTGGAAGTGAAGAAGTTTTTTAATGTGCTTGTTATTAACTTACTGTTAAATCTAGCGAAAATGCTGCAACATAAATAAATACGAAGTACTTATTAGTTTAATTACTTATAGTTATTTAACATAAATAAATACAAAGTCACAATTAATTTAATTACTTACAGCTATTTACCTGACACTAATACAGTAATGTAATGTTAATTGTGTACTGTGTCTTTAGGTAGTTAATACTCAGTTGTAACTGTAAGCATGTTATAAATATGTGTGCGGTGGACCGGTGGTTGTCAGAGGGGGGCCTTTGGAAGGTAATAACACTATCACAGCACCTGGGCCTGCATTAGCCTTTATGCGGCCGTGATTATTCGACTACTCATCATAGTTTGTCTTTGTATCTACTGTGTTGCTCATTTTGATTGATACTAGTACTGAAATAAATCCTGTACCAGTTAGATTTCAGAGTCAGTTTTACATTAATTTTGTTCTTGATCAAAATACTATTTATTTTTCTGTTTGAGCAATCCTTACATAATTTGTTGCTCATAGTGAGATCTAGCTTCAATTTAGTAATCATCATTTACTTTGATCTCACTTCCCCAACCTTGCTCACATGAATGTGCAGTGGTAAAGCTGGGGACTTAGCTCACCACAAAGCTGATGGATGGCTTTCAGTACTTCTCATTTGAGGCGATCGATCGATCGATCACCTTGGTCAATCGCCTAGCAAAGGTCTGGTCGATTGGTAAATCGATCGCACTTGATGAGTTAGACTCCAAGAGTAACCTGGAGTTAGACCATTGTTTTTTATTTATCTAATTTACATTGTGAAAGTTCAGGCTAGGGTCGATACAACATTGCTTCGACAAGCAGAGGAGGCTTGTCGACGGTTAATGTGTTGCGTATACTCTAACAGTTTAATAATGGACAACTATAATATGCAGCTATACGAATACGATACACAAAATATGCTGTACACAAAATGTACCAAGGTCGACAGCGCATCGATCGCCTACTCAATCCAGCGCGATCAATTTTCAAATCGCCTTCTGTTTTCAAACGAGAAGCTCTGATGGCTTTGAATAATACTAACCCTGGGAGAACTTATATAATTGTGGCCTGCTGTGTCCTCAACAACCCAGGCGCTTGCCAGTAAATTATTGACCTAATTTGCAGATAAATTTGTGGTGTCAAGCTGAAATCCTTTAATTGGTTCCTGTACACATAGGCCCCTAATAAATTTCTTCATCCCAATTGTTCACCTTCCAGGTTCCAGCTTAAACTGCTTTCAGAGGATCACAAACTTATCTCTTCCACAGTTAACAAAAGTTGCCTCCTTGATGCCTTTCCTACACCTCCTGAAAATGTGCATTGATAGCTAAGGTCCAATAGTTAAATATCAATTATCAATTTCTCATTGCATGTGCTTTTTGTCTGCTTTTGCTTGTACCATATAGTTCATCTTCAGCTAAAGAAACCTCGATCTTGACTATTGCAGCCTGTCAACTACAAACCCATCTAAACTTTGTATCTAAAATTGTTCAATTACGAGCACTTAACATTGTCAAAACATTGCACATTGCCTAAAATTAAATTATGACACAAATTAGAAATAATATTTTACGATCAATCGCTATATTTAAAGTAAAGCTGCCGATGCTACAATTCAAATTTTAGCAAGAAATAAACCATTCATGCACTTCTAGAGAGGTTCATGTATTTAAAGTCTAGCGCATTTTTTGACGTAAGCCAACCTCCGATAATAATTCATAGTCTTTGGATGTGTGTTGTTAGGAAAGAAAATGGCGACGATGTTTCGCTGAGGTTGTGTAACGATACAGCTTAAGAAGCATTTTGCGATTTCAAGTTGATCCACAAAGTTTAAACTGTTTAAAGATTATTTGAAATGGGCCGTAAACAGAATGCTGCGCAGAGAACGAAAGGAAATCTTCAGGTATGCGAAGAAACGTGTGTCCGGCTGTACGCATGTGTTATTAAATGATGCGCGTGCACGGATGACGTACTTTTTTGGGTTAAGCCGTAGTTTACGCTGAGCTAAATTAATTTCCAACAAAAAAGGTGGCTAAATTATTAACTGTTATATCAGAAAACTGTCGACAGTTCTGGTTGTTTTTAAAGTCCACGATGACTGTCAGGAAATGTGAAACACGTTTCCACCTCCAGCCATTTGCAGTTGTATGCCTCTCCAGAGTCTCCATCTGGAATGAACTTCTGCCAGAGCTGCGTTCATTACTCCTGATCAGCCCATCTGGGTTTTATAAATCACTCATGTCCTTTCTTTAGTCGTGGCTGGGCTGGGAGCGCTCCTGAGTAGGTTTCTTTAAGGGGCGCTATATAAATTGTCAGAATGAATGAATTTGACGACACTAGAACTCCATTAGATATGATGGAAAGGGGTCAACCCGAATCCCCGAAAACGCTGAAAATACACTAAAGCCCGATTTCCCGAAAACAGTTTTCTAGAAAGCGGCCGAACTCCCGAAAGCTATTCAGAGTTAAATTGTAAACATGACATAGGCCTAGGCCTAGCGTGTCCTTGAAGTATATCGATATTCACGTTTATTTGTTAATTATATTCATTCGGGTCAGACTTAGAAAATCAATTTCGGGGATCCGGCCGAAATTCGTGGAAATAGCTACCTGCTAGTTCCGATATTGTTAACTCGATTTACGCTTAGCACGTATCCAGAGATTTTCTATGTTCTGCATATGTATTTCCGGTTCATAGGGTCCACGAAATTGTGCTCATGAACCATAACTGAGTGCTGGTATATTCCATACCCAATTTGATTGAGCTTACGATATGCAGCTTGCTTAGCAATGTTCATGGTATTAATAACATAAACTACGGATTAGCCTGTCAGAGGTTTACGGTCGACCGTCACCGAGATTAACGATATGGCCGTATCAGAATCGGATCGAATACAGTGCTATGACCTTCCACAGTATCATGAATGTACTTCCACTCAAGTAAGTAAGTAAGCACTGAGTAACAAAGTGAATTAATAGTGTTGTAAAACCCTTTAGGTTAAATTGTAGTTTATGTTGCTAAATTAATACCATATTTTCAATCCCGTAGTTTACATTGCTAAATTAACACGATGTTTTCAATCTCGTACTTTCCGTTGTTAAGTAATTATAATAAAAATCTATGGTAAATTGAAGCTGTATTGATGAAAAGAATTCTTGATTAAATAGAAGCTGGATTGGTGAAATTCTTGATTAAATGGAAGCTAGATTGATGAAAATAATTTTTTGTGAAAGTAGAAGTTGAATTGATGAAATAAGTTTTTGTGAAACTAGAAGTTGCATTGATTAAAATAATACTTGTGTAAATAGAAATTGGATTGATGATAGTTATCATGTACATTGGCAATTTGGCATTAAAATGCCACATGTTTATAAAACGACTAAACAGTATGCTATAATGCATAAAGAACACTAAAATGATAAATTACCAATTTTTCCATAAAATGGAACGTGGAGTGATGAAAATAATTTTTTTTAGGTAGAAGTTGGATTGATGACAGTTATCATGGACATTTATCCACTTGAAAGCACTAGATCTGTCGAAGGTTTTCTGATATAACAGTTAATACTTTAGCAATGTATTTTCTTGTGATATAATTTAGCAACGTAGACTACAGTTTAACTAACCTTTCACTGTATGGTGTTAAAATATCGGATGGAAATGTCAAATTATGCTTCATAGAACCGAAAAACTCAAGAACTTTCTTCTTGTCAGTTATTTGCAAAGAAGTATTGTTGCAGTGTAACGTAATAACTTTTGCATATTGTTTTGAAGAACTAGTTGTACAATGGCACGTACAATGATCATAGATATTGGTGATATTTTGAACACATATCTGCAGGAATTTACGCGATGAACCACCTTTTGGCGCAAGAAGATTTCTGATTTCTATGTTGGACATGTACACCTTAAATTAATTTAATTACAGTTCATTTCTGATCTTTGTAAATTTTGTATAAATTTTATGTAATAAAAGTTAATTTTTCACCTTAAATATTGTGTTCGTGAATCATTATTTACTTAATTGAGCAGAAATGGTAGACTATGGGAAGTTGCTGCACTTTATTTTCTCCCAATCATGGGCAGATATATTGTTAATCTTGGACATGGTGCCGACTGGACTATCATAAACTTCGACCTTGGGAATTCTGTCAATTTTGCATTTCCACCTCTTTTGGGGAATCATGTTTCATTGATTCAGGCAAGGCCTCCCCTAAATCACCTACTATTACTATATAATGTGATTTAGCCTTCACATGAGTTATTTATACATGCAGTCATGAATCTGTTCATCTATTAGTATGAGACTATTTATTTTCTGTAACGTCGATTTTGATGCAAACATGCATTCTAAGAAGGGTATCATCGGTACTGTGTATCGAATCCTTGAAACTATGATCCCTGGAATTGAATCCTTGCCAGATCCCCCAAATCTATTTTATAACTGACAAATATTTGTGCAAGTCTAACTGTTCCCAGATATTTGTGAATATACTATTTAAGAGATTGACCCAGAATAACCACAGAGCTCAACATTTTGTAAGCTAAGTGCATGGCACTGGCTTATTTATGAGCACTACACTGCATCAAATAATATTGAGTCTAATAGCATATAACTATCAGGCTATATTAAAATTCTTTATCAAATGTTCACTTACATTACATCTTGTTTTTGCAGCCATCAAGCAGTGCTAGAGCTGCAGAACTCCTGGTAGCAAGTGGAAATGCCACCACTGGGGGATTTCTTGGATTTGGTTTGCTCAAATCAGCTGCACAAGAGTCGGATGAAGTTGACAGCAACTTTGACTCGGACTTTGCTTTGGTTTTGAAAAAGACAACTAAGAGAGATTCTGTGACAAAACTCAAAGTAGGTTTGTGGAGCGAGTCTTCTTTTGCATTATAGTCCTGCTGTGTGCTAGACTGTCAACCAGAAATTCCCACATAGACAGAAAGATTTTGAGATGTATGCTTCACTTGCAGCCCCAGCAAACTAATATGTAAATTTACTATGATGACTAAATCAGTGACTGTATGCTGTCAGCACTTGGGAAGATTAGGTAGTGAGGGAGAGGACTGATTGTCCTTTCGCTAAGAAAAATGTTGCATCACCAACCTTTATACTCGTGACTTCCTCTCTTGGTTAGCTGCCCTTCTATTTGAAGCGAAGTTAATTTCTTCACGTGCATTTTGCAAAATTGCATTTCGCTTAGTTTGCTTAATTTGAAAATACTTATAAAATTTAAACAGTGCAATACAATTTTTGGTTACACACTTTAATTAAATTAATTTATTAGTACTCCATTGGTTTTTATTTTGCTTATGTTATTGCTTAAATTTGTATGTAAATTTTTTCTCTGCAACTTCTGAATTTCCAGTATACTTGGTCAGTTTTTTGTTTTTGTTAATTTTAAGTTAAATCATGGTAGACAACAAATCTGAGCATGTTGTTTAAATTGACATTTGAATTTAAATAGGCGTTGCAAGAGTTCTCCCGTCTCTGTCAAGAAAAAGATGCTGATGCCATTAGTTCTGTACTCCAGTACTGGCCAAAGGTTTTCTCAAAAATGACGAATGTAAGTATCTTCATTATTACTGTATGTGTGTGAAATTATTACCAGTATTATTTTTTTACCTGTAAGAAATGATCCCTCAGCACTTGATAAATCTGTGGAGAAAAAAGAAATACTTCATGCCTCCCAACAGTACCAAATTAACACATGGAACTGTTTCTCCACTCCTCACACAGGTCTTTAACTTATTGGCTGTCTCAGCTAAGGTGATGACTACTGTGTACTCGTACGATCGTAGTTAAATTCAGTTTGAAATAATGTCATGAAATGTGTAACTAATGTGGCCAAAAACACAAATTGTGGCTGTGGCTCCCAAGACGTGGACATAAATTGGTCTGCTCTGTTTTATTATTAAAAAAAATTTACAGGAACAAAGTAACAGAACTTTGAATTGGTTAGTCAGTCTTCAGGTGCAGTTAGATATCCAGATGTTTGAAATAAGTCATTGAGAAAGAGTGCATTTTGAGGTGACACTTGAAGGAAGTAAAAGCGTAAGAGCTTTTGAGAAACTCTGGTAGTCAGTTATATTACTTGGTAATGCACGAACCTATGACAGCCAAAATATCATACCCGAAGATTGCAGACTCCAAGTAGAGATGTGAAGGGGGACTAGTGAGTAAAGATAGGTAGGAATGCTCATTGTGAGGGTTTTATAGGTCGTACAGGCCAGTTTAAATGTAATGAAGCATATTCTAAGAATACTAGTTATTTTTTGCTGTTCCGTTTTGACGATTTTCTGTAATTATATGTTTTCTGTTTACATAGGATTGTGATAGCCGTGTGCGAGAGGCTGCCAATGAGGCGTTTGAGCAGTTGGTTCTGCGTGTTAGACGCAACCTGGCACCCCATTTGAAATATGTGATGGGTCCGTGGCTGGTGGCACAGTGTGATGTCTATGCACCAGCTGCAAGTGCTGCAAAGAGTGCATTCAACAGCGCTTTCTCACCAGAAAAACAGGCTGATGCTGTGGGATTCTGTAAACTTGAGATACTAGCGGTATGTTCTTTTATGGAATCTGATATATTCTGAAAAACATTTATTGCAAAATGCTCTAAATTTTAAGTACTTTAGCTGGTGAGACTTACATCTTGGGTTGGAAGCAAAGTAGACTGGCTTGCTGAATACACCACAAACAACTTAGAGATATTGTTGAATGAGTTGCTGCCATATGGAGTGAACTGAGTGTTGAAGCAAATTCAAGGAATTCTTAGGAGGCTTCTGACACAGCTGCATGGAGGAGAAAGGTTATGAAACAAAATGAAGGAAGCAAAGAAAAGTTTATCTTCTTTGTTTTCGTTTTCCCAATTGATCTGAATGTGTGACCTGGAGTTTGGTTGTCTGGGAGTGGAGTCTTGAGGGCAAGTGGAACCAGAACTACTTTCTGGACTTGTCTATGTCTGTGCATGCTGCGGACGGAATCCGAATTAATTCAGGCTTCGTTGAGGGGGCGTCGTTGCAGTAGCACCATTAATAACAATAATTAATATTTGGTGATGAAATATTGTTCCAGAGTTTCTGTGTTTTTGTTTTTTCTGTCAGCATATCGATGACATGTTACTGAAGCAGAATTCAATTGATCCCAAGTAAGTTCTTATGACATTAGCTACATAGCAGGGTATGGGTATTGTATGGGATAGTGTAATATGATGTAATGTATTATTGGTAATGTATTTTAATAGACATTTACTGGTATGTAGCACCACTTCAGTGAATCATCAGTGTAGGTCAGATGTCATATGAAAAAGGTGTTCGTTGCAAGTCTTGATAGTTCACACAGTTAGAAATGTCTACTAGTTGAGTAGTATGAAACACATCTACCCTTGAGTTGAAAATAATGTTCTACATTTTGAAATAACATATAAAGAAACTGGCATCGGGTTGGCCAACATGTCCCAGGCATGATTTCACTGTATGACTAGTTCCTAGTGACCCAGGGTTAATAGTTTGTGCCAAGTTCTGAAGTTGTAATGTTAGATTACTCACATACCATAATTTGATTTACCTTAACCATGAAAATAAGACTTCCCATGTTTTGCTGAAGAACAATAATTTCATGAGAAATTGTTTCAGTGTGAGTCTTTTCTGTTTGAATTCTCTGCGCAGGATTCGAGTACCGGGGTACATAATATGTGAAGATATATAAATGAATAAGCTCATGATATCCTAGTGGCAGATTGTTTGCCTTTGAGTTCCATTAAATTAATGATCCATTTTGATGAATGGGACATGTCCAGATAGGTAGAACTTGAAATAGCTGTAGCCCAAAAGACAGCACGATAACAAGTTTCTGGCATATACACACCATGAGCATGAATTCTGATATCAGTCAAGGTCATGCAGTCTAAAATTAGTTCAGCTTAAGAATATGTCCTCATTACATAATGACCTCATAAGTTGGTTCTTGATATGTATCCTAAGGACAGTTAATGAGTTTTAATGAGTTTATGGCATATTTTTAGAGGTCAGGCACCTGATCAGGATGAAGTGGCCATGCGACAGGTGCAGTTGCTAGGCTCAGCTCTGGAGGCGTGGAGTCTCTTCATGGTAACCGTGACGTCAAAAGAACTCGAGACGCTGCATGATGGATTCGCAAAGATTCTTAAAGACTCAAAGTTTTGGAAGTTTGGAAAGCACCCTGCTGGCCAGGTGAGAACTGGTTTCTTATTGAGGGCTGTATGAAAGAAGCGTGCTTAAATAGAAGTTATATAATGATAGCCTCTCCCGTGCAGAGCATCTGCATGATAGTTCAGCAGAATGTCCTGCTGAGGCAATTCCAGTGTTGCTCCACATTAGCTACACTTCCCTACCACTTACTCTCCCTCCCTACATTTCCCTGCCTCGTTAGTCTCACATTATTAGTCTCGTATTATATTCCAGAGTGCCAGCAATTCTTTACACATTCAACAAGCCAATTGCCTAATTAGTGTGTAATTTGCCAGATGGTGCGCCCACTGGACCGCAGATACAAGCGATGTGAGCAAATTATTATATAATGGGTTTAGGCTTAAGTTAATGTAACATGATTTGAATTAGTTAAAAATTTACTTTAATGTGATATGTTGTGGTAATTTAGAATTGAAGTTTATGTAGAGTGATGAATTGAATTAGAATTAAGCAAATGTGATATGTGTTAATTTAGAATTATTTTTTAAATTAACTTAATTCTAAATGAATTAATGACTTTGACACTTAAATTATTGGGTGTTAATTTCTTTTTTGTCCATTTATCGTATAAATTTACATATTTTCGTCTTTCTGAGTTACAGGTGCGGGCCGGTTTCTTCCATGTCATTGCCAGTTTATCGGAGGTTTATCCTCAGCTTGCAGTGGAGTTTGCAGATCAGATTTGTCCTGCTGTTCTCTACAGCCTCGATGAGATGGATCCGGGCGTGGCACATGTATTGTGGCTGGCTATACTGCACACCATTTCCGTTGTTCCAGTAAGTTTCCACTGTTTCTGGAAGGACATACTACTTGAGAAGTTAACTGATCAACTTTACCACATTCATCTATATTTCTTTATATTGTTATTTTTATTATTTGTTATCCAAGATAGAAATTGGTCCTCAGGATATAAACTTATGTTTGGGAATACTGATGTATGTCAACAGATTGTTGTGCCAATTTAAAAATAGTTCTTTATTGTACATCTAACGGTAGCCTCTCTTACATAAAGCATCTGATCGCTAGTTCAACAAAATGTCGCTTCTGGGAAAATACCCTTTTGCTGACTATTAATTGCAGGTCATGAGAGCAGTTGCCAAAAACTTTCCAGATTTTGTGTAATAATGTGTAATAATCAAGTTTTTAATTACGTTTAGCACTATATAGGCTAGTGCCTGCCACCTCTTCTAAACAACCTTGTCATTTACCAGATAGCACCAGCGTTCATGATCACATGTGTACAGCTAGACCACGTCTAAGATTATAACTGTGCAGATCTTTAGTATGATAGTAAAGCTGTTGTTTATTAGGATTGGTGGTCAAAGATCAATGCTAAGAAGGGACTTTATCCAAAGCTGTGGCTGATGCTTAAGAACGGCGGATTTGGTTGTGCTGTCATCTCGTATCCTAATCTCCTTCCATTTCTGAGTTTCATGCAACACAGCACACCAGACGACAAATTGTGGTTTTATGATCGGTTTTTCTCTGAAATGAAAGCTGGGTTAGTTTCCTTCATTGTACATCATTCTCATTAACAGTAGCTTCGTTGTGTGTCATTCTTATTATGAAATAGTTATCTTCATTTGCTTCAATTTCATCAAATGTGTGATTGTAATTGAACATAGATATAACACTGCTCAAAGAGTAGAAATAAATCAGAGGCACCTGGCACCCTTTGTGCTAGCCTATTTGATGTAAAATGTCATTAAGAACGAGATTATTACACCAGGTAGCAAAACAATGCCCAGTAAACTAGAAGAGTCAGCAGTGGTGGGCTTATATGCGCACATGGAACCAACCATTGGTTTCCTCTTGACAGATGGCATGGATGTTCAGCGTCTGAACCAATTTGCTTTGATAGGGTAGAATGATGACAGGTGACAACGCTCGAAGTACGCAATGACGTTGCTGCTAAGCAGTCCCTCATTGTCAGTCCGCTCCTTCCTAGAACCCCTTCTCAGGCATTCCTCTCTCAACTTAAAATGGTCCTATTTGGCCATGTTGGGGTTTGGAACGCCTCTGAGTAGTTCCCTTATAAAGGCGCTATACAAATTCAAGTAATGAATGATTGAAGATGACACTTGTCCAGGGTAATTCCTCGAGTTGCCAGGTGTACATGGAACAGGCATTCGCCACGTCTTGGTTGGTAGATCGAAACGCCACTAGTAACTATGTATGTATGTATGTATGAACACTTGTTATAGCGCCCCTTCAAGATTTCTACTCAGAGGCGCTCCCGACTGAGGATTAGATTTTAATAAGTACTTGTTGGTATTAGTCATCTGATTATTGATGTGTTGTATAGTTTAGTGCTACCGAGTGTTCAGCAAAGTCCAAGTGAGATGAATGCAGTAGTAAAAGCATTTGTGGAGTGTGTACGGTTCTGCATCAAGCAGGATCTGGCATCTTCAAATCCTGACCAGAAGTTTCTCCATTTTTTGACAGTGGAACAGGTCGGTACATTTGAAAATTTCAGCCTTAGTGATTGCAAATCCACATTTCTGACAACAAACTGTTCGGTTTAAGTAATAACTGATCTGATTCTTTCTACACATATTTCTGTAATATTTTCTATGTCTATTTCTACATTGCTCTACATATATTTTACAGCAACAAGGCAAATAGTGTAATATGTGCAAATGCAAAATATTGCAAAATTTCAAATCGACAAAATGTGCAAAATGTTAAAACAGATAACTTGTAGGAGTATGTTTTAAAATGCATATTTGTTCATTTTTTTGCGGATTATGTCTAGTCAATATTGTGCTGGACCAAAACAGAGGTTGGGAGTTAAATCTAGAGCTGCCACAGCAGAAAGATTTCTGTTCCACTAGTGCTCCCTGGTGAAATCAGCTGTTGTGAGGTTCCTAAGATGTGTTGTATAAATGTTGAGATTGATACATGCACGCATGCATACGTACACTGTCAGTGAGAAGGCCTGGCAGAGGGAGAGGACCGGCTACCCTGCTCCCATGTGCCAAGGCTAAAGTAAAGTCCCACTAACACTTGTATGCATGGCTGCTCTTCATTGTTAGGTTAAAGTACTGCTCTTCTTTTTATGCTTGTTAATTGTTTTTTGTAGATCGTTTTGTTGGTTGAAGCATCGTTTACTGACAGTAATGCAGCCTTGTCTCGCTCCAGGCTGTATGAAGATGTCGTAGGTTTGCTTGCCTTCATTCAGCAAGTGACTGGTTGGGACAAGCAACAGAAAACCGAAAATGAAGCTATTGCAGTGGCACTGTTTGATGAAACGATGCTGTTGTTGTCAGAGAAAATTATCCAGAACTTGGATGGAAGCAGTGGCGAATGCCTGGCACGAAGTGCCTTGTTTCTGGAGAAATGTTCTCCTCACCTGAAACACAAGAATGTTACGGATAAAAAGCAGAAAAAGTTGGTCAAATTTGCAACAGGAGATCTGGAAGATAACACACACGATCGAATTCCTCAAAGTCTGAATCCAACTGACTCAAAACTGTGCTCAGACAAATCAAACTTGGTGGATGCAAAAGTTAATTCAGTCAGTTGTAAGGCAAAAACAAGTCCAGAGACTTTTGAAAGTAAGTCATCAATTGACCGTGATGTTGATAAACTTGAGAGTCAAAAAGAAGCTGAGGAAAAAGAAGATTCCCGTTCAAAGGCTGATTCAAAAGACTCGTCAAATAAAAGGTCCCTGCTGATGAAACCGAACAAAGTTCTTTCTGAGTTGGTGAATAAGGCCTGCCTGCAATCGCTAATGCGAGCGAAAGAAGCCTCAGAGCCAAGTCAACTGGCATTTTTCTCTCGATCATTTGCAGCTTTTTGTAGCAAAGAATTGGTTTCGTTTCTGGTGAACAATTTCCAGTCAAATGTAGAGGATTCTGCAACAGACCCCAAAGCATTATTCATTAAAGAAATTTTATTACCATGGATGGTGGAGGTCAATCAGAATTTGACTTCCACGGGTTCACAGTTGATAGACCACCTTATTGAGATTACTGTGATTGCATGGGACCTTTTGGATGGAATGATCAAGACAAAACAGCTGTCGGAATTGATCCAGAATCTGGGTGGTTGTGATCTTCTGTGCCAACTACTTCAGAGACTTATAGCTTCAAATCATGATGCTGCTGTTAGCCAGTGGTTGCGTGATGCAGAATTTGGCGAGTTTGTGGTGTCGTTGGCTCGTGATTTGTGTCAGCAAGGTTCAAAGGTCAGCTGTGATGAAGCTTCCAAAAGAAGCAAGAAGTGGGGTTTGCTGTGTTTGGCGCTATCTGTGGACAAAAACGGAGGTTAGTGATCTGGTTTACCCTTGCAGAAATACATACATACATTCATAGAGATATACATGTGTACACGTATATGCACACACGAACAAAGCACGCACATACTTTTTGAATCATTGTGCTTCTTTTGATGCTGCTAATTTACATGTACTATAATTCTTTATTTGGGGTGCAGTGATGCAAGTATGGCAAATTAAAAAAAATCAGTACATACCGTAGTTGCATTGGCCAAGTCAATCTCTGATGTGCTGACATCAGGTTGCAACATTTGGTAAAATAACTTATTTAATGTTATAGGTATGATTGTACATAGTAAAATTCTTTTTAAGTAAAATTGCTTGCACTTCTAAATTAAAGACTTGCAACACTGTTGAAGATGCGTATTAAGAAATGTGAATGTGATGCAGAGCTAGTTGCCCACCATCTGGAAGTGCAGTTAGGTTTCCAAATGTTTTAATATCAGTGAGAAATAGTGAGTTTTGAGGGAATAGAAAGACTTTGAGCATACTGAGATATAACATATATACTGAGATATACTAAAACACAACATACACTTGAAAATTTTGGAAATATATCGAAAGAATGCAGACAGTATTTGAACATTTGTTTTGATCATCTGGCCGCTAAGGTGATAGCTGTGACACTTTTAAAGAAGGTTGTCCTCTTGTACGATTGCTTCAGTCATGTTTGGGCTCCAGTTGAAAAATCCCTGATGCTCAGGACAATGTATCAGGCGACTGTTGTTGACAGCTCATTTATTGCATGTCTCTATCAGCATTTGTCCTCTATGATCCTGAGTTGAAAGATCAAATCTGCCACCTTCCCACCCACAGAGTGTCAGCAGTGGATGAATATATTTGTTATGCCTTACATTATGTGCTTTATGTTACCAGCTCATATTACTTTATATTTGAAGTTTTCAGTAAATGTGTTGTTATTAACAACCCTGCCATAGAAGACTTTCTCATAGAACATCTGTGTTGTGCGTTTCATAGTTCAAGCGTAACTTGCTGGAAGAATGTTTTGATTGATGTTTATATGTTTCGTCTGAATAAAAGAAAAAATAGTAATACTGTTTGTATAAATTTTAGAGCCTGTCGTTAACAAGGAGCATCTGGATCGTATCCTTGGTATCGTACATAGTGAACTGCTTTCTCGTCTTGAGTCCAGTGGCGACTCTGTTGACCAGTGTGTCAATTTTGCCAGCGATGTGAGCTATCAGTTCATGACAAACATCAAAGAGCCTATGGCTTTTCCAAATAGTCTGAAGCTCCTGCTTTCTCTCTTCCAGCTCAGTCTTCAGCCACCGGACCTTTCTGATGCTGTAACTGAAAAACTGCATGCAACATGGCTGCAAGGTGTTTGTACAGTGCTTTCTCAGACTGGATCTGAACCAGCTGAGGGTGGTTTTTTGAACCAGATAATTGGCTATCTGAAAGATGCCATTTACGGTGAGGCAGAAACGGTGACTAAGCTAAAGCATCTTGTCAATGTGGCTCTTCAGATACGAAGTGTTGTTCTGGAGGTGTGTGACAACCCTACCGTAGAAGACTTTCTCGTGGAACATCTATATTGTGACTTTCATTGTTCAAGCGTAACATGTTGGAAGAATGCTGTGATTGTTGGCAGAGATATGCTATTCTGTTCTTGGGATCTGACAGAGGCTGTTCCAACATCATTTGACACTGTCCCAAAATGCATTGCCCCAGTCGCATTTACCTCCTTGCTGATGATGGAAATTTCTAAGTTGTCGGGAAAACCTGAAATGCCTGTGCATCCTCCGAAATCTAAAGGTGAGACAGATGATGGAGCTGAAGAACTTGCCAGTCACGATTCTGATAAAGTTGATTCAGACGAACTGGCAATGCGTTCAGATGCAAAGGATGAGCCAGAATTTCGTGTGCAAGATTGCAATATGTTAGTGGACATGGCTGAAGGACTGGCATTTTGTCATACTGTCACCAAAAATCGTTTTCTCACCCGTGCTTCTTCTGAGTTGTGTCTTGTAACATCACTCTTGGAAGAGAACTATACGAAATTGACAAGTTGTCTCCCCCGAGGGGCACTTGAAAAGATCTTATCTTCATCACTTGATCGCTCAATGGAAGAGGGTGGCCTCAGCTGCCTTGGCTTGCAGATCCTGCTGCAGAGGTTGAGTGAGCTGCGATCAGAGCGGGACTATTTTCGTGCAGTTGGAGGCTTGGATCGATTAATTCCGTTAACACGATCACTTGTGGCAACATTGCAAGTGTTGCTGCCATTCTTTGAAGCAGAAAGTGTCTTCCAGTTGGCAGAATTCCAGTTTGCACAGATGATGTCATGTCTTGACGATGACATTTCCGAATTTGTAGGCAAGTTGTGACTACTATGATTTTTCACTTATATATTAGCCTTGCATTTATATATTGTTAATCGTATATTTAAAATTTGTTAATAATTATGATATGCTGGCTTAAAAGTACATTACTAAATTTCTATAATTTATTATGATTTCTGCCTTGGTATACTGGAAAATGTGGTCTGGAACTCTGGATACTAGTGAATGTAAAGTCCTATACAGGGAGCCAGATCAAAGTAAAACATTAAATCAAAAGCTACGAGTAATAAGTGAGTAAGTAATAGGAAAACAGTAAACACGTTATAAAATTCACTTGATTTATTATGGATTTTCTTCTGTCATTGAGCAGGGTGACATTGTATTGTATCTATCCATTTATATAGTGCCTCTTGCAAGTGCACACCAATCAGAGGCGCTCATGTGGTCTGAATACTAGCGAATGTAAAGTCCTATACAGGGAGCCAGATCAAAGTAAAACATTAAATCAAAAGCTACAAGTAATAAGTAAGTGAGTAAGTAAGTCACATGGCACCAGAACCTGCATGGGTGTCATTTGGTGCACTGGTCCTTGTATGGGACTTTTCTTCATACCTTGCTGACAGAGTGAACACCTCTATGAGATATTACGGAATGGCTTTCAGTCATCCTACTGTGACCTACTTTCAGTCATCCGAAGATGACCTACTTTCATCCAATAGTCATCCTAGGATTTTGAATGGTCTTCACACTGGGTTGACTACTGTGATGATAATCATCCACTTGTTCTTTACAGAATTCATGCTGCTTCATTTGGCTGTTTTCAACACAGCCTTCTCTCTACAGGACTGTGAAAGCACTCAAAAAACGCCATTCGTGGAGCTATTTCTCAGCGTCTTCACTCAGATTCATGACTGGCGTGAGAGCCATGAATCGCTTTTCCTTTTTGACTCGACCGTCTCGACAGAAAACAGGACTGTTGTATTCTTCAACATCGAGGTGATGCACTTCTTCACTCTCGCCATTACCAAACATCCGACTGTTCTTGACAGTTCACAGTGGGACACCATACTGTGCAGCACCATCGCCTGGATGCAGTCCATCGCTGAGACACGGCACCATCTCCTTGACAACGTCCTAGTGCTAGCTTTTACTTCTGCTGCCTCAGAACTTCTTCAGGCAGTGTCAGTTTGTTTACAGTCAGTTGAGGGATCTGAACAGTTGGGCTTTGTTCCACCAAACTTGCTACTTGAGTGGAAGGATCTTTTCTGTCCTTCTGCCTATGGGATCCTAATGCCACTGTTTTTTGAAGTTTTGGAGAAGCTTGCTCAACGTGATATTACTTCAGAGGTCAGTAAGAGATCAGTTTTTGTGTCGATGGTGGCATTTTAGGATTCTGCATGCAATATTCTCCTGAGTCTGAAAACTATATTGTTTTATTATGATGTTTTAGAATTTCTGTAGGTAAAGCCATCTAACCATCCTACTGGATGGCTTGATGACCAAAACACAACTCGCATCTGGTACCTTCAGGATATATGCCATTAATTTGTCAAACTGTGCAAAGTGTTTATGGCCATCATCTCTGGCTCCAATTGAACTGCAATTTCATGGCATTTTTGTTTGTACAAGATTATGAAAATTTAGCAGTATTCAGCCTTTGTAAGAGTCTTAAAATGCTCTACATAAAAGCTGCAGGTGAATTTATGCATTTCATGTATTCTTCTCTGTGCTAAAACTAATTATAGTAATGGTTTTCATTACTTCCTTTGTAATTGTTTGCCAAATGTTATAGTGGTTAATTTAATTTGTTGTTTCTTGTTACAGGTGGAGAGAATGCTGCACATGTTGTGCTCCGTTGTGGTCCACTGCCCAAGGGAACTTCTGCTGGAGCACAAATTGAGTACAAAACTTGTTGCTGGTGAAGAAAGCAACCTACCCGACAGCCTCCAGACTTTGCTTAACTACTGCTGCCCTCTGCTAGCCAGCCGTCATCGTTGCATTCAGCTGGCTGCTTACCGACTCTTGTTTAAAGTAATCCCCGAACTGCCCATATATGACGACAAGCCCACATCTCCAGATGGCGCCAGCAGTGACACCGAGTGCAGTCATTGTCCACCAAGACCTCTGGTGACCGTTATCGAAATCGGGGACCTGGCTATCAGACCTGCTTTGGACGATGTTGACTTTGGCGAGACAGCCATCCTCGATCCATTTGAATCTGGTTTCAGTTTGGCCATGGCCTATCTCCTCGGCTGGAACTTACTGCTCGAGTTTTTCAGGACTGCTAAGTCTGAGCTTCGAGTGCAGTATGCACAGTGGCTCAGCGAGCATAGCTTTGTGAACCCGCTCATGCAGAACATCTTTCATCTCATGCCAAAGAATCCAGTCGTCGTGCTGAAGGACAGTCTCATTTCGAACGGTGCATCGAAGAAGCTCACCAGCTCACGGAACATGTTTTCCGACGACCCATCATTTGAAATCAGGATTGTCAACAGCAGTAAGTCGACCGTCCTCCTGCAGCACATTGCCTGCTGCGTCTACCGGCGCTCCCTAGAGACTCTTCCAGCACTCGTGCGTCAGTGGTGGATGGAACAGGACAAGCGTGTCTCGGGGATCGTCGAGAAGTTCACCGCAAAACATGTTAGTCCACTGCTCTGTGCCAGAGAGCTGCGGGTGATCCAGGAAACAAGTGGATCATTTGAGAGCATGACCATCAAGGCAAGGACAGCCACAAGAGAGGTGATTGCAACGTACACTATCGAAGATTCGAACATGGAGCTTGTGATTACGCTTCCGGCGAACATGCCATTTGGCACAATATCGGTGGAAGGCGGAAATCGTGTTGGAGTTACGAAGCCTCAGTGGCGCAATTGGATGCTCCAGTTGACCGTTTTCCTTGGTTACCAGGTGGGATTTGTTGTTCACTTACTGTGAATGGTTTGGCATTAGATTGGATCTGTCTGAACTGTTTATATGCCAAGAAATAACAAAAGAAAAGACTCATTTACAATGTTTACAACTGTAAACATTGTTAATGTCTCTTTGGTTTTCAGTTTGTCAGTTATGTGATTGTTGGAAACGATCACTTGCGAAGTGTTACCAAATTTAAGTAAGTAAGTAAATATATTCTTTATTATACCAATTGCATATCTGTACTTTGGTGTAAATACATTTATACAGAGTATATCTTTCTTATTATAAACAATCTGCGTGTGAGATTGTCTGCTTGTGGAATAAAATGGTATTGCTTTAAAAGGTAGACCATTTGAGACGGAACCTATGTTAAGTGCATCTCTGAAAGATTGTAAGGGTCATGACTATATTTCAGGTGTATTACATTGTAGTTTATCAAGAGGCAGACAATGTGAGCCTAATGTGATAGCCTAATATAAAATGCTTTCCTGTTATGTAGAATGGCTCCATTCTGGATGCGCTGTCTCTCTGGAAGCGAAATGTCGACAAACGCTTTGAGGGTGTGGACGACTGCATGATCTGCTTCTCTGTCATCCATGGAACCAACTATCAGCTGCCGAAACTGCTGTGTAAATCATGCAAGAAACGCTTCCACTCCATATGTCTCTACAAGTGGTTCAAGACGAGTAACAATTCTACATGTCCGCTCTGCCGAAACCTCTTTTAGAGGGTTGGCCTCGGGAAATCTTGTGGGAAGTGTGTGACCCTGTTGCTCACTGAACCAAGTACTCAGCGTGATTTTAAGATGGGTGTTTATTTGGAAACTATTGGCAGACCGTTGTTGTGATTGGTTTTGGAGAAATGTTCAGTACTTAGTATATGAAGGACTATGGAATTGGGTGTATTACAACTGCTAAATACCACACCTAGAACATAGAAAAAAACAGTTTTTTGAATAGGTGTCTGTAAAGGAGTGCATTTGCATGCAGGCATGTGTGCTATTCAAGTATAAATTTTAAATATCTAAGCCATTGGAAAATTGTAAAGTTTGAGTAGGTATTTATAAAGCTTGCAAGGTCTGTTATTTGGTATTTAAAAGAAACTTTAGACATCTAGAACATTGTGAGAAAAGCAGTTCGATTAGATCTACATAAAGTGGTGGACATGCAGGTCTGTTTAAGAATAATTAAAAAATACTTGAGACTTTCTAGTAGTTGTACTGGAGAAGCTTTACCGGTAATACTTGGTTTTGGTTGTTCAGTACCAAGTCGGTGATAAATGTAGCCAATGCTATGAATGTAGTCTGCATATATTATTATGCCTAAATCCACATTATGTCTGCTCTTCTGTCAAGTTAAAATCCTGCCTTTGAAAGTAGCATATATTCAAAGGTAGTCTTTGGTCTATATTGTATTGTATTGTATTTAAACATTTATAAAGCGCCTCTCACAGTGAACACCAATCAGAGGCGCTCCCAGTGCGAAAGTCCTCGAGAATAAAAACAAGTTTTGAGGTAGCAGGACCACCGGATAGCATGGTAGAGCGAAAAATGGGGAGAAGTTGATTCCATAACGAAGGGCCAATGCAGGCAAAGGCACGGGACTGAGCTATATCCGTTCTCACACGAGGAACAAAAAGGTCAAGGCGATCCAAAGAGCGGAGCGGACGAAGGGAGGCGGCCGATGTGGTATGAAGTGGTATGTTTGCAGGCTTTTATGTTTACTTGGCATTTAACATATGTTGCATATGCCTACAATTGACAATGTAATGTGATGTTTCTAAAATTCCTCACTGCCACACAAAAGTCATGTCAAGGAGATCAATTTATGAACTTGTCCTATATCAAAGCAGGTCTGCAAAAGCCAGGTTTTTGGTCGATGTCATGTCAGAATCTGAGGGTCTAGTCAAGGTTACAGGATGGTGCTACAGTGGAAATCGTTGCTGACAGTGGCCAGGGATGGTGCAGGAGTGGAACTAGGAAAAACAGCTTCGTTTTAAATCTTTGGTGGAAAGTTGCCAGAGAGGGAACAATTGGGGAAGTGATCAGATTGATGGGCAAGGGAGATGGAGGACACAGTGGAAGAAATCTTGTGGAAGTTCATTAAGTGCTGATGCAGCGTAGATTAAGGACCAGTTGCAGAATTTGAGAGGAGGAGAAGGAGGATGTAGAGAAAGCTACGATGAAGAACGAGTAGAATAGTGGGCAAAATTACGACTGTTGAGAGGTTTGAATGGCATTGGTAAGAGGTATAATTTTGTAATGATGTACTGAAGTACTTCACAATTGTCGTATCCCCAAACACCTTCCACTCTTTTCCAACCTAGATTCATCTTTGATTTGTCTCGAACTCTGATCTCTTTCTAAACTCTAGCCCGATTTCTTATTTCCTTGACTATCAGATGCTCACTAGAGTTTTCTGCAACAGATTATCAAACCTGACTGCCATTTCAACCATCAACTGATGTCTTGTGCATTATGTTAAAGGCGCTACAGAAGCCATGAGATTAGATAAAGTAACATAAATACGAACAATCGCTGGCTGGTATGGTGTTTGAGCATTCATGCATATGCAATTATTATTACAGCATCTTTGTACCTATAAAATATTATTACTATTCAGTTAGAATACTAGTTAATATATTATTACCTTAAGAGTTTGTACCAATTATTTCAGTTCAGCGTTAACACTTGTCTTATGTAGGCCTGTGTATCAGAACATGTTTAATGCAACATTTTTTTTCTCAGTAAAGCGCTATATGATGATGTTGAATATCATTTGCAACTAGAGTATTACATCAGGTATCAGTTGCGTACTTGTCAGCTTATTTTTAATAAACACAAATTTATTGATTGATTGATCAAGTAGCAAAACAATGTGCAGTAAACTAGAAAAAGAGTAGCCAATGTCGGATCCGGCCCTAGTATATTGTGAGCCCTGTGCAGAGTGAACTGTATGGGCCCCATGACACAAGTCAAATTGTTTTTCATTCCTAATCATATGTGTGTGTGTGTGCTAAATAATAAACCCTAAAAATGAAATCCTCTAAAATCTAAAAGAAATAATATAAAATAATTAACAAAGGTACCATACACAATTGCATACAACAGTGGTTTTGAAACCTTTTGGACCAGAGACCCTTACTTTTTCTAGGCATAGCTCATGGACACAAGTAGGTCTATTCAAGTTGTAACATTTCTCATTTAAAATGTAAGCAAAGTATAGCAAAGTAGAACTATTTCCGGGTGCAGAAATGATTACCATTTCTGCACCCAATGTTATCTTTTGCGACAACATGTCAAAAAATAAAAGTAAAATGTTTTCTACTTGGTACCATTTGCCTTTTATTTTTTGACAAAAGAATATTAAATTGAAACCATAATATTTTTATTAGGGTGTCTTGTTCATGTTAATTTTCTATGACACAGGGCCCCACAATAGAGGCCCCGAAAAATCACAGGTTTTACTGTGAGATTTTCAAGCCTCCCCACTAATAGGGGGCTCGAAAATGTCACATAAAATGTCGCAGAAGATTAAGTTTGTACCATTTGACTTTTATTTTTTGATAAAAGAAGATTTAATTGAAACCATATTAGGCCTATTATTATGATTAGGGTGTCTTGTTCATGTTAATTAATTTTCTGACATTTTCGGGTCCCCAATTTGCGGGCCCTTTTGCATGGTTCGCACAATGGTAAGGCCGGTACTGCGCCACATTCTCTTTTGTGCACTGATTTCTTTGGCTAACGTCCTGTTTTCAAGCCGTCTCGACTACTGAAACTTGCTTCTTACTGGCATTTCGAAAGTTAACTTGATAAACACCTTGGCTAGAGCCATTACTAAAACTCCAAAATACGAGCACAATCGGCACGACGTATCACCGATACTTAAACCAGGATACATTGGCTGCTCGTAGAAAAACAAAAAAAACTTTCAAGACTATATTAATACTGCTGCTTTACTGCATTAATTGATTTCAGCATGGATTTCAGTCATTCATTCATTCAAAAATTTAAATAGCGCCCCTTCAAGGTAGCCTACTACTCAGAAGCGCTCCCAACTCCAGCCTGGGCAAAACGTTAAGGGTAATTTATATAGCCTACATGTAACATAATTATATATGTAGCAATGTAAACTTCGTGTCTTGATACCGCTTCAATATAAAAGGTTTGATAAATCGACTAATTAATTGATTGATACTACAATGGCGCAGAGCAATAATATTGTGAGTGAAGGATTTGTTCAAGGTTTCTACATGGTATTATAACTGGCTCGGGCGAGGCTGGAACCCGTACTCTGCGTTACAGGCCGAGTGCTCTAACCGAACGGCTACCATGTCATAAACTTGATGCCTTGAGTATTATGATGTTGGCGCCGTAGAAGTTCATGGATTAGATTATTCTGTTACATAATTGCATGAAAGTGTACCCGAGGTAGAAATTTTTCAAATTCCTCATGCTATTGAAATGACGTCATCCTTAGTTCTCTTAGTTACGGGAGTCGCTTCGATACGCTGCGCATTAGACGAGTTTCTGCTAAGCTGATTTCTTTAATAGTTTCCCACACAAGACGTCTCTTTATCGATCGAAGTTACCTCGCAAGACGACTTTGACTCTTCATCGGAATGAGCAGTTTTGTCTTCGCATCATGCCTTCGATTGTCGTCCAGTTCTTCCAGAACCTGAACGCCGGTTGCGCAAATCGTAAGTTGAAAAAAAATTCTGCATTGTTTGACGCTGCTCTTAAGTCTACTTGAAACCGTTGCATGGTAGATGTAAAATTTAATTACAAGGGCAATTAGCTGGAAATGTGATATTTAGCGACAACATAAAGCGATTGCGCTGTCATTTCTTGTTTGATCGAGTGAGGCATTATGGGAATAAAAACTGTTCATGATTCGACTATAAGCCTTTATCTCCCATAATGCATTTCTAGATCGAACGCCGAGATGTGCCGCAGCCAATCATTTTGCAGCGTGTACTCGACAGGGCGATATGATTGGCTGCGGTATATGTAAGCGTTCTAAATATAGTGATGAGGCGATAGCCCGAGAAAGGCATTATGGGAGTTTCGTTCAGTCTCATCCGAAGATTTGGAAATGTGTTGGTCTCCCCTGCATTTCAAAGGCTTCTGAGAATCTTGGAGTAGACGATTATGAAACAGAAGAATTATTACGCCCCTATATGTGGGAATTAGGTGAATTTGAACTTGGATAATCGTAATAATAATGAATGAATGAATGAATGAATAACATGAGATTTGAATGCCAGACTTCAATTCTTGAGTGTCTTTATAATTATTCTGCCGACTAGCTATTCATAAATCAAATTGCAATTTTATTTGCTGCATAAAATTGTAGAATTTATGGAAGCGCTGGGATACGAGGTTTGTGGGATTTACGGAGGCGATTGCGGGCTAATTTAATTGTGCATGAACTCGGTTTCGACGTATCCTGATCCAATGACAGTGACTGTAATTTGTAGAATATGAGCGTTTGACTTGCATTATTAAAAGTCTACTTACTTTTGCACTGCATTCTCTTTTTTGCGTAAGTTATGAGTTTTTCCAGTTATCCCAGGATGCTCGTATTCCTATGGCGGGAAAGGAGAGATAATTATGTAAAACTACAAAACGCTGGGAGTGGGATGATTGTTGTGCAAAACTAAAACCGCTAATGTTTTTCAGTGAAGAAAAAGCAGAAAATAAAGAAAACAAATTGGGCGTTATAGATAATGAAAAACAGGAGGGATGATGCAGGTGTTAACAAGCAAATAGTTATATTTTTTGACATTCTTGCAGAGGTGGTAGGTGCCGAAAGTGAGACTGGCTGAGGACTGCTTTTTAATACAGCGCATCGCATGAGGGTTAAAATTATTATTGACTGCGGTTTGATGTGCAAAGTTGATTTCTGTTACATCGAAGCCCTGAGCACCGAGCTGTTTTTTGTTCGATCAGACAAGAAGATCTGCGAGAAATAGCAGTTCCTCGGCCATTGCTCTTGCCACCTCTTCGTGAGGACAAGCACTCCGCAAGAGAGGTCATCTTTTCATGCTGCCAATTGTTAAATCTAAACTGTTTAAAAAATGTTGTTAATCGATGTATACATATGTATGACTTTGTAATCTGCTGCTGTATATTGTTTTATATGCAGCACATGCAGCACTTATATTGTTATATATTACATGTATATTATATTATATGTTATATTGTTATAGTTTATTTCAAATATATGTATGTGGGCCTACTCGTGTACAATGTAATCGTATATTGTTTTATATGCAGCACATGCAGCACTTATATTGTTATATATTATATTATATTATATGCTATATTGTTATAGTTTATTTCAAATATATGTATGTGGGGCCTACTCGTGTACAATGTAATGCATGTGCGCTTGACAGATGCAGATAAAGGCTACTTGATTAAATTACTGGTGTGTGTGTGTGTGTGTGTGTCTGTGTGTGTGTGTCTGTGCAGACTCTGTGTGTGTGTGTGTGTGTGTGTGTGTGCGTGCGTGCTCACGTGATTGAGGCCGGATATGTGCAGAGGCGAAAATCTATACATAACTTTGGGGGGACAGAGTACCTACGAGGGCCGGATTTTGGGGGGGACAGCAGGGCTTAAGTCAAAACTTTGGGGAGGACTGTCCCCCTCTGTCCCCCCCATGATTTACGCCACTGGATATGTGTATACCGTATATTGTTTTATATGCAGCACATGCAGCACTTATATTTTGCAAAATTGTTTTAGCTTCAGAAACAGAGTATGTTGCTTCCTGCCATCACAAGACAGATGTAGAGGCACAAACAACACTTTGGGTGCCGAGGTAGAATTTGATCAGATCCATAATTTTATATAAACTATAAATATTAATAGTTAACTTAAAAATGATTACTTTATTTTGGATTATTGTAGGGCCTATAGAAGTGTGAAATTCTTAATCTTTCCAATCAACTGGAAATCTATATGTACGATCAGTTTGATCGTTTTAAATTGCAGAACCGCATTCTGAAGCTTGTCTTATTTGTACATATTTGTAATCATAATTGTAATCTCAAGATTACTAAAGCGCCCAAACTAACTTATTCACAGCACTTAGTCAAAACAAAATTGATAGGCAGGTATGGTGAAAATCGGTTTCAGGTCAAAATCCATAAGGGTCAGACAGGCAGGCAGAACTGATGACTACAGTGTAGAGTGTTTAAAATTGATGAGGGCTTGGCATAGGATTTGCGAAAGAGCATTGTTTTCAGTTTTAAGTGAAATATCTGTAGAGAGATGGCAAGAATTGAGGTTTTGGTGAGTTCAGTAGAATGGTAGGACTTGCTAGTGTATTAGAAATAAATTAAAAAGTTCTATATTTTCTGTTACAGGTGCTTCTGATATCAACTTTAGATCATCTTCAGATATCAACTTCCCATGGCATGCAGAAGCTCCTCCAGAATCTTTAGAGTTTGGTAATTGTCATTTTAATTACTTTATAACTAAACTGTATTTGTTATATTTGCTATTGTGATTATGATACTTTATATTGCATATATTATAGCAAGCTACTTATAATACTTATTGTATATTATACATATTACTTTATATAGCAAGCTGCTTGTATAGCAAGCTGCTTCTGAGTTGCTTTACCCTGTGCTCATCAGGCACAGGGTAAAGCACCGTACTTCAGTAGCTTGCTACTGATGATGCTATATAAATTGGCATTCAACAGATTAAAAAGTTTTTTATTTTCTATTACAGACTCGTGTATCATCCCGTTTACTGATGCAGGTGATTTGTCAAATAATGCTGTCAGATAATTTTAATTTTAATGACTTTATAAACTAAAGTAAAAATGTTTCTAATTGTAATTGGACATTTATAAAGCACCACTTCAAGAAAAACTCATTATTGTGCTCCCGACCCAAACCAATGCATTTGCTGTCGAATAATAGACCAGGCACTTCTGAAACTGTGGAGCCCGAGCCACAATTCTCAAGAAAGGCAATTCCAGCGGGTGGGTCCAACATCGGCTAAGCTTCTGGACTGAGCAGTATGCATACGACAGACAATCCATGGGCAGCCGACCATAGAGTCCATCGACCCAGGACAGAGGAGACTGAAATGCAGAAGTACCTAAGTAAACTAAAGCACCAAAAGTGGGATATCTGTTCCAGTTGTGTAATTTCTGATGTGTAATTGTTCAATTTCTTATAAAAACTTAATACATAGTTTTAATTTGCCTTTTCACAATCATCTGAAACCCATTAAACAGAGAAGTCCTATCTGATGTCAGGTAATTTTAATTGTAATGACTATAAACTAAAGTAAAAATGCTTTAGCTACAGCACCAAAAGTGGAAAAGACAGAAATAAATACCTCAAAACTCATTATTTCTGATTGAGTTTGAGTTTAGTGAGTTTGAATAAAATACATGACCAATCATCAGTTTAAAATTTCACAGACTGAGATACAAACACTAGCAAAGGAAAATCACAAACAACTTACTTGAAGAGATGCGTACATGAACTTACAAACTTAAAACTGATGCAACATACTTTTATGAGGAGAGAAAGTGTCTTTTATATAGATAAAATTAGTGCTCTTAGGCTGGAATCTATTCCACTGTGGAAAATTATATACCAAGTTTTGTATTAAATTATTTTAAAAGTTCGTGTCTAAGCTGGGAAGGGTTTGTCAATCGTAATTTTGGAGTGGTTGGAGAGAGGTTGGTAACATTTCGTGATTTTGTGGCAGCAATATTAAAATTCTACTTTCTGTTGTTGATTTGGGTTGTCAAGTTTTGATGCCAGGTGATCCTGAATTTATTTCTCATCAAATTTTGTCATCAAAAGTTGTTCAGGATGAAGCCACTCTCTGTACAATAAACTGGTCTCTGCCGTCAGCCATCAGCAAGTCTCCTGCCTCTGTCTCCTTGACATCTCTGCCGCATTTGACACCATCGATCACAGCCTCCTTCTTCATCGACTTTCATCTTGGTTTGGCGTCTCTGGTACTGCTCTATGTTGGTTTCAGTCCTACTTGTCTTCCAGATCCTTCTCTGTTAAAGCATCCAGTCATTGTTCGCAACCCCTCCCGCTCTGCTGTGGTGTCCCTCAAGGTTCCGTCCTGGGCCCACTGCTCTTCATTCTGTACACTACACCATTAAGCCATCTCATAAAATCCTCTTCTGTTGACCACCATCTCTACGCTGACGACACCCAACTCTACATATCCTTCTCCCCCAGCTCTTTTTCTACTTCCATTGCAAAACTACTCAATGTGGTTAACCTAGTCTCTCAATGGATGTCGTCCAACCTGCTTTGCCTCAACCCTTCCAAAACAGAATTCATCATCCTCGGCCTTCCTGACCAAATCAAGAAAATACCTGACCTTTCAATACACCTATCTACTAACTCTTCATCTCTTACCTTCACCTCTGATGCCCCTGTCCGCAATCTTGGTGTTACTTTTGATCCACATCTCTCCTTCTCTAATCACATCTCCAACCTCTCGCGCTCCTGCTTCATGCACATTCGTGACCTCCGCCGCATCCGACCCATGCTCGACTTCAAAACTGCCTCCACCATTGCTACCTCCATTTTCCACTCAAAGCTCGACTATTGCAATTCCCTCTTTCTCAACCTTGAAGCCACCCAACTAAAGCGTCTGCAGCTCATCCAAAACTCATTAGCCAGAGCCGTCACCAGAACGCCCAAGCATCATCATCACATCACTCCAATCCTCAAATCACTCCATTGGTTAAAAATCCCAGAGCGAATTCACTTCAAAGTCCTATCACTAACCTACAACTCCCTACAACACTCCCAGCCCAGATATCTCCGCGAACTCTTCACCATCCAGCCAACCCGTTCTACCCGATCATCCTCCGTTCTCACTCTTTCTAGACCCCCGGTCACTACTCATCTCAAGTTCTCCAACCGAGCAATATCCAACACTGCGCCGCGTCTCTGGAACGATCTACCTCCTGAATTCCGCACTTTTTCGGTTCCTCCACCATCATCGCCAATCATCCACCATCATCTGCCTCAGGCTCCTCTATCCATCACCCCCAAGGCTTTCCACTCGAAACTAAAGTCTCTGCTTTTCAAGAACTCTTATCCTGACTCATCTGATCCTGTACCTTCCAATCCTCGACCTAAAAGACACCCGCCTTAAC
Organism: Aporrectodea caliginosa; assembly: GCA_020284085.1. Taxonomy (NCBI): domain Eukaryota; kingdom Metazoa; phylum Annelida; class Clitellata; order Crassiclitellata; family Lumbricidae; genus Aporrectodea; species Aporrectodea caliginosa. The sequence continues at coordinate 460,077 of JACEVL010000139.1, forward strand.
ATATGCTGTGCCCTCTCTGATCCCCTGGAAACCGGACTCGGACCTCCCTCGGACTACTCTTTTTGACAACCCCTCTGATTAGACGCAGCGCTCGTGAATAAGCTGGTGCCCTGCGCTTGGCTTTCGAGTGGCGCTTTAGAAGTTTGGAGATTACGATTACGATTTCTTTGCCTTTCAGATTCAGTGCCACTTTTTACTTACAGGGACTTGCTTTGTGTAGTTGGAAGATGCTTCATTGTCAAAATTATAGGCTATATCAAATTTTGTATTAATTTATTTGACAAGTTCATTTTTTCCTAAGATGTTTAAGTCTTCATTTTACCTCGTCGTTCTCGACATCAGACCTGCCTTTGTCAAATTACTGGTTCTCCATAATCTTCCTGGTTGTCTCATGGACTAATCTTCTGGATATTGTGCTAATTAAAGCTAGGTTTTGATGCTCCATCGATTGATGCCTTGTTGTACATTAGGCATCAGCATGATAAAAATATTGTATTGTATTGAATTTTCATTTAATCAATCAATAGGCACAGACAGAGTGATGCTTCTTGGGTAAAATGTAATTAAAGTTATATATTACAATTTCGCCAAATTAGCACGGCATGCTCTGCATTTGATGAGCTAGCTTCTTTTATAGGAACTAATAATGTTGGACAATAAATTGTTGAGCTGTTTGATGTATTAGCAATAATAGCAAGTTGCTCTTTTATATTCCAGCATCCTCCCAGGGACCCAGTCAGATACTGAAGAAGGTAATTTTAGATGAATTCTTCAAAAACCTTCATAATAAGTGACTTAAAGGTGAAAGAGATAATTTCAGTGCCAGAAATTATATGTTGTGCAACAGTGAACATTTTAAACTAGATTAAAGGTGATTTTTTCAGGTATTTCTATAATAAATTGTCTAGGATGGAAATTCTCGTTTGCCAGATATTATTTATTTTGAGTAGCATTGAAATTTTTTCTTGCTAACAAATTTAAAAGGCTTGTATTTTTTAAATTCGGAATCGTTACAGATGTGTCCGGACAGTGTTAGAGATATTTGATCTCTTCAAGCATTTTTTAATTATTTTAGATGAAAAAGTTAATTCTTTGCAAATATTTATAAATTCATTGATTTGGTGAATAATGATGAAAAGTTTATTGTTACTAGCAACACTAAAAAACGTATGTTTTATTACATTCCAGAGAACTTTAAGAAGAAGATGAAAAATAATTATTTCTTCCAGTTGCTGTTTTAGGCGCAGAAGCCGACTGGTTAGAGTCCTGTAGCGCAGAGAGTATGGATTCGAGACTTAGCTGAGGTAGGGACCTTGGGCAAATCCTTCACTCGCAGTTGCTCAGCTCTTTCAATGTTCTGTCATATGGTCTTATGTGCCCTTCTGAACTTTGGAAGGTGGGCAACATCAAATGCAGTTGTATTGTATTGTATTAACCATGAAAAACGTATTTTTACTAGCAAATATAAAAAACTTTTATGTATTTCTGATCCACTGTTGTAGGCCTACCACTCAGTGTCCGATGCAACTGAGCGAGGTATTATATGACTTCTTCAAAAAGTTTTAAAATAAATTATTTAAGATAAAAAGGTGATTTCTTTGCCATAAATTTTTTCTGTTGAGCAAAATTGATGTTGTAAATTTTCTAACAAATTACTTAGCAAAAATAATTTCCTGATGTACTAGCAACAATAAAAAAATAAATAATTTATTATTATTTATTATTTATATAATTTATTATGACATTGCTACAAAATGACAAAATACTAAATATTGTTCTACAAACATGGTCCATATTTCAGAATGCCTTAACTGTGATTATATAATAACGTTTGTTCAATTTTCTCACTAAATTTCTTTTTGGAAGAAATAACTGAACATGAAATTTCCTTTAGCTGTCTAACTGCAATGTGAAAATTTTATAGCTCCGCTTTAAGAACGCAATCGGAGCTGCTCAATATGGTGTAATAGAAACGATAACAGACTGCTGTTTGGTCTTGTAGTTTTGTGGTGGAAAACCTCCATTTCCAAAGCAGACAGACGGATAAGCAAATCTGTTTGTGTACTGCATGGTCTTCTTATTTTGCCTCCAGGCGTGGCAATGCTGGAGTGCGTGATCGCTCTATAGAAGCGTAAGTTCGGCCTACGTCGTTTTTCAGAGGGCTTCAGTCGACGATCACGACACGTAAGTAATAAGGAACTCAATGACAGAATTCTTCACAATGTTTTCTTATGAAACGGTCAATCTACCTTTAATTCGATAACACCCCACGAACCAAACAAAGAACTGAACAGAACTCGAATCTGTCTCAATTTCAATCTAAATCTGGGTGATGCCGCCTATGGAGAGGCGCTGAATGATGTTGCCCATGGAGAGGTGATGGACGATGACGCCTATGGAGAGGCTCTGGATCCTGTTGCCTATGGAGAGGCGCTTTATCCTGTTGCCTATGGAGAGGCGCTGGATGCTATCGCCTATGATTTCAAAATTTCTCGAACGCGTAGCCAGCATCCAGCTTACCGAGTACCTGACGTTGGCTGGCCTCCTGCCAACCCATCAGTCGGCCTATCGGAGTTGCCACTCAACCGAGACAGCACTCCTGAAGGTGGTTACCGACATCATCGAGGTGATCGACGCGGGTGACCACGCTTTGCTCGGTCTGTTGGATCTCTCGGCTGCATTAAAACATGGTCGACCATGACATCATGGTTGAGCGCTTGTCGAGAACATACGGGATCTGCTCGATCGTGCTCGACTGGCTGGCTCCGCTCTTACCTCTGTGGTCGCCAACAGACAGTCTTCTTCGACGGGGTTCATTCAATGATACGCAGCTCTACACGTCTGGACCTTCATCAACGGTTGCACACCAGCGACAGCGTATGGAGCTTGGCATTGAGCGGATTGCTGAGTGGATGTGATCAAACAGACTGCGGCTTAACCCCGAGAAGACGGACTTTCTGTGGTGCGCAACCAGCAAACAGTGCCTCCACCTCGACACCGGTGCGCTGAACATCTGCGGGGTTTCCATCACGCCTTCGACATCGGTGCGCGATCTCGGCGTCCTGCTGGAGTCCGATTTGTCCATGAGGCGCCACGTCGCGCGGACGGTTGGCTGTTGCTTCCGTCAGCTCCGTCTCATCAGGAGCTGTATCAAGCCCTTGCCTTTCGAGGCCGCTAGTGCAGCCGTTACTGCTTTCGTCATCTGTCAAGTGGACCGCTGTAACAGTTTGCTGGCTGGCGCACCTGGGTATCTCTTGGACGGACTCCAGTCGGTGCTTAACGCCGCTGCAAAGCTCATCTGTAACAGGAGGAAATACGATCACGTCACGCCACTTCTTTGCGACGTCTTGCACTGGCTGCCTGTCCCGTTCCACATCGAATTCAAGCTTTGTTTACTTGTATTCAAAGCCCTTCATGGGGCGGCGCCTGAGTATTTGCACGACTATTGCACAGAGACTCATTCCTCCACATCTGGACTGCGACTTAGATCGCTAGACAAGACCGACCTACGTGTAGGGAGGATGAGGACGCGCTTCGCAATCATGCATTTTTGCCGCGAGGCGCCCTTGTAGCGGTATGGCCGCGTTACGGCGCCATATAAATTGTCGTTATTATTATTATTATTATTATGAAGAGGCTCTGTTTCCTGTGTCCTATAGACATGCGCTGAATAATGTCGCCTATGCAGAGGCGCTAAATCCTGTGTACTACGAAAGACGAGCTGGATGATGTCGCCTAAGGAGAGGCTCTGGATTATATCGCCTATGGAGTGGCGTTGGACGATTCGCCCATGAGAGGCACTTGGATGATTTCGCCCTTGGAGGTGCTTGATGATGTCACCTATGGAGAGGAGCTGGATGATGTCGCCCATGGAGAAGGGCTGGTTCCTGCCGCCTACGGAGTGGCGCTGTATGCTGTCACCTACGGGGAGGCGCTGGATCCTGTTGCCTATAGAGAGGCGCTGGATTCTGTCGCCTTTGTGCGAGGCGCTGGATCCTGTTGCCCGTGGAGAGGCGCTGGATTCTATCACCTATGGAGAGGAGGTAGATCCTGATGCCTATGGAGAGGTGCTCGATGATGTCGTCTATGGAGAGTCGCTGGATCCTGTCGCCTATGGAAAGGCTCCGTATCCTGTTGCCTATGGCGAAGCGCTGGATGATGTCGCCCATGGAGAGGTGCTGGATGATGTCGCCTATGGAGAGGCGCTGGATTCTGTCGCCTATGGAGAGGCGCTGGATCCTGTTGCCTATGGCGAGGCGCTGGATGATGTCGCCCATGGAGAGGCGCTGGATGATGTCGCCCATGGAGAGGTGCTGGATGATGTCGCCTATGGAGAGGCGCTGGATTCTGTCGCCTATGGAGAGGCGCTGGATCCTGTTGCCTATGGAGAGGCGCTGGATTCTGCCGCCTGTGACGAGGTGCTGGCTGATGTTGCCTATGGAAAGGCGCTGGATTCTGTCACCTATGGAGAGGCGCTGGATCCTGTTGCCTATGGCGAGGCGCTGGATGATGTAGTCTATGGAGGGTCGCTGGATCCTATGGCCTACGGAGAGGCGCTGGATGATGTCGCCTATGGCGTGGCTCCGTATGATGTCGCCCATGGAGAGGCGCTGGATGATATCGCCTATGGAAGGCGATGGTTCCTGTTACCTGTGGAGAGGCGGTGGCTTCTGTCGCCTATGGAGAGGCGCTCGTCAATGTCGCCTCTGGAGAGGCGCTGGATCCTTTTGGCGCTGGATGATGTCGCTTATGGAGAGCCGTTGGATGATGTCGCCTATGGACAGGCGCTGGATCCTGTTGCGTATGGTAAAGACCTGGATCCTGTTGCCTATGGAGAGGCCCTGGATTCTGTCGCCTTTGAAGAGCAGCTGGATCTTGTTGCTGGTGGAGAGGCTCTGGATGATATCGCCCATGGAGTGGCGCTGGACGATCTCGCCCATGGAGAGGCGCTGGATGATGTCGCTCATAGAGAAGGGCTAGTTCCTGCCGCCTATGGAGTGGCGCTGTATGCTGTCGCCTATGGGGAGGCGCTGGTTGATGTCACCCATGGAGAGGCGCTGGAATCTGTCGCCTATGGAGAGGCGCTGGATCCTGTTGCTTATGGAGAGGCGCCGGATAATGTCGCCCATGGAGTGGCGCTGGATTCTATCGCTTGTGGAGAGGCGCCGAATCCTGATGCCTATGGAAAGGCGCTGGATTCTGTCGCATATGGAGAGGCGCTGGATCCTGTTGCCTATGGAGAGGCGCATGATGAATACGCCCGTGGAGAGGCGCTGGATTCTATCACCTACGGAGAGGCGCTGGATCCTGTTGCCTATGGAGAGGTGCTCGATGATGTCGTCTATGGAGAGGCTCTGGATGATGTCGCCTATGGAGTGGCGCTGGATGATGTCGCCCATGGAGAGGCGCTGGATGATGTCGCCTATGGAAAGGAGCTGGATGATGTCGCCTATGGAAAGGCGGTGGATTCTGTCGCCTATGGAGAGGCTCTGGATCCTGTTGCCTATGGAGAGGCGCTGGATGATGTCGTGTATGGAGAGTCGCTGGATCCTATTGACTACGGAGAGGCTCCGTATGATGTCGCCCATGGAGAGGCGCTGGACAATGTCGCCTATGGAGAGGAGCTGGATGAACGTCTCCCACTGAGATTCACAGGATGATGTCGCCCATGGAGAGGCGCTGGATGACGTCGCCTCTGGAGAGACTCTGGATCCTGTTGCCTATGGAGAGGCAACACTGGATCCTGTTGCTCTATGGAGAGGCGCTGGATTCTGTCGCCTATGGAGAGGCGCTGGATCCTGTTGCCTATGGAGAGGCGCTGGATGATGTCGCCGATGGAGAGGCGCTGGATCTTGTTGCCTATAGAGATGCGGTGGATCCTGTTGCCTATGGAGAGGCTCTGGATGATGTCGCCCATGGAGAGGCGCTGGATTCTGTCGCCTATGGAGAGGCGCTGGATCCTGTTGCCTATGGAATGGCGCAGGATGATGTCGCCCATTGAGATTCACTGGATGATGTCGCCCGTGGATAGGCGCTGGATGATGTCGCCTATGGAGAGGCTCGGAATTATGTCGCCGATGGAGAGGCACTGGACGATGTCGCCTGCGGAGAGTCATTGGATCCTGCTGCCTATGGAGAGGCGCTGGATCCTGTTGCCTATGGAATGGCGCTGGATGATGTCTCCCATTGGAGATTCACTGGATGATGTCGCCCATGGAGAGGCGCTGGATGACGTCGCCTCTGGAGAGACTCTGGATCCTGTCGCCTATGGAGAGGCGCTGGATCCTGTTGCCTATGGAGAGGCGCTGGATTCTGTCGCCTATGGAGAGGCGCTGGATCCTGTCGCCTATGGAGAGGCGCTGGAGTCTGTCGCCTATGGAGAGGCGCTGGATCCTGTTGCCTATGGAGAGGCGCTGAATGATGTCGCCCATTTAGAGGCACTGGATGATGTCGCCCATGGAGAGGCGCTGGATGACGTCGCCTATGGAGAGGCTCTGGATCCTGTCGCCTATGGAGAGGCGCTGGATTCTGTCGCCTATGGAATGGCGCTGGATGATGTCGCCTATGGAGAGGCACTGGATGATGTCGCCCATGGAGAGGCGCTGGATGATGTCGCCCATGGAGAGGCGCTGGATTCTGTCGCCTATGGAGAGGCGCTGGAACCTGTCGCCTATGGAGAGGCGCTGGATTCTGTCGCATATGGAGAGGCGCTGGATCCTGTCGCCTATGGAGAGGCGCATGGATGAATGTCGCCTATGGAGAGGCGCTGGATTCTGTCGCCTATGGAGAGGCGCTGGATCCTGTCGCCTATGGAGAGGCGCTGCGGATGATGTCGCCTATGGAGAGGCTCTGGATGATGTCGCCTATGGAGAGGCGCTGGATGATGTCGCCCATGGAGAGGCGCTGGATGATGTCGCCAATGGAGAGGAGCTGGATGATGTCGCCTATGGAGAGGAGCTGGATGATGTCGCCCATGGAGAGGCGCTGGATGATGTCGCCTATGGAGAGGCGCTGGATTCTGTCGCCTATGGAGAGGCTCTGGATCCTGTCGCCTATGGAGAGGCGCTGGATGATGTCGCCTATGGAGAGTCGCTGGATCCTGTTGCCTATGGAGAGGCTCCGTATGATGTCGCCCATGGAGAGGCGCTGGACAATGTCGCCTATGGAGAGGAGCTGGATGATGTCTCCCACTGAGATTCACAGGATGATGTCGCCCATGGAGAGGCGCTGGATGACGTCGCCTATGGAGAGGCGCTGGATCCTGTCGCCTATGGAGAGGCGCTGGATGATGTCGCCTATGGAGAGGCGCTGGATCTTGTCGCCTATGGAGATGCGGTGGATCCTGTCGCCTATGGAGAGGCTCTGGATGATGTCGCCCATGGAGAGGCGCTGGATTCTGTCGCCTATGGAGAGGCGCTGGATGATGTCGCCTATGGAGAGGCGCTGGATGATGTCGCCTATGGAGGGTCGCTGGATCCTGTGGCCTACGGAGAGGCGCTGGATGATGTCGCCTATGGAGTGGCTCCGTATGATGTCGCCCATGGAGAGGCGCTGGATGATATCGCCTATGGAAGGCGATGGTTCCTGTTACCTGTGGAGAGGCGGTGGCTTCTGTCGCCTGTGGAGAGGCGCTCGTCAATGTCGCCTCTGGAGAGGCGCTGGATCCTTTTGGCGCTGGATGATGTCGCTTATGGAGAGCCGCTGGATGATGTCGCCTATGGAGAGGCGCTGGATCCTGTTGCGTATGGTAAAGACCTGGATCCTGTTGCCTATGGAGAGGCCCTGGATTCTGTCGCCTTTGAAGAGGAGCTGGATCTTGTTGCTGGTGGAGAGGCTCTGGATGATATCGCCTATGGAGTGGCGCTGGACGATCTCGCCCATGGAGAGGCGCTGGATGATGTCGCTCATAGAGAAGGGCTAGTTCCTGCCGCCTATGGAGTGGCGCTGTATGCTGTCGCCTATGGGGAGGCGCTGGATGATGTCGCCCATGGAGAGGCGCTGGAATCTGTCGCCTATGGAGAGGCGCTGGATCCTGTTGCTTATGGAGAGGCGCCGGATAATGTCGCCCATGGAGTGGCGCTGGATTCTATCGCTTGTGGAGAGGCGCCGAATCCTGATGCCTATGGAAAGGCGCTGGATTCTGTCGCATATGGAGAGGCGCTGGATCCTGTTGCCTATGGAGAGGCGCATGATGAATACGCCCGTGGAGAGGCGCTGGATTCTATCACCTACGGAGAGGCGCTGGATCCTGTTGCCTATGGAGAGGCGCTCGATGATGTCGTCTATGGAGAGGCTCTGGATGATGTCGCCTATGGAGTGGCGCTGGACTATGTCGCCCATGGAGAGGCGCTGGATGATGTCGCCTATGGAAAGGAGCTGGATGATGTCGCCTATGGAAAGGCGCTGGATTCTGTCGCCTATTGAGAGGCTCTGGATCCTGTTGCCTATGGAGAGGCGCTGGATGATGTCGTGTATGGAGAGTCGCTGGATCCTATTGACTACGGAGAGGCTCCGTATGATGTCGCCCATGGATAGGCGCTGGACAACGCTCAGGAAATGTCGCCTATGGAGAGGAGCTGGATGAACGTCTCCCACTGAGATTCATAGGATGATGTCGCCCATGGAGAGGCGCTGGATGACGTCGCCTCTGTAGAAAATCTGGATCCTGTTGCCTATGGAGAGGCAACTATGGATCCTGTTTGTGAACTAATGTTTTGCATATATAATGAGCACAGGTGTTCTTTAGGTTGATATATATATATAATGTGTATCGATTGTTAAGCGTTTTAGTCTTAGGCCTTAGTTGCGCTGTCGGCTCGTGGGCGCTTGGCCTAAAGTAGCCTAAACTTTGGCTGACGATAGATTCTCTACACGTGCAGTTAGCGCGCCAAACTTAGAAACTGCTGATGACAGTGAATTTGAACAATACAGTGTAGTAGTTGTTTTAATGCAGTAGAGAGCTGTATGTTAGAAGTTGCAGTTGAGTTGTATTTGAGAACTTTGATATTGAAGTATATGTTTGAAATAACTGTGTTTGAAGAAAGGAGAAACATTCAAAGAACTGTGTCAATTTAATTCTTAAACAGTTAGAAGACGTTGAGCAATTTATATGTAGAGATAAGGAAAGTTCTTGAGGTAGGTCACAACTAAGAAAGAAAAGAGTTGGTGACATATTTGGTGGCAGCAGCGGTGGAATTCGAAACAACGTCTGGGATTCGAAACAACGTCTGGGATTCGAAACAACGTCTGGGATTCGAAACAACGTCTGGGATTCGAAACAACGTCGACTGGTGAATACGCATTCAAATCATTGGTAAATCTACGACAACGAAAGCCTCAACGACAAAGGTATAAAAGTTGGTTGTTATCAAACAAAGAACAATCCCCAATACTTCAAACACAAAAGAAAACTCGTGTTTTCCAGAAAGGACAGCACTGAAGTAAAGAAGTAAGATGGAGAAATTAAGTGTCAAGAAACAAGCAGAACTGAAGAAGATGTCTTCTGAAAGATTAAAACAGCGCTTGTTAAAGGCTGGTTTTGAAGAAGAGAAACTGGAAGATATGTCACGTGAGGACATGCTAGAAGCGCTAGCTGAAGTCTGGCTTAAAGAAGAAGCAGAAGAAGAAGAAGGTGCTGTCGGCGGTGCTGTGGAAAAGGTTATTGAAAAACCGCCTGGACTTATGTCTATGGAGAGATGATGATGGATGATGATGACAAGACAAGAATGAAAAGAAAGAGGAGAAACGGAGACAAGAAGAGAGAAAGAGAGGAGAAACGGAGACAAGAAGAGAAAGAAATGCGACAGGAAGAATTACGTCTTCAGAGAGAAAAGGAAGAGAAGGCAGAACGTCTTCAGAGAGAAAAGGAAGAGAAGGCAGAACGTCTTCAGAGAGAAAAAGAAGAGAAAGCAGAAAATGTACGACAGGAAGAATTACGTCTTCAAAGAGAGAAAGAAGAATTGCAAAGGCAGCAATTTGAAATTCAATTAGAGCAATTGAGAAAAGATAGAGAAGATGCTGAAAGGAGAAGATTAGAGCAGATGATTGAATTTGAAAGGGCGCGGAAAAGTGACGAAGAGATACGTCAGCAACAGATTGAAGAGAAGAGACTACGTGAAGAAGAAAAGGAAAAAGTGCGAATTTCAGAGTTGGAGCGAGCAGAAGAGGTTAGACAAGAAGAACTGAAATTACAGAAAGAAAGCATGGAGAAGGCGGAAGAGGAAAGACAAGAACGTTTAAAGTTGGAACAACAAAAAATAGCATTAAAAGAAGCACAACTCAAAGAGGAGAAGCAAAATAGAGAAGCACAAGAACAAAGAAGGAAGAAGAACGAGAAGAACAGAAAAGGAAACAGGAAGAAAGTGAAACGATGGTTTCGAAAATAAAGAAAATTGGTGATGCCATGAAACACGTGTTACCTAAAATGCCAAACGATATGATGGAGGTGCCATTATATTTCGAAACGGTTGAGAATGCGTTTCGTAGTTTCAACGTGCAAGAACAATTCTGGGTGAAGTTACTATTGCCATTGATGACTCCGAAAGCTAGAACTGTTCTAAACAGATTGTCATTCGATGATTTAGACGATTATCAAGATCGTGAAACAGCACTTGTTAAAAGAATTCAAGTTGACACCGAGAGAGTACAGATCGAAGTTTATTGATGCGAAGAAGACAGCTGAAGAAACGTATACAATGTTTACAGCTAGGCTGAAGAACTTGCTGAACTATTATGTGAAAAGTCGCAAAGTGGAAAAGAATTTTGAGAAGTTGTTTGATTTATTAGTGGCGGATAAGTTGAAAGAATCACTACCACCAGGTCCACTACAGTTTGTATTGTCGAAGGAAGGAACTGATTGTTACGAAGCTAGTGTTGTGGCAGACCTAGCAGACATTCATGTTAATAATCGAATTGGTTTGGCAATTCCGAATAAGACAAGTTTTGGTTTTGTACCCAATGTAAAAAGAAATCAACAGTTCACTCCAAATTTTGGTTTTCATTGGAAGAGCAATCAAGAAACAGGAAATCAGTTCAGAGGTGCAGAAGTGAAACCAAATTCTCCGGTTGTTCATGAGAATAGAGAGTCGATGATGACCAGACAACGTCAGGTATATAACAAATCACCACCAAGGTTTGTCGCGAGAGAAGGCAATGCATCGTTTACTCCATATAAGAGAAAAGAAAGCATCGAACAACGAGGTGCAGTGGTGAAACGTTGTCATAACTGTGGATCAGACAGGCATTTGATGAAATTCTGTCCAGTTCCTGTTACAACCTCAAATTATGGAAAACAAGAACATTCGAGGGTGAATCGAATTCAAGTGGTTGATAATTCTGAAAGTCAAGCCACAGAACATCAGAACAATGAAACTGAAGTAAAGTCAGTGATGAAATGTCACCTTTCACCTGATATTCAGAAAGAAATTCTATTGCACAATGGAATGCAGAAAGAAATGGTTGGAAGAGATGAAAGTACAACATTGAAGAAAGTGGTATTGCAGTACGTCGAGGTAGAAATTCGTGGAACAGCAGGAAAAGAACCAATAAAAGTAAAAGCACTGATTGATTCTGGAGCAGAGGTTCCGGTGATTAGTGAAGAATTACTGGAAGGCATGAAGGTGGAGCAGATTGGAAAAGTGAACTTACAATGCGTGGCAGGAGATGCCATTCCTGCAAAGTTGGTGAAAGTTGATGTAAGGCTGTGTTGTAACGATGTGGAAGAAGAGGTAATTCCGCATAAAGTCAAATGTTCACTTACACCTTATGTGACATTGATGTGTGCTAGTATTGCAAAAATGGGAAGCACAGAAAGATTCTTGTTGCATCCAGAAATCATTGCAGAACTTAAAGCCGTGCCACAAGTGAAAATGATACAAGGAGATGTGCAAGCGAATGTAACGACGAGATTGCAGAGTCAGCGAAAGAAAGTGGTAGATGTCGAAGAGGAAAGTGAAACTGAAAGTTCAAGTGAAGAGGAAAACGAAAGTGATGATCAACAAAGTTTAATACAAGACGGTATAACAGCAGAAATGAGTGAACAAGAGATGGCTGCATGCAAGAATGGTAATCTAAATGAAACGAAAGAGGATAATGAATGTGATGTGGAGATAGCAGATTTGTTTCAAGAAAATGAGAAAGATGAAGAACAACAGATGCAGATTGCAGACGCAAAGAAATTCGAAGAACAGCAGAGACAAGATGAATCATTGAAAGCATGGTGGACGTTAGCGCCAGATAAAGAATCTGAATTCTGCGTGGTAAATGGCTTACTGTACAAGAGATATCGAATATTAGAGCAAACGATATATCAATTGGTGTTACCAAAAGAGCGACGAATGAAAGTGATGGAGTTGGCTCACGAATCAGTATTTGGAGGACATCTTGGAGAAGAGAAAACTAGAGAACGAATAAAGTTGTCTTTTACGTGGCCAAAGATGAGAAGAGATATAGTGAAATTTTGCAAATCATGTGAGAAATGTCAGTTAAAGGCAAGAAGTTTGGTGATGGACAGGGTTCCTATCACTCCAATTCCAAGAGAAGATGTGGCGTTTAGAAGAATTACGGTGGATTGTGTAGGACCAATCGAGCCAGCATCTGCTGCAGGTCACAAGTACTGTTTATGTATTGTCGATTCTTGCACAAGATGGCCTACAGTGTTTCTGTTGAAATCATTAACTGCGAAAGCTGTGTGTGATGCTTTGATGGAGTTGTTCATGAACGTTGGTGTACCTTCTGTGATCACAAGTGACCAAGGAACAAATTTTACTGCGAGTCTGACAAGAGAATTTCTGAATTTAATGGGGTGTAGTCCAAGATTTGATACGCCAGGTCATCCAGAGGCAGCTGGATTAGTAGAAAGATGGAATCAAACATTCAAGAAAATGATCCATCATGTAATTGTTGACAATCCAAGGCAATGGCATAAAGTAATTCCGTTTACAGTGTGGGCATTACGAGAAGTACCGAATGCAACTACTGGAATTGCTCCTTATATGTTGGTGTATGGAAAGATTCCGCGTGGACCACTGGCAATTCTAAAAGAAAGTTGGACAAGAGAAATTAATTTACCACCTCATATTGGAATCCAACCAGAAAAGTACTTGAAAGACATGAAAGCAAATATGGAAAAAGCATTACTGTTTGCAGAATCATATACACGAGAGAAGCAATTACAGTATACGAATCAATACAACAAAAGAGCGAAACATAAAGAATTTGAACCGGGTGAAAAAGTTATTGTGTTGTATCCGACGTCAACAAATAAACTGATTTCACGATGGCATGGTCCATGTACTGTCATACAACGAAGGTCCAAGTACTCTTATTTGATTGATATGGGTGACGATTGTCGAAAGATAATTCACGCAAATAAAATCAGAAAGTACATTACAAGAGCAATGAGTTGTGGACTAATCGTCGAAGAAGATGAAGACTTTGGTTCAGTGGTTGAACTGCTGACGAAGAATGACTTGCAAGATGAAAAGAATTCACTGAATCTTGATCCTGAACAGATTAGTCATTTAACATTATCTCAACAAAAACAATTGCTGGAAGTACTGAACAAATATTCTGATCGATTTTCTGAAAAGCCTGGACTATGTACATTGGTTGAACATGAAATTGAACTGAAACCGGAATTTCGTGAAAAAGAATTTATGGCTTACCGAATTCCACTCATCTATCGAGCAGAAGTTGAACGACAAATTAAAGAAATGCTTCAAGCCAACATTATAAAACCATCTTCGAGCAGAATGGCAAGTCCGTTGGTAATTGTTAAAAAGAAAGACGGTTCTCTGAGACTTGCCTGCGACTACAGATACATTAACTCGTTCACTGTGGATTGTAAATATCCGATGCCGATTGTAAAAGACGTGTTGCACAAAGTTGGAAAATCAAATGTGATCTCGATTTTTGATTGTCGAAGTGCTTACTGGACTTGTCCTGTTAAGCAAACTGATCAATGGAAAACTGCTTTTGTTACTCACAATGGACTGTACGAGTTTACTCGTGTTCCTTTCGGAATGATCAACTCAGGAAGAACATTTGTTAAAGCAATTAACATGGTTTTACAGCCTATAAATGAATTTGCTGAGCCCTATGTAGATGACATTGCTGTGCATTCAGATGACTGGAAGATTCATTTACAGCATTTAGATGCATATTTAATGCAAATGAGACTGCATAACATTACTCTGAACTTAAAGAAATGTATCTTTGGTAAGAGTGAGGTAAAGTTCATCGGTCATGTGGTTGGTTCTGGAACGATTCAAATGAATCCAGATAGAATTGAAAGTTTAATTAATTTGAAAACCCCAGAAACGAAGAAACAAGTTAAGCAATTGCTGGGATTTTTTGGTTACTATAGACAGTTTATCAAAGATTTTGCACAGATTGCGAAGCCTCTATCTGATTTGACAAGCAAACATGTTCCAGATAAGATTGATTGGACTGATAGACATCAACAGGCATTTAATTTACTTAAAGATGCTGTACGCTCTAAAGTTGTTTTATATGTTTTTGATGTTGGAAAACCTTTTAATTTGTACTGTGATAGTAGTGATTTTGCAGTAGGAGCTGTTTTAACACAGATGGATGATAAGGGAATAGAACGCCCTGTATCATTTATAAGTCAGAAATTGACTGACACTCAGAAGAGATGGGCAACTGTAGAGAAAGAAGCCTATGCTATTGTTTGGGCTCTAAATAAGTTGAAAGAGATAATAATTGGATCTAAAGTTCACATCTTTACCGATCACAATCCTTTAACTTATCTGACTGAATCTATGTCTAAGTCTGCTAAATTGGTGCGTTGGGCTTTAGCACTGCAAACTTTTGATGTAGAAGTTTTATAAGAAAGGACGATTAAATGTAGCAGAGTTTATCTAGTTAAGATTGTTTATTATATTATAAAGGACGATTGCATAATAGTTGATGAGCAGATTTTTGTTTATCTAGATTATACGAGATTGTAAATTTTAATGTATTATATAGTATTAAGTTTATTGCATAATTTAGTACCTGATGATTTAAGAAATTTTTAAGTTTAATTTGCTGAAATCCAGAAAGAAAGGGAAGTAGGTAATGTGAACTAATGTTTTGCATACTATAATGAGCACAGGTGTTCCTTAGGTTGAATATATATATATATACATGTGTAGATTGATTGGACTGATAGACATCAACAGGCATTTAATTTACTTAAAGATGCTGTACGCTCTAAAGTTGTTTTATATGTTTTTGATGTTGGAAAACCTTTTAATTTGTACTGTGATAGTAGTGATTTTGCAGTAGGAGCTGTTTTAACACAGATGGATGATAAGGGAATAGAACGCCCTGTATCATTTATAAGTCAGAAATTGACTGACACTCAGAAGAGATGGGCAACTGTAGAGAAAGAAGCCTATGCTATTGTTTGGGCTCTAAATAAGTTGAAAGAGATAATAATTGGATCTAAAGTTCACATCTTTACCGATCACAATCCTTTACTTATCTGCACTGAATCTATGTCTAAGTCTGCTAAAGTGGTGCGTTGGGCTTGAGCACTGCAAACTTTTGATGTAGAAGTTAATTATAAGAAAGGACGATTAAATGTTGTAGCAGATTGTATCTAGATTATAAGATTGTTTATTTTACTGTATTATATAGTATTAAGTTTATTGCATAATTTAGTACCTGATGATTTCGCAATTTATATGTAGAGATAATGGAAAGTTCTTGAGTTAGGTCACAACTAAGATATATAATATAAAAAGAGTTGGATTTACTGTCGCTCTATGGAGAGGCGCTGGATCCTGTCGCCTATGGAGAGGCGCTGGATGATGTCGCCTATGGAGAGGCGCTGGATGATGTCGCCTATGGAGAGGCGCTGGATGATGTCGCCTATGGAGAGGCGCTGGATGATGTCGCCTATGGAGAGGCGCTGGATCCTGTCGCCTATGGAGAGGCGCTGGATGTCGCCTATGGAGAGGCGCTGGATTCTGTCGCCTATGGAGAGGCGCTGGATCCTGTCGCCTATGGAGAGGCGCTGGATGATGTCGCCTATGGAGAGGCGCTGGATGATGTCGCCTATGGAGAGGCGCTGGATGATGTCGCCTATGGAGAGGCGCTGGATTATGTCGCCTATGGAGAGGCACTGGATGATGTCGCCTATGGAGAGGCGCTGGATCCTGTCGCCTATGGAGAGGCGCTGGATCCTGTCGCCTATGGAGAGGCGCTGGATGATGTCGCCTATGGAGAGGCACTGGATGATGTCGCCTATGGAGAGGCGCTGGATGATGTCGCCTATGGAGAGGCGCTGGATGATGTCGCCTATGGAGAGGCACTGGATGATGTCGCCTATGGAGAGGCGCTGGATCCTGTCGCCTATGGAGAGGCGCTGGATCCTGTCGCCTATGGAGGCGCTGGCGCTGGATGATGTCGCCTATGGAGAGGCGCTGGATGATGTCGCCTATGGAGAGGCGCTGGATGATGTCGCCTATGGAGAGGCGCTGGATCCTGTCGCCTATGGAGAGGCGCTGGATCCTGTCGCCTATGGAGAGGCGCTGGATGATGTCGCCTATGGAGAGGCGCTGGATGATGTCGCCTATGGAGAGGCGCTGGATGATGTCGCCTATGGAGAGGCGCTGGATCCTGTCGCCTATGGAGAGGCGCTGGATGATGTCGCCTATGGAGAGGCGCTGGATGATGTCGCCTATGGAGAGGCGCTGGATGATGTCGCCTATGGAGAGGCGCTGGATGATGTCGCCTATGGAGAGGCGCTGGATGATGTCGCCTATGGAGAGGCGCTGGATGATGTCGCCTATGGAGAGGCGCTGGATGATGTCGCCTATGGAGAGGCGCTGGATGATGTCGCCTATGGAGAGGCGCTGGATGATGTCGCCTATGGAGAGGCGCTGGATGATGTCGCCTATGGAGAGGCGCTGGATCCTGTCGCCTATGGAGAGGCGCTGGATGATGTCGCCTATGGAGAGGCGCTGGATGATGTCGCCTATGGAGAGGCGCTGGATGATGTCGCCTATGGAGAGGCGCTGGATGATGTCGCCTATGGAGAGGCACTGGATGATGTCGCCTATGGAGAGGCGCTGGATCCTGTCGCCTATGGAGAGGCGCTGGATGATGTCGCCTATGGAGAGGCGCTGGATGATGTCGCCTATGGAGAGGCGCTGGATGATGTCGCCTATGGAGAGGCGCTGGATGATGTCGCCTATGGAGAGGCGCTGGATGATGTCGCCTATGGAGAGGCGCTGGATGATGTCGCCTATGGAGAGGCGCTGGATCCTGTCGCCTATGGAGAGGCGCTGGATTCTGTCGCCTATGGAGAGGCGCTGGATGATGTCGCCTATGGAGAGGCGCTGGATGATGTCGCCTATGGAGAGGCGCTGGATGATGTCGCCTATGGAGAGGCGCTGGATGATGTCGCCTATGGAGAGGCGCTGGATGATGTCGCCTATGGAGAGGCGCTGGATGATGTCGCCTATGGAGAGGCGCTGGATGGATGATGTCGCCTATGGAGAGGCGCTGGATCCTGTCGCCTATGGAGAGGCGCTGGATGATGTCGCCTATGGAGAGGCGCTGGATGCTGTCGCCTATGGAGAGGCGCTGGATGATGTCGCCTATGGAGAGGCGCTGGATCCTGTCGCCTATGGAGAGGCGCTGGATGATGTCGCCTATGGAGAGGCGCTGGATGATGTCGCCTATGGAGAGGCGCTGGATGATGTCGCCTATGGAGAGGCGCTGGATGATGTCGCCTATGGAGAGGCACTGGATGATGTCGCCTATGGAGAGGCGCTGGATGATGTCGCCTATGGAGAGGCGCTGGATGATGTCGCCTATGGAGAGGCGCTGGATCCTGTCGCCTATGGAGAGGCGCTGGATTCTGTCGCCTATGGAGAGGCGCTGGATGATGTCGCCTATGGAGAGGCGCTGGATTCTGTCGCCTATGGAGAGGCGCTGGATGATGTCGCCTATGGAGAGGCGCTGGATCCTGTCGCCTATGGAGAGGCGCTGGATGATGTCGCCTATGGAGAGGCGCTGGATGATGTCGCCTATGGAGAGGCGCTGGATGATGTCGCCTATGGAGAGGCGCTGGATCCTGTCGCCTATGGAGAGGCGCTGGATGGAGAGGCGCTGGATCTGTCGCCTATGGAGAGGCGCTGGATGATGTCGCCTATGGAGAGGCACTGGATGATGTCGCCTATGGAGAGGCGCTGGATAATGTCGCCTATGGAGAGGCGCTGGATCCTGTCGCCTATGGAGAGGCGCTGGATGATGTCGCCTATGGAGAGGCGCTGGATGATGTCGCCTATGGAGAGGCGCTGGATGATGTCGCCTATGGAGAGGCGCTGGATCCTGTCGCCTATGGAGAGGCGCTGGATGATGTCGCCTATGGAGAGGCGCTGGATTCTGTCGCCTATGGAGAGGCGCTGGATGATGTCGCCTATGGAGAGGCGCTGGATGATGTCGCCTATGGAGAGGCGCTGGATGATGTCGCCTATGGAGAGGCGCTGGATGATGTCGCCTATGGAGAGGCGCTGGATTATGTCGCCTATGGAGAGGCACTGGATGATGTCGCCTATGGAGAGGCGCTGGATCCTGTCGCCTATGGAGAGGCGCTGGATGATGTCGCCTATGGAGAGGCGCTGGATGATGTCGCCTATGGAGAGGCACTGGATGATGTCGCCTATGGAGAGGCGCTGGATGATGTCGCCTATGGAGAGGCGCTGGATCCTGTCGCCTATGGAGAGGCGCTGGATTCTGTCGCCTATGGAGAGGCGCTGGATCCTGTCGCCTATGGAGGCGCTGGATTCTGTCGCCTATGGAGAGGCGCTGGATCCTGTCGCCTATGGAGAGGCGCTGGATCCTGTCGCCTATGGAGAGGCGCTGGATGATGTCGCCTATGGAGAGGCGCTGGATCCTGTCGCCTATGGAGAGGCGCTGGATGATGTCGCCTATGGAGAGGCGCTGGATCCTGTCGCCTATGGAGAGGCGCTGGATTCTGTCGCCTATGGAGAGGCGCTGGATGATGTCGCCTATGGAGAGGCGCTGGATCCTGTCGCCTATGGAGAGGCGCTGGATGATGTCGCCTATGGAGAGGCGCTGGATGATGTCGCCTATGGAGAGGCGCTGGATCCTGTCGCCTATGGAGAGGCGCTGGATGATGTCGCCTATGGAGAGGCGCTGGATTCTGTCGCCTATGGAGAGGCGCTGGATCCTGTCGCCTATGGAGAGGCGCTGGATGATGTCGCCTATGGAGAGGCGCTGGATGATGTCGCCTATGGAGAGGCGCTGGATGATGTCGCCTATGGAGAGGCGCTGGATCCTGTCGCCTATGGAGAGGCGCTGGATCCTGTCGCCTATGGAGAGGCGCTGGATTCTGTCGCCTATGGAGAGGCGCTGGATCCTGTCGCCTATGGAGAGGCGCTGGATTCTGTCGCCTATGGAGAGGCGCTGGATTCTGTCGCCTATGGAGAGGCGCTGGATCCTGTCGCCTATGGAGAGGCGCTGGATGATGTCGCCTATGGAGAGGCGCTGGATGATGTCGCCTATGGAGAGGCGCTGGATGCTGTCGCCTATGGAGAGGCGCTGGATCCTGTCGCCTATGGAGAGGCGCTGGATTCTGTCGCCTATGGAGAGGCGCTGGATGATGTCGCCTATGGAGAGGAGAGGCACTGGATGATGTCGCCTATGGAGAGGCGCTGGATGATGTCGCCTATGGAGAGGCGCTGGATCCTGTCGCCTATGGAGAGGCGCTGGATGATGTCGCCTATGGAGAGGCGCTGGATGATGTCGCCTATGGAGAGGCGCTGGATGATGTCGCCTATGGAGAGGCGCTGGATGATGTCGCCTATGGAGAGGCGCTGGATGATGTCGCCTATGGAGAGGCGCTGGATCCTGTCGCCTATGGAGAGGCGCTGGATGATGTCGCCTATGGAGAGGCGCTGGATGATGTCGCCTATGGAGAGGCGCTGGATGATGTCGCCTATGGAGAGGCGCTGGATGATGTCGCCTATGGAGAGGCGCTGGATGATGTCGCCTATGGAGAGGCTGGATGATGTCGCCTATGGAGAGGCGCTGGATGTCGCCTATGGAGAGGCGCTGGATCCTGTCGCCTATGGAGAGGCGCTGGATCCTGTCGCCTATGGAGAGGCGCTGGATGATGTCGCCTATGGAGAGGCGCTGGATGATGTCGCCTATGGAGAGGCGCTGGATCCTGTCGCCTATGGAGAGGCGCTGGATCCTGTCGCCTATGGAGAGGCGCTGGATCCTGTCGCCTATGGAGAGGCGCTGGATTCTGTCGCCTATGGAGAGGCGCTGGATCCTGTCGCCTATGGAGAGGCGCTGGATGATGTCGCCTATGGAGAGGCGCTGGATGATGTCGCCTATGGAGAGGCGCTGGATGATGTCGCCTATGGAGAGGCGCTGGATCCTGTCGCCTATGGAGAGGCGCTGGATGATGTCGCCTATGGAGAGGCGCTGGATGATGTCGCCTATGGAGAGGCGCTGGATCCTGTCGCCTATGGAGAGGCGCTGGATTCTGTCGCCTATGGAGAGGCGCTGGATTCTGTCGCCTATGGAGAGGCGCTGGATTCTGTCGCCTATGGAGAGGCGCTGGATCCTGTCGCCTATGGAGAGGCGCTGGATGATGTCGCCTATGGAGAGGCGCTGGATGATGTCGCCTATGGAGAGGCACTGGATGATGTCGCCTATGGAGAGGCGCTGGATCCTGTCGCCTATGGAGAGGCGCTGGATGATGTCGCCTATGGAGAGGCGCTGGATGATGTCGCCTATGGAGAGGCGCTGGATGATGTCGCCTATGGAGAGGCGCTGGATTCTGTCGCCTATGGAGAGGCGCTGGATGATGTCGCCTATGGAGAGGCGCTGGATTCTGTCGCCTATGGAGAGGCGCTGGATCCTGTCGCCTATGGAGAGGCGCTGGATGATGTCGCCTATGGAGAGGCGCTGGATGATGTCGCCTATGGAGAGGCGCTGGATGATGTCGCCTATGGAGAGGCACTGGATGATGTCGCCTATGGAGAGGCGCTGGATCCTGTCGCCTATGGAGAGGCGCTGGATCCTGTCGCCTATGGAGAGGCGCTGGATGATGTCGCCTATGGAGAGGCGCTGGATGATGTCGCCTATGGAGAGGCGCTGGATGATGTCGCCTATGGAGAGGCGCTGGATCCTGTCGCCTATGGAGAGGCAACTGGATCCTGTCGCCTATGGAGAGGCGCTGGATCCTGTCGCCTATGGAGAGGCGCTGGATCCTGTCGCCTATGGAGAGGCGCTGGATGATGTCGCCTATGGAGAGGCGCTGGATGATGTCGCCTATGGAGAGGCGCTGGATGATGTCGCCTATGGAGAGGCGCTGGATCCTGTCGCCTATGGAGAGGCGCTGGATCCTGTCGCCTATGGAGAGGCGCTGGATTCTGTCGCCTATGGAGAGGCGCTGGATGATGTCGCCTATGGAGAGGCGCTGGATTCTGTCGCCTATGGAGAGGCGCTGGATGATGTCGCCTATGGAGAGAGGCGCTGGATGATGTCGCCTATGGAGAGGCGCTGGATGATGTCGCCTATGGCCTATGGAGAGGCGCTGGATCCTGTCGCCTATGGAGAGGCGCTGGATGATGTCGCCTATGGAGAGGCACTGGATGATGTCGCCTATGGAGAGGCGCTGGATGATGTCGCCTATGGAGAGGCGCTGGATGATGTCGCCTATGGAGAGGCGCTGGATCCTGTCGCCTATGGAGAGGCGCTGGATTCTGTCGCCTATGGAGAGGCGCTGGATGATGTCGCCTATGGAGAGGCGCTGGATCCTGTCGCCTATGGAGAGGCGCTGGATGATGTCGCCTATGGAGAGGCACTGGATGATGTCGCCTATGGAGAGGCGCTGGATGATGTCGCCTATGGAGAGGCGCTGGATCCTGTCGCCTATGGAGAGGCGCTGGATTCTGTCGCCTATGGAGAGGCGCTGGATCCTGTCGCCTATGGAGAGGCGCTGGATGATGTCGCCTATGGAGAGGCGCTGGATTCTGTCGCCTATGGAGAGGCGCTGGATCGCCTATGTCGCCTATGGAGAGGCGCTGGATGATGTCGCCTATGGAGAGGCGCTGGATGATGTCGCCTATGGAGAGGCGCTGGATTCTGTCGCCTATGGAGAGGCGCTGGATGATGTCGCCTATGGAGAGGCGCTGGATTCTGTCGCCTATGGAGAGGCGCTGGATCCTGTCGCCTATGGAGAGGCGCTGATGTCGCCTATGGAGAGGCGCTGATGATGTCGCCTATGGAGAGGCACTGGATGATGTCGCCTATGGAGAGGCGCTGGATTCTGTCGCCTATGGAGAGGCGCTGGATGATGTCGCCTATGGAGAGGCGCTGGATTCTGTCGCCTATGGAGAGGCGCTGGATCCTGTCGCCTATGGAGAGGCGCTGGATGATGTCGCCTATGGAGAGGCGCTGGATGATGTCGCCTATGGAGAGGCGCTGGATGATGTCGCCTATGGAGAGGCTCTGGATTATGTCGCCTATGGAGAGGCGCTGGATGATGTCGCCTATGGAGAGGCGCTGGATTCTGTCGCCTATGGAGAGGCGCTGGATCCTGTCGCCTATGGAGAGGCGCTGGATGTCGCCTATGGAGAGGCACTGGATGATGTCGCCTATGGAGAGGCACTGGATGATGTCGCCTATGGAGAGGCTCTGGATTATGTCGCCTATGGAGAGGCACTGGACGATGTCGCCTATGGGGAGGCGCTGGATCCTGCTGCCTATGGAGAGGCGCTGGATGACATCGAAGAATTGTTCTGGAAGTTTGTTTTAGTGCATGTCATTGATGAGTGATCGCATTGTGGTGTATTCTGTTAGTAATCTGTCATACTTTCTGTATTTCTCCTTACTTACTTTGTTCTGCCTTCCTTGCTCTTGTTGGGCATGTTAGCTGAATGGACAGAGTGGAGAGTGATTGGCCTATAATGCAGAGAGTGCGGTTTAGAGCCTTCACTCTTTCATCCTTTGTATGATTTACAGCTTGCAAGACTTCAAGCCAAATGGAGCCATTTGAGAACTGGGGTTATGTGATAGTGTTTGGGAGCTATGCTGACTGAGCAGGCAGTAGCGTTTTGGGTTCTTTGTAGAAGGTATTATTGAGGTGATTTGATATTATGTAAAAAGGAAAGAGGAATTGCAGTAGTCGAGTTTGGTATGAACAACATTCAGGTGGCTGTTGTGCAGGCAGTCTTGTAATCAAGTAAGGGTGAAGTTGACAGGGGGGAAATGTCCGGGGGGTAATATCCTGCTCCCCAAATATGCATGTGGCAAGTGCATGATAACTGAGTAATATGGTTGGCAAAGGTCAGGTTTAATCCTTCCCTCCCCTTTGCGGACGGCTGCATCAGAGGACGATCGACTGGCTACAAGACACCTGTGGTGTAGCAACACCTACGTACCCACATACCCACATCCGACTTTCTTGCTGCTGCTTTTGCATTCCAAACTTGAATCCATTTTTTTAATATCATCATTCTTTTTACAGTTATTCCAGAGCATATTTTAGTGATAGTTTGGGTTTCATATCAAGATGTACACTGTACAGTACTAAAAGCCTCTTTAAAGTCATAGAGGTCACTGCATGAGTTTCGAGTGATTATGAACTCTGTTAATATAAATACATGTATGTCTTCTGACTTGACAGACATCATAATTACCATATTGTTGGATCACGGTCAATCTATCCTAGAGATCATCCAACGCACAGATAGCAGAGAGATGCCATATTACCTTAAGTACCGGTAGGTGTAGTGATGTGTGTGGCTTTCAGCATACAATTTGGTTGATCCATGAAGTTGTCAGGACCCGATCACCACAGGTATAGGACTATAGGTATCTCGCTATATCGATAGCGTCTTTAAAGACCTTACAAGACTACTACTGAACACAATCAATGAATCAGTTTCATTTATTCTCGGTATCAAGCGGACAAGTCACAACTTGTAACAAATATTATATGGGAGTATGTGGTGTCCATAAATTTTCACATCACCCAATTTTGAAAAGATTTTGGACTTGGCAGCACTCTCATTTGATTAAGAGAATGCATTAATAAGTTATTAATTTTTTTAACTGGGGCATCTGAATTTGACCATTGAAAACTTCACACAATTTAAAAATTGTATTTGTAATAGCTTTGCTTAGGACATAGGCGTAGCTACATTGAGGCACGAGGAGGCAGTTGCCTCCTCTTGCTTATACACAGGAACTTCTGTTGACCAGTGACCCAATGGCCAGGATTTGTGCCAATGGTCTCTGAAGTTGCCTCCTCTTGAATTTAAGTCTCGCTACGTGCCTGGCTTAGGACGTGGGTTATCAGTACTAAATTACATATTGGTTGCATACAGGATCACAAGGATTACGAAAAGTAAAAGCTACATTTATCTGGATTGGCCATTTTCATGCTTGTTATGCTTGGATGCAAAGGTGCTAAGGAAAGCATTGCTTTGAGGTACCATATGTGCCAAGACTAATTGTAAAAACAAATTTTTATAGCACCCTCAAGAGAAATGCCTCAGGGATGCTCAGGATGGCATAGATTAAGTGCTGGTGCAGAAACTTAGTTTTATTATTTTGTATGCATTACTTTTTTACCCAAGATAAAGACAATCCTAAAAAGTTCCGATGGGAAATGTTAATGGAACTTTTAGTTATAATCATTTATTTTTTCTGGCTATGAAATGCCTCTGATGATGATTGTAGTAAAGCATTTTTACATAATCTCTGCAAAACTTCTCATGTATATGACATGGCAGTCATGAATACGGTAGAACTTTTGGTCCGTAACCTGATTGGAGGTTTGAAATTTTGAACATGCTGATTCATCACCAAGTAATTGAAGTAAATGACCATAAACAGGTTGTTGGGTATACTTCTGTCACTAAGAAGTATAATTTGGTATCTGCACTGGCTGGAAAGTAAACAGAAAGTCCTGCAGTGCATTGGCCCCATGTCTGGGACCTTGGGATATATACATTACCAGCTCAAGGGCAGAAGAGTAGGAAATGAATGTCTGCCTATGCTGTGCTATGAGACATGGGTGCTTTACCCTAAGCTTCTCTTGCAATAAGCTTCTTGAGAGTGCTGAATCCGTGTTCTTTTGATTGTCATGTGGTACAATCTTTTATATACGGTAATATTAGCACTCAAAGAGCACTGTATAATACTGTCAGCTAGCAAAGTTTAGTTCATTTTGTGTCATTATTAAACAGCAAAATTACACAAAGAACAAATGCAACAAAATATTTGGATCTATTTAAAGTACCACCTTAACAACTAAGTGTACTATTTATAGTCTTTTAAGTGTGCTATTTATAGTCTTTTACTTTGTCCATACTGTTTACGACTGAAACAGTGAACGCTTGTGAGCTGGCTGATGCCAATCAATTCTTTGAATTCAGCCTTTGATGCACTTTCATGACCTGACCTATACAAGGTGACTTGGCTGTTTGACCTGACCTAGAAAAGTTTCCCTGCAAGAACACATGGAATCAGAGATAAGTAACCTGAGGGCATAGAGTAGAAATTATTAAGTTTGACAATATGTTTCACTTCTGCTTATCAGTCATTTCTAACTTCTGAACATTTTTATTTCTAATTTTGATTCCTGCAATTTAATATACCTGAAAGATTTCTTTCTTTAGTTAACTGTTCAATTGTTCACAAAGGCCAGTCATGAGAAACCTCTCAATGAAAGATTTAAGTGATCTTCACAGCACTATACAAATATCCTGATACTTACATGCATACGGTACATACATTTATGCCTACATACAGTAAATATATTAATGCACGACTACATGCATATTAATAGATTAATAATAAAGGTTGAGGTAAAACAAATTTCTGGAAAACAGTCCATATCCTCGTTAATATGAAACATGTAGTACCGTCTATTTTATTAAAAATCAATGAAGTTTGGCAATATGTTTCATATAACATAAACCCATTGACCATTACTACACCGGTGAAAACTATTATTTTAAAATGTTATGACATTTAGATGTCACAGAAGTCATCGGCTACAGCATTTTAGGCTTCTTTAAGAGTGTTTTAAAGTTACATTTGCCTTGCAGTGGTAAGTCGTGAGGAATTATAGGACTCGCTTCACAAGTCGTCGAGGTTATGGTTCACGTCTGAAAAATACAACAGCACACTTCCTGTTTTTTCATAGTTATGCAACATATCTGAAGATGATAATAACTGATGATGAATATTTCTTATCGTCGTGTATTTTAGTAATATTTCTGTATTTTCTCAACGTTGTTATATTATAATGACTAAGCATCAGATAATGGCACTAATCAACTAAGTGCGAAGGACATGCTAAGATTCTTATACAAGTGACTAAATGCAAACAATAAAGAGCAGGTGAGCAATGGCAGAACCAAGGGTTCACTTGACCAAGGCTTCTTTCCCTAAACTCACCTGTCTTAAACCCTCACTCTCCTCATTACAAGGTGAATGATGATAATCGTGATGATGATGATGACAGATGATAAGGTGTTAGTGGTAAATGTATTGGGGATGGAAGTGGTGGAGGTGATACTGGTCCTAATTATTGTGTGGGTGTAGGACTGTAGGTGGTATTGATGGTGATGGTAAATATGTTAAATGATGGGATGCATGATGGTGATGTAAATTACCGGTATATGATATTGTGCTCCAGGGACTATGCAAATGTATTATGTAACAAATAACCCTTTATTAATGTAAAAAGCAAAAACACGCATTGACGGAAATGCCTATTAATTCAGAACTTGGAAGAGCAAAATACTTGCATCCGTGGTAGGAAACCGAATCTTGATTGTGAAACAAGACAAAAGTTTTACCATGTTGAGGTACTGAATTCCTTGTGTTGTCTGTTCCCTGTGGTGTCCAAGGGAATTCAAATGTGACATTAGTCCAGAACATCTGCATCGTTTTTGCAATCGTGCCCCTTTGAAAGAATAAATACCTTTCTAATTAATGGCCCTATACAAAGGTATTGGTGGTAAATATATTAATTGGCGGTGGATATGGTGGTAGTGTTGTGGGGGTGATGGTATTGATTGATGTGAAGTTGTTGGTAGCATTGGTGGTGGATGTGTTGGTGGAGTTGATATTAAGTGTTAGTGCCACTTAGTGGTAAATGTGTTGGTGCTGATGGTTGTGATGGTGGTGGTGATGATGAAGGTGGTGTTAGATGATGTGCATTTCAAAGGGTGCTGATTCTAACAATGACATTAAAAATAATTGCTAATTATGAATTCCGTTAGATCCACTATAGGGCCTACTTTAAGTAATTCTTTCCAGTCAGAACACTGCTTGGTCTCCAAGTGAATTCCATTTCCCTTTTCAGTAGGCTGTTTGTGTGGGTAACGGAGTCGTGCTTCACGAAGCAGGTCATAAACTGTGAGCCTCTGGTGCCGGACATAAACTGACCCGTAGGTGACCCTTGGTCATTTTGCACCTGTAGCAAGAATCCTCTAAAGTCGGAACCACTCAGGCGAACTGTAACAATGAAACAAGAGCTCAACAATACAGGGCATACACATTGGCACAATGGGCATTGCACCACTTGAAAACGTGGAGCATGACATATAGGCCCTATGTAGGCCTATACACAGGGCTTCTCATTTGAGGCGATCGATCGATCTCCTTGGTCGATCGCCTAGCAAAGGTCTGGTGGATCGATAAATCGATCGCGCAAATCGAGCACGATCGATTTACTCCAAGAGGAAACTGGAGTCTGGAGCAATTATTGTATTTACCTAATTTACATTACCTTAATTTTTTCTTACTTGCGGCGGCGGTGAATGCGTTCGGAACGCAGCGTTTCGTGACCTAATGACTGCTGAGTGATCGCTCCAATTTCGTACAGTAGGGCCTATGATCGGTCATAACAACACGGTGGACACCTCCCGCGTAACCCGTGGCGGCGCTACAGCAGGTCGCAGCAGGTCATTTGACCTGCCTATTTAGCTCCCGACCTGCTTAATGACCTGCTTAAATTCTTTGGAATTTTAATTATTAGATCCAAACGACATTTTTACATTTATGTCAACAGAAGTCTATGTTGTAAACTATAAAATTGAAATGCTTATGTAGTAGTCTTTGCCGCCGTTACGTCAGAAATTAGTGGAAATAAAATACAAATTGAATGGCGTTCAGAAACGATTGAAGGATGATGATGTGAGGATTGCGTGTTACATCCATTGTATACGCACACCGCTTGAATCTGGCCGTAGTTGACAGTTGTAAAGCCGTGAGATAATTATGTGGGCGATTTTTTCATTACTTCAACAAATCTGCAAACTTTAGTCAGCCCGGGATCTATTCAACCAAAGTGGATTGCTCTCCAAAAAGAATTCTATCCAAATGAGCCAACTGTTGAACTCAAGATGGACAGCCCAAGTGTTAGCGTGTGAAGCAACTTTTAAAAGATTGGATGTATACTAATTGAAACCCATCTTCGCACAACAATGGCTGAACAACGATTGTTTTATAATAGCTGCCCTGTCCATTCACAAAGACAGAGCGAAGAAGATAAACCATGACGCCGTGGTAGATAAATTTTTTCAAAAATACCCCAACTGCAGAATTTTCGTTGATCTAATGCCGGCGGTCGCCGATATGTCCAGTGACGTAACTAGGAATTTTCGTTTGGGGGGCTTAAGCCTTGAGCATTGCGAGTGCGAATAATACGAACCTATAAGTTATGCCTGGGGCAGGGGCGCAATCACGGTCCAGAGGTTGGGGGGACCTACTAGAATGTCTGAGTGGGGGGAGGTGGAATTGCGAGCGCCGAAGGCGCGAAGCTGCGATTGCCGAAGGCAAGAAGCCCCTAACGACTAGGGGTATGGGGGAGCGTCGTAAGCTCCCCATCGGGGTCTGGGGCGGAGCCCCAGGCCGACGCAATTTTGAGAATATGATGCCAAATGGAGTACATTTTGGGCTTTAATTTACCTCAAATTTTTCACCGATGATTTCGATATAAAAGTACCTAAATCATATAGACCTGTGAAAATGTGACTTTATTATATGAATAAGCTGGACGTGACAAGGGTTTAAGAGAATTAAACGGAAAAGAGTAGAATAAGCTCTAGAACAGTGTTTGTCAACACTAGGAAAATCGGCAGAGAAGAAACCTGAATTGGTCAATTTTCTCAGAATACCGTTAAGGCGTTTACGTTCCCCTACAGTGGCAAATCCCCACCAAACAAAGAAGGCATAAAGTAGCCGTGCGAGGGTATAGTAGCCCTAACAACTTCAAAGAGACGTTGACCGTGGTGGCCGTGCATGGGCGACCAAAACACGTAGCCGAACATCGATTTTCGGGCTTTGCAGCATTTTTGTCCATGTGTGCCACAAAGTCAATCCCATCAGAGATGGTGACACCCAAAATAACTATCTCCTGGACCCGCTCGGAGTCAAGGATGAGAGGAGGGAGGGCAATAGGTTTGGACCTCGGTCGTTTGACAACCATTTCTCTAGTCTTAGCATGATTTAATTTAAGATTCCTAATGGATGCCCACTTAGAGATTATGGTCAAGTTCAGAAAGAGTGCTGTCAATGCAGGAAGCAAGGACCAGCAAGTAGATATATCGTTGGCATATTTAGTGAGACGGTTTTCACTGTATTTAGGTTGAAGGCTAGAAATGGCTATGACAAAATCAGTACATCCAAGACCAGAGCCTTGTACTATACTGGTATTAATGGTACAGATGAGAGAGATCACGGAAGGCAAGAAGCTCCTAACGACTATCTATAGGGGTATGGAGAGCGTCGTAAGTTCCCCCATCGGGGTCTGAGGCGGAGCCCCAGAAGCCGACGCAATTTAGAGCATTTGATACCAAATGGAGTGCATTTTGGGCTCTTGTTTGCCTCACAATTTTCAAAAGTTGGGGGGACGGTCCCAAGCTGTTCGAAAGTTGGGGGGACGCGTCCCACGGGTCCCATAGGGTGGTTGCGCCTATGCCTGTGCATGCATTTTGTATGGAATAATTGGAACTTTTACCCTTTGCAAGCTCGCAGTGAGGATTAGTTCAGGGTCAAGCCAATCTTCCATGGCATGTCGATGCTGCTGTCTGTCTCTCTACCCCCTTCAACCCCTCCGTAGAGACAGAACAGCAATACTTGGGGAAGCACAATTGAACGAAGACCTATCAGAAAATTGGCTAGCTCGAAACGGACCGGTATGTTTTTAGGCCATACAGGTATCGGTTTCTCACCTGGTTTCACCGGCCAGGAGAGGTCGGTATGGCATACCGTCGTTTCATATCGTCCCACTTCGAGCCAGGGGTGTCTATCCCCCCAAAGTCATTGGAGCAACTTCCCCCCTGCTCCTCTTCCTGCAGCCACTGTAACTGTGTGTTGATTATGTGATAGGCGTAAACTGAATAAACTGATTTAAAATTTAAAGAAACTTTATTAGCAATTATAAGTGATTGAAAATGAAAACTGCGAGCACAATAGTACCACTGTGCAGACAACATCTGCTACAGACAGTCATAGTTGTCAATGTAATACTAGTAATTCGCACATAAATTCACATCAGCAGTACATGCATGATACATCAGGGTGAGAATTGCCAGGGGCTTGGGGGTTCAACCCCCCTTAGTCTTTCTTAGAGTCTCATAGTAAAGTCTACACTTCACACCAAAACTGCACATAAATCAACGTCTATCCCCTCCCCAGTTATTTTTTTACAATTCCCATACTGCAGTACATGCCATACACCAAAGAGACTTGGCCAAAACAATTAATTGACTGGAGTCTGGGGAAAAGATTGAATGACAATTGACAATAACCCTCACACGACATACAATAATAGAACAAAAACTAGGAGAAACGCGCCCGTAAGTGTACAGTGAGTCATGTCTATTTTGGCACCTTGTATTAAGCTGCATAAAACAGTAGGCTGCCTACCTTTTGTATTTGAAACCATGATTTTTCTTGCAGTGACTCTTCCATTTGTCCCCACGCACCAACATGTTGCAGGAAACTTCTAAGCATTGCAACTTCGCAATTCGCTTTTCTCGTGGAATTTCACTAGAATACTGTAATTATCTATCAGTAGGCTATTCACGATAACGATGACTTAGACCGGTGGTAGCCAACCTATGGCACGCGTGTCATTTGTGGCACGCCAGCCTATGACGAACGTAATACGGAGGACCTTGGAATTTTATGAAAAATTATGCTGGGTTGTTTAGTTTATAATTTTATCTATATAGAATCTTAGGCGCCTCCGTAGCTCCGTAGCTGCAGCGACCGAAGGCTGGGTCGGCCTGACGCTACAGACAGATGCAGCACAGGGGCTCGAATTAAGTTGGCAGGGAAGAGGTCAGCGGTAGGGTCATCAGTCGACAGGATGTCAAAGTCCAATTTCTCCACAGCATATTTCTACTATGCAGAGATAAGAAGCCCAACTTGTTCCCAGTTAAGGATCGTAGGATCCAGGCCCACCGAAAGGGGGGGCAGAAGGAAAAATGCCCAGGAGCCTAATGCCTTTAAAAATATTACTGACACTTAACCACAATAAGTTTAAACTTCAAGCATCTTAATAATTATTTAATTATTACCTTACTGCATGGTACGATATTTTATAAATTTACACTTCCCCAAATTTCTCATTGAGATCTCCCCCCCCCTATTTCTTGGGTGGAGCATTTGCTCCAAGGTTTACATGGTGTAGACGCCCCTGCTTCGAGCACTGCCTGAAACCGGTATACGGGCTAAATTGTAGTGGGGGTGTGTGCAAGTACTTAGTCCTTAGCTGTATTTTTTCTTCAGGCATCAGTTTAATGACATCTCATGGCAACATAGGCCGCTGACGTCACATAAAACATCGTACATTAACAATTTTGCAAACAGCATGCACATTATACTATACAGGTAGTTAAATAAATTAACACGATTTCTCTTTAAACGGTTCCGGCTTAAACCCCCCAAACAAATGTGTCATCATATTTGAGTCTTAGTTTCATTTACTACCAAGGTATAGAGTCCTACAAGAATCATTATTGCTTATTCCAAACATTTCTAACATAAATTCAAGTTAAACGTATGAGCGATATTCAGTAGGCTATGCCTAGGCACTCATCATTAATAAACAAGAATAATTGTAGTTTTATATTATTATGCTATGTTTGCGCGCGCGCACACGCACACACACACACGCCCTCCCTCCCCACACACACACACACGCACGTATGCACATTCTTATCTAAGTTTCTAAAAGACTTAAATGGATAGAGTGTCGGCGACACATGAAGAGAGCGTGGCATATTTATGCTTACGTGGCTTATCATATTTACAGTGAATAATTGCTTCCAGACGGTGTCACAACCCATTATTGTTCCCACCCCTCTGACAAAATTTTATCTAACGTCTCCAAAGAAGAGCGTGACTAAGTCATTATCATTTATATTTACACAATCCAGTCAACATATTTATATCATTAGAAGGCATAGCGTAATGTTATAAAAAAAATACGTCTCAAACTGGCAAGCCATAATTATAGGCTCAAGATGGTATTTTTGTTTTAAACCGTGGTACAGTTTTCAATACATAGGCCCAACAGCTTAGGAATCTAGAGGCGGTCGAGAGAGAATGTTAATATTGTTTTCAATATTATAATTGTTTTCGAGTATTGCTCTGTAGGTCCAGAGATGCCAAAGATATTTCCCAGCCCCCAGACATATAAGCCCGAGGAGGCATTTTAAGACCTCCTTGTTCAGCCCGTGGAAACCCAACGCCTCGAGCGTTCTGTTGTGGGATTAAAGGTCGGGCAGACAGTGATAGTCTGTTCCACGTCTATGCACAACTACATGTACTTTGCTGTTTCAAAGAAATATATATATAAATATCCATATCCATCCGATATCCATATATATATATATATATACACCGGAAAGATGATCATGTTGCCAATGTTGGAAATGTTTTAATGCATGCGAAAAGCAAGATACATTCAGTCACTGAAGCGGTACCGGCCCGCTATTCCGGGGGGCCGCTATTACGGGGGTCCACTATTCCAGGGGTCCGCTATTCCGGGGTCCACTATTCCGGGGGTCCGCTATTCCGGACTAATGAAGACAAATATATATGTATATAATTATGTACAATTGTACATTATATGTATATATATGCATGTATATATATGTTTGTATATGCTTATATGTTTATATATACAACTGTTTTTATATCTATATTCATGTTATATATTTGGATATTAGTGCATATATATAGATATATGTGTGCATATGTATATAATAATATATATATATATATATACATATATATATATACATATATGTTTATATATGTAATATATATATACATATGTATGTAGCCTATCTGTATGTATATATGTATGTATATATAGATGTATATGTATATGTACATGTATATATATGTAAATACATATATAAATGTACTTATGTAAATATATGTGCATGTATATATATGTAGATATACATATATGTATATGTATATGTGTATATATGTATGTATAGGTATGTGTATAAGTAAATAAATATTTATGCATGAATATGTGTTTAAATACCTACATACCTGTATATATTCATGAATATACATATACTTACATGTAAGTATATATATATTTATGTATGTACAAATGTACATATGTATAACTACAAACATACATGTATATACATAATACATTATATATATATATATATGTGTGTGTGTGTGCTTACACATAACTATACATACATATAGACACAAATGCATATATATGTACACAAACATGTATACATGCACACACATATGTATTTACATAATTACATATATATATACGTATATACATAATATACATGTACATATACACATACATCTATATACATATATATACATACATATATAAATATAGATACTTACATATATGTATATACATATATATACATATTCACACGGGAACAGGTCGATAGTCCGAAGGTTCGATAGTCCGAAAGTGTCGTGCTAAAAACATATATGTATATGTACATATATATATATAATTATGTATATCTACATTATATGTATATATAAGCATGTTTGTATACATATGTACTTATATCTATATACATGTACATATGTCATATATATATATGAATATAAGTATATATATATATGATATATATAATTATGTGTACAGATGTGAATATATATATATATATATGTATATTTATATAGTATGTATCTATATAATGTATGTATCTATATCTATATGTATATATGTATGTGCATACTATACATGTATATAGATGTATGTGTTTATTTACATGTATATATATGTATTTACGTATATATGTATTTACGTATATATGTACTTATGTATATATATGTATATGTACATATATATGTATATGTGTATGTGTATATGTATGTATAGGTATGTGTAAGTATACATATATGTATGTATGTACATAAATTATGTTTGTGCATGTATATATATATATACATTATGTATGTATATGCATGTATATGTATCTAGATATATATGTATATATTTATGTATTTAAATGTGCATAAATACATAAATACATTTATACATACATGAATACATATATACATACATATATACACACACAAACATATATATGTATTTATACATATATATATATACATAAACATACCTATACATACATATACACATATACATATACATATATGTACATATAAATATATATACACATATATATATATAAGTACATATATACGTAAATACATATATATACATATACATGTACATTGTACATATACACATACATCTATATACATTTATAGTATACACAATACACATACATATATACATAATTATAGATACATACATATATGTATATACATACATTACTTATACATATATATATTCACATCTACACACATAATCATATATATATCATATATATGTATACCTATATTCATATATATAGGCTAACATAGGTACATGTATATATATACATATATATATATACAAACATATACGTATACATGCATATATATATACATACATATAATGTACATATACATAAATATGTACATATACATATATGTTTTCCCATGAAACTTTCGGTCTATCGAACCTTCGGATTATCGAACCTTCGGACTATCGAACCTTCGGACTATCGATACGTAACCATTCAAACAGATATATATATTTTTTCATATATATCCAGATGTATATACATATATAACACCTGTGCATGTATATAGATCTATATACATATATATACAAACATATGTATACATATTCAAACATGTATATGTATATAATATATAAATCGATACATATAGATGCATACATACATATAAATGTACAATTGTACATTTATACATATACTGTATATTTGTCTTCAATGACTCTTCATTAGTCCGGAATAGCGGACCCCCGGAATAGCGGACCCCCGGAATAGCGGACCTCCGGAATAGCGGACCCCCGGAATAGCGGCCCCCCGGAATAGCGGCCCCAAACCACTGAAGCTGCTCTGGGGTTTAGCTTGACCCGTTTAATACGAATTAATGAATTTTTAGCCGTAAGCATACAACGGCTTGATTTATTTTGGGGGGGCTTCGGCTTCGTTTGGGGGGGCTTAAGCCCCCCCAAGCCCAACGCTAGTTACGTCCCTGGATATGTCGAACGTTCAAACTTGACATGATATGGTTATGTTACAGACAGGTCGCAGAGGTCTGGTTGTTTGTGTAATGTCGCGCGTCTTATGTTCACGATGTTCTGAGTAGCTCGATCATCAGTAATTCCAAATCTTTAAAGATTAGTAATGTACCGGTAACTAAAGTTTAACGTTTTAATGCTCTATTGTTTTACATTTGAATATGCTCAGTGGTGGCGTCTCAGCCCCCCCCAAGTGGGAAATCACCTCAAATCACAAGGAGGAGGGGCCAAAAGGGAATGGCTTGGCGCTTTAGCCCCCTCAACCTGAAATCCTGGTGCTGGTGCCTCCACAGAATATGCTACAACAATTGGGCTTTAAGCATTCCATAATAATTTTCTTCGTTATCTAAATATTATATATATATATATATATATATATATATATATATATCTAAGTTATGCTGCTTGATGCGTAAAACTCAAACATTAGTTTCTTCGACCTGCTGAATAACTCCCATGACCCCTACGCGACCTGCTGAAATTGCATACCTGGCGCCGCCACTGCGCGTAACGTCATTTGTAAGTTGGTAACGTCACTAATTTCGGAAATTAGTGATCGAAAGCAACAATGGCGGCGACGGTGCCGAAGTGGAATAATAATGTACAGTTTAGCACATTTCTGCATGCCATGGAAATTAGATGTAGAAAACCGTCGGATTGTGAAAAACATTTACTGCAAGTCCTGCAGAAAGCACGCCGACAAAATTCGACAGGACTGAAAGGTCAAGCCAAAACTGATTGCTCAACCAACGTTGTTAAATTAGCCGTCACACGTTATTTTGCGTCAATGGTATGTATGCGTATTATAAATTAGGCTATGATATACAGCTATACGAATACGATACATAAAATACGACGTACACAAAAGCTCTCGAGGTCGATCGCACACCGATCGCCTACGCAATCCAGCGCGATCGATTTTCCAATCGCCGTCTATTTTCAAATGAGAAGCTCTAGCTGTGTATACATGTAGCACAGTAGCTCCTTTACAGTACTTCACAAGAGCATATTTTCTTTGCTAGGCTACCATAGTGGTGTTGAAGTTCTTAATCTGCCCTATACTTATTAGTTATTACCAAGGCCGTAGCCAGGATTTTGTTTTGGGGGGTGTTTACTCGTTCTTGAACAAGCTGACAAGCAACCAAGTCAACCGTCTATATGGGTTTTGGAGTAGCGTTGTGAGCTCTCAAAGCCCTGTACACTGTGTACAGCTGCATCATCTAAGTTCACATTAGTGCTCTTCGTTCTTACACCGTATATGTTAGTAAATGCAATATTTATATTATACATTATTTAATTTCGGGGGTGTTTAAACACCCAAAACACCCCCTAAATACGGCCTTGGTTATTACCCTAAAGAAAACAATATTTACTAATTTTTCCAGATGGGTACCTAAAAGCATTCAAAGACCTGCTGTGGAAAGTAGGACCCATTCAACACTAGACTAGTCTTACATACATAGCCTACAAGCATACACACATGCATGCATAGCCTACATATGAAGTCAATGCACCTCTTGCACTCTCTTAAATTTTAAACACCAACCACTGCAATCATAATCTCGAGATTTCTACAGTGCCAACAAAAGCGAAGTTGCAGGAACCAGCTTATTCACAGGCACTCAATCAAACCAAAATCGATATTGTATTGTATTGTATTTGGCCATTTATAAAGTGCTTCTCAGGAAAAGCCTATCAGATGCGCTCCCAGTGCGAGCCAACACAAGGGAAAAGGCATGATTTTAGTTTAGAAAAAGATTAAGAGAGACTACCAGAAAGGATGGTGGAGTGGACCAGTGGAGGAAGTCCATTCCACAGAGAAGGACCTATATATAGGCCTATGTGATAGGGGTCAAGATCCGGAGAGTCAGGCAGACAGTCAGGCGGCTAAGTCAGATGATGTTTAGAGTTGTAATGGCGATGGGGGTGTGGAGAAGAGGAGGAATCAGAATAGGATTTGTGAAAAAAATGCAGTTTTCAGTTTTGAGTGAAAGACCTGTGGAGAGATGGCAAGAGGTGAGGTTTTTGTGAGTTCGCAGCCTTATGTCTGCCTGAGATAAACATATATAGGCTATACATGTAAACTCTACTTGTAAAGTCTTCTTGATGTCCTTCAGACTTTGATCCAGAAATGTCGACGACGTAGGGACTTGGAGAGACGGATGGATCCTGCGGAGGGTATGGATTGTGATCCGGAGAGAGGGACTGGCAGGCCTCCTCAGGTGCTCCGTATTCATGGCCATTTCCGTTCCGCATCAATGACAACAGGAAAACAATGACGAGGGTCCTGACTGACCACTGCCAACTGATGTAGCGGCATAACTTAGTTACGCTCTGAAATGTAGTGTAAGACTGCGTTAGTTAGTGTTTTTCAGTAATTAAAATACATGTATTAATTGAATTACAAGTTCTATAATTGTAATTGAATTACATTTTAAGCCCAGTAATTGTAATTGTATTTCAATTACACTATTGCATTTAATTTGTAATTGAATGAAGTGTAAATTACGTCGTTACGAATTACTTTGATAAAGTCAGCAACGAAGCCAACGATGCCAGTTTCAGTTTGCCAAATTGATCCGGGCCACCCTAGTCGGATAAATATACAACATGACCCCAAAAAATCGGAACACGGCATCACCCGCAAAAAATGCATTTTAACCAACATGGCGGCCATATTGCAATTTTTTATGTTTTGGCGGCCATATTGGCCGCCATCTTGAATAGTAACATTCCAACAGTATTGCCACTACGATAAATCGACTCCTTGACCTTGATAATGTTAAATTTGATACATCATTTGTTATTGTAGCTATATATGACCTGATATACACTGTTTTTGTGTTGGCGCCATTTTGGCCGCCATCTTGGTTAAAATGCATTTCTGGGGGGGGTGATGCCGTGTTCCGATTTTGTCCAAATTTTGGTATGTTCTTCCCCAGACCTAATACAGCAGAAATCAACATAAAACGTTTTCTTGCAATTTTTTGGGGGTTCACCGTATTTATTTCGTACTTTGACCCGACTACCCCTTTAATTGAATAAACTGTTCTGCGTCATGACTGCGTGGCAGCATAATAATATTGTCATCATTATTCTATCCTAACACCCCTCTTACAATCGTACAGCACACTTTGATGGACCCAAGCACTGTCACTATCCGACTATATATTCATGCAGTCATGCACTCAATCTTATGCTAGCCTACTGCGGCCGACTACTGTAACAGATAACAGAGCTTAATTCCATCTTCAGCTCCAGTTGAGCGTCTATTTAGCACTGCTGGACAAATTGACTCACCCAGTCGCAATCAACTAACAGACTATCATTTTGAAAAACTTCTACTCTTAAAATCAAATAAACTCTATTGTTAATTAACTTGTTTTAATGGATCACAGTTCTAAACCGTATTTCAGACACTTGATAAACTTAATAGCCTAGGCCTACATTTGAATATAGATTACAATGTACAGGCCATTGGCCCATTAATGTTTTAGTTTAAAAATAGAGTAAATTAAAAATTCTAGAAAAAAATTCTAAATCATTTGCCAATTTTAAAAGAAATAATTGAAAATTAATTGGTAGGCCCTAATTGAATTACAATCAAAATGTAAATTGTAATTCCATTACTTCCACAATCAAGTTATTGTACCCTCATTCAAATACATGTAGCCTACAAGCATGTAGCCTAATTGCAATTATAATTGAATTAGGCCTACATTTGCAATGTAATTATGTAATTGATACAACACTGGTTATATATTAGGCCTAATTATGAAGCGACCAATTGTAGTCGGCATGTAGGCCTAGTCCACGAAACTATAGGCCTGCTCATTAAATCAAAACACTCAACCATCTATCCTTATTGGTATTTTTGTATCCGGCTTTCCTGTATTACTCCTTTGTCTGCCAGCATGCCCATTGCCCACGTGGAGATCATTACGACCCATATTCGAATATGGGGCCAGCGTGGTAACCATATATGGGTTGCGCCTACTGTCCATTGAAATTCTGGTAGGCATGGTTCCATGATTCCATCTGGTGTTTGTCCACCACCTGTTAATACGTCCACCAATTAATCTATTCTTCAAGCAATTGTATTGATCCGATGAACGTTAAATTTATCAATTTATGTTGGCCATGCATGTCCTAAAACTATTAGTTGTTAAAGATAAATTTAAATATGCTTATGCTCATATGCTCGATCATAAGTTAGCCTACTTATACAAAAAGCCTAGGCCCTATGCCAACATATGCAGCGCCGTAAAATATAGGCTATACCGCTATAATTATTATAGTCACATTTTCTTACGTTATAGTGAGAAGCTGAGTCCGAGATTATACGCTCCGAACCCATGACAGCAGAGTTTGCTGGTGAACTAGTCTTAAAGGCTTCAAATGATGTCTTTAAGTCGGTGAGAATTAAAATCTGTTTAGCAAATGATAGCCTATAACGCTTGTAAGTCCTGGCCATGATAAATCGAAGCGTCTGGAGATTTCTATAGCCAACGAATTTCTTCCACGTTTTCAGATAGGTGATGCACGTGGCTCTGCTAGTTTGGCTATGCAATGCACAAAAGAGATCTGAGATGCTAAACAGAGCTAGGCTTACAAATGTGTTCCAAAGGTCAATGTACAAGGTCATCACGTGCTGAAGCAACTCGGCCAGTATAACGCAGTCTGGATCAGGCTATCAGCACCACCGGTCAAAATAAGGTCATCTTTTGTCCTAGGCAGATGTTGGTTCATACTTCATGCGACTCTAACATGTTTGATGAAATAATTAATAAGGACCAACTATATATGTAGGCCTATGTGCTATTAATCATCCATTTAACTCGTCCAAAGCAAACGTTCTATTGTCTTTCATAGAACTCAAAAGGCCTGTGAAGCTTATTTTGTGTTATGTATTTCGAAGTCATGATCATGTAGGCCTACGTTTCCATAAGTCTACGTAAGTAAGTAATCTTCATTAGCGTGAGACAAATTAACGCTCACACTGACAATTTTAGGATTGAATAATTGTTTCCATTTGCCCATTTACTTACTTATGCGTATGAACCTGTTGACATAAAGATATTTCATGGAGTTTTCTATGTAATGCTAAACTGTTTAGTGTCGCTTATCTGTGTTTATAATCTTTCGAGTCTTGAACTCGATTAAAAATTGCTGTTTAAAAGTGTAACTTTCTGGCCGCTGTACATCTAACATAATAAGAAAAACGCAGACCAGGATCTTTTAAGGGTCACTAGATTTTAATAGTTGACTGATAAGTGGGACTTTTACCACTGACGATTTTCCGTGTGACATGCAGGCATGCAACCCTTTTAGCTTGTTGCATGCGCCTCGTTTGGGTAGCAATAAAACACTGCCCTATAAAATTCTTAATCGGTATCGTTCTCTTGTTGAAGTGCCTAATTAGTCAGCGAACACATTCAAGAGAAACTTAAGTTCGCGTTTTAAAGCACCACGAATGTAAGGATGTAGGGCTGTCCTGTGTGTAATATGCATGGGTGGGTTCGACGCTTAGTCATATATAGCGACTTGTCGGGTGCGGGCCGAATCCCCCAAACGAATTTCGGCGGGATCCCCGAAATTGATTGATAGGTCCTATCCGAATAAATCTAATAAAAAATAAACATTTGAATAGGCAGTATATCAACGCCGTGCTAGGTCTAAGTCATGTTTACAATTTAACTCTGAATAGCTTTCGGGAGTTCGGCCGCTTTCTAGAAAACTGTTTTCTGGAAATCGGGCTTTTATGTATTTTCAGCGTTTTCAGGGATTCGGGTTTCGGGGATTCGGGTTGACCCCGACTTGTCTGGTCTGTACCAGGACATGATGGATACACGATGGACACCTTCTGTTTGACCTTGGAAGAGTCTTAAGGGGTTGCATTATGCCTGTGTATGTATATTGCATGAATAGTCGAATATGTATCTGGACATTTGCAGTGCCGGTTTTAAGTAGTACAGAGCCTTAAGTTAGAAATAAGGTAAAATGAAGAGGTAGTCTGAAGGTTGATCCAGATGATTGCTTCTGTGCAAAAGTATTTCGTTTTCATTACCGTCTCTTGCCTATCCTTGTAAACCTTATTTGAATGCTGTTATTTTGTATGTTTAGAAGTCTGGTCGAAGTTGTACTTGCCAACGAACAAACTAGCAATGATGCTGAGCTTGAAACGCATTCAAGATTTCGTCTCTCGGTTATTCTACCAACATGGACTGTTGTGCGCCACATATCCGTTTGCTTTTATCTTCGGAGTTATCACATTCACTCTCTTCATGTGGTAATGCTTTGCGGTCTTTAGTTTCTCATCACTAGTGTAGTGCATTAGATTGCCTGTAAAAGCTGATGGGTAAAAGATATAGCATTCTTCCTTGCAACTTCTGATTAAACATGTTTGTGGACATGCCTTCTAGATCTAGCTCATAGAAGATGACCTCATCACTCAATCAGTATTAGTTTATTTGTCCTGGTTGTCGCAAGCGCCATTTTGTTACGCTAAAAGTTTGTTTATGGAGAGCCTAGGAATGTTGTGTTTTAGCTATACTCGGCCTCATTACATCGCAAGTCTTGATGTGGCTTACAAAGATAGCGTTATATGCAGATTCCTGTGTGGTAGTAAAAGAATTTCTGTATGATTCTGGTTGTGCTTTTATCTGTTCGAGATTCATTTCTTGTTAACTTTCCATCTGTTGTATTTTAGCTATCCATTGCTAAAACTCCCACTGTCTGGAAATGCTCCACTTCAGTTTGTAACACCGTCGGAAGGGTACAGCATTCCACCAGCACCAACGATCCTCGAAGATGTTGCTAGCAATGGAAGCATGAAGAGACCACGCTGGGTTGGTTAACAAAAACTGAAAGTGCTATCTAAAATTTAAAATTTCTTTTATTTATTGCACTTGTTACACAGTCTCAAGGAAAGTAAAGGAAGCATAAGGCAAGCGTGAACAATGTATACAGCATTATTTCTTGCAGTCTTCTCAGCGGCCTGAACTCCCACAAAATTGTTGCATTACAGATCTAGAACAATGCTCTTTTTGTACTCCCAAAAAGTGAATTTATGCTCGCTGTAGATATTTATGAGGCTAGAACACTCAACGAGACACAAACTGTGAACATTGTTTGAAGCAGCCTCAATGTTGCATACTGCCAGAATGGTTGGAAAAGGACAATTTGTTAGCTATTTTAGTGGCTGCTGTTTCAAGGTTTGAAATTAAATCCAGTTCATGTATAAAACTTGTATAAACTCGATAATTATTTTCATGATTGGTCCTGAATATAACTTGCACCTGCCTACAACCAGCAGCAGACTTGCTATGAACAACTAGCTATTTACCTACATTCTGAGCATGTGTTGATCAGTATGCTTTAGCATAACCTTTGGGAGACATATCGAGTTATCATTTTGAGGGATTCGTGAAATGTGCTTTGTAAAAGTTCAGATGAAAGTCCAGATATATACTACAATAAAGTCGAACTGAAATTATATAACAAGGCCATATTTTAAAGCTGATTTAAATTATGTATCCTTAACCCCAAACAGATTAATGTCACACTTTATGAGGAGGTTGTTTCCAGAACTGACATGTTTACCAGACAAATTAGGAAAGAGTTTATTTGAATTTGGTCTTTGTTATTTAAAACGTCTAGCTTTCCCTTGGACAATAAAAGGATGTCCTACTGGTCCACTAAGTATGGTCAACTGCCTGAACTTTATGGGAAAACTAATATTAAACTGCTCTCTGTTGCTGGTACAGCTGTTAGCCTGGGTAAACAAAGACAGTCAGTCTTTATTACATACTGGAGTCCTGAGATAATGACACATTAGGTGTCCCAAACACCCAGTATCTGGAGAGCAAGGTGCTTCATGGCACCAAAGGTGAACAGAACTTTTGTAGAACTTTCTGAAAATGATTGTTGGTGATGCAAGTAAATCAAGTGCCTCACAGGTCTGAAAAGAAACAACACAATGTATGACAATGAGATAAATGTAATGATGTTTTTGCTGATGTTTTTTGTGATGTCTTTAGTATTTTGGAGCGCCCGTAGCCTACGTTCAGCAGATTGTAGTGAAGGCGGCCATTTTGCCGTGGCATTCGGACCGCCT
This sequence comes from Aporrectodea caliginosa, assembly GCA_020284085.1. NCBI lineage: Eukaryota > Metazoa > Annelida > Clitellata > Crassiclitellata > Lumbricidae > Aporrectodea > Aporrectodea caliginosa. Next base: position 503,888 of record JACEVL010000139.1, read on the forward strand.
GATCAGTACCGATCTGCTGCGATCCTCTCTGTTCACAGCCTTCGATCTTCTGGACCATATCAACAACTTTCAGATGCAGAACAAGTAAAGAGCCACGTCAAGCATGTCTGGATTCTTCTGCTATTGTAACTGTAACAGAATATCTTTATCGCATAACTTAAGAGTCAGCTTTGTGTCTTTTATCTCTATCTGTTGTTTATCTATGAATGTGTTTCTGCTGTTGAAAGGTTTGTAGAAGGGGCCATGTAAATACTCTGATGCACTGTACAATTGAAGGTGATAGCTGAGTGAATGTGGTGGGAGATGGTTCATGGCAACACGCTGGTATGACAATCAGAAGGATGTGGGTTCAATACCCGTTAGCCCCATAAGGCTGACTTAGCCTTCCACTCCCTAGGGACAACTGTAAAATGAGCAGTTGGACAAATGGACACCTTGCAGACTGCCATACAGTTAAATTCAACTCCTATTAAACTTGTTATCATCTGTTACTATTACGTCATGTAATTTTACTGCATACTTGTCAGTTTGAATTAATAAACGATTATTATACTATTATTAAATGTTTAGTATGAGATTTACATGTCAGACATCAATACTTGAATCAGAGGCACAAAGATCAGATAGGATGTTTATGCTCAACAATAATATAACACTGAAGTACAAGGAGGTAGAGTATTCCATTTGTTTAACCCTTTAACGACGAGCATGCACTAAGAGTGACTGGGCAACCAATACAGCTTGTCGTTAAAGTGTTAAAGGATTAAACTGGCCGACAATTCCTTTAGTAGAACTGGCACTTGTCAAACTGACGGAGACATAGATGTCAGCCCATGATGTGTTTGACCTGAAGACTTCTTTTGACATTGCAATATGTTTTAAAAAAAATTGTTTTGTTTCTAGAGCGAGTGGGACGGTGTCTTTGGCCGACGTTTGTCTTCGGGTTTCGGAAGTTGTTAGTGACGAGAAAGTGGATGATGGTCTCTTGCCTGAGTACAACTGTCTATCATTGTCACCTGCAAGATTCTGGAAACAGGACAAGCACAAGTAAATGAAATATATATGTTTGAGCCTCCTTAATAACATACTTCATTATAAAATTTGCAGGACATTCATCTGTTTGGTAGTGCACTGGGTCTGTAATGCAGATTGTGGGCTTTTGCCTTCTGAGCAGACTCTGTTTAATGATGCTGGACAAGTTGTTCCTAAAGATTTTTCGCAGATCAGATTTGTTGACTTTATGCATGTAGAGTGATGTAAATGAAATAAATAATAAAAAAATTGATTAAATAAATTACAATTAACAGTCAGTAATAGTACTTGGGTTGAATTCATAAACTGAAAGATTAAGTAGAAGAGTCGAGGTAGACAAGACTGCCCACTCTCTCCTTTACTGTTTAACATCAACATCCATATGTTAGTCACAGAAACACTGGAGAATGTTGATGATGGAGTCACTCAGGGCTGGGGGAATTATTACTATCATATTTGCAGATGACCAGGTAATGCTGGAGTGCACGGAATAGTGGATGCACTGAACCTAACATCAGAAGAATATGGTATGAAGATCAATAAAAGAAAACAAAGGTTATGAGGTTGAGCAGATATGGATTAGAAAGAATGACTATTGTCATGAGTCGTAAATAACTGACTTCTGTTACCTATGAAGCACGATAAAAGATGACCGCAAATGCCTTCAGTAAGAAGAGAAAAGAATATTGAGACAGGGTTTCGTGTGGCCACTGCTGCATGTTATCTAGCTTGATGCCATAACAATTTGCAAATTTTTACATTTATGATCAGAGTGTTTTCTATTTCTGCTGATTTCATTGTGACTTTGTTTAGATTCTTGGCAGATGATGACCTGATTGGCACGTTGTTCAAGAAGCATGGAATGTTATTCGATACGCCTCCTACAATCAGAGGTCTGTTGTGCATTTCAAAACTGTTTTGCTCTCACCTAGTAGATGCCTTTAAGGGAACTATACAAATTTATTGAATGAATAACCGAGTACGAATCCAACATAAATTTCATCAGCAGTTGCGTGAAGATAGATTGCTTATGCTGTAAGTTCATTAGTTATGGTGCTAGAAGAATGCTGCATACGTTGCATTGCATCAAGTTTCAAGAGTATTCAAATTCTGACACAGAGATTAACCAATGCATACACAAAAGTAAATAAAAAACATAGCAAATGATGAACAGTAATACAATTACGAACTCTTAGACATTTACTACAGAATTATTCTTATCACTGGATGGAATGTAACAAAGAAGCTCTCTAATGAGCTTCTTGCATCCACCTTGCAATATATTGAAAAAATTAGTTACAAATTATAGATGATCATACATATCAAATATGTACACCTTTAAAAACGATTACTCTGCATTCCCAATATGTAGAAAACTTTAATAAATGAAAAAACTTGGAAACTTTATAGTGGTTTTGAATGATGCTATTGAGTGTCTAAGATTTGTTTATAGTGAGTTTTAATGCTTCTATCCTTGTGCTGTTGCGAAAATAGATGGGAATTGATAATTATTTTTCTTCCACTTTCATACAGGCGCATTTGCGTATTAGTGGTAAAATAGGCATATAAAAACGAGGAAGCATTCTGTGTTGGTGATAAAACATAGCTATCAGTATTTTGGTTGAAGGTACATTGTTGTTGATGATAAGGTTTCGTTGTTTTTTCAGACATTCTGTTTGGTGTACCATGGGTGAAAAAGTACCATCTGCGTAGGCGCCGTCGCATCATCTCCTATGCCGTAACCATTGCTCTCCGGGAATACAATCAACAGTAGGTTTCAGTTTCACTTTGGCTTTACATCACAGTGCATTGATTTATGTTAAATTATGCCCTTGAAATAGTCCTACAATGTGCCACAGAAATGTCCATAGACATTACCTTACATCGCATTACATTACCCTTGATTATATTAAAGTACCTTACATGACCTGACATTACATTACACCACAGTAAGCTGCATCACATTACACATGTTACATTATAGTACATAACATTATCTGGGATTATGTTGCATCATGTTGTTTAGGTTTCTGACTGGTCTGCGGGAGAAACTGGCAACAATCTACCCGCAGAGCTTCTCAGGGAATGTCTCGCAGGTCGAACATCTTGTCCACATTCACTACCACGGACATAACTTCATCGTCGAGTATACACCACTGATGTTCGCCTACGTTGTTCTCTGCTTCTATCTGTACTTCTCTGTGCGTAAGTATGTGCCAAAGCGAGGAAGGCTTGTTGTTGGATTTAGATTTAACTGTCGTTTGAGTCTGTTGTCTCTCTGATCTCAACCCAAGGCTTATCTGTTTCAGTGGGCTTAACCTACTTACGGGCATCAATCTGTCTGTCTGGCTACCTGTCTATTTCTCTTTGTCTCTCTAAATGTCTGTCTCCCATTCTTGCTGCACTATGAATAATTATGTTTTTATTTATAAGTTGTAAGAAGACATTAGATTGGATAATTCTGTTGACTATGGTAATGTATTTTTTCCTCTCAATGTACATTTTCACTTTCAGCTGTATTACCTCGGATCTGTGAGCTAGCCATGTACTTGGAAAATTTGAAAGATTTGTAGAAGGTCGTGAAACATTACACTGAATGTATGCAACATAATTTTAATGGCATTTGCAAATTACCTCACTAGAAAAGTTGTAAAAATTGAAGAGATAAGATCATTAGGTAAGAAGAACCATATATAGACGTTCATAGACTGAATAAACATCACACAGAACGTGTGCTATGAGGAGATAAGTAGAAATAATTTATTTAGATAGGAAGACAGAAGATCATTAGCTAAAGAGAGATAAGATGCTTAGAGATAAGATCAGTTGATGAGAAGAGATAAGATCAGTTGATGAGAAGAGATAAGATCAGTTGATGAGAAGAGATAAGATCAGTTGATGAGAAGAGATAAGATCAGTTGATGAGAAGAGATAAGATCAGTTGATGAGAAGAGATAAGATCAGTTGATGAGAAGAGATAAGATCAGTTGATGAGAAGAGATAAGATCAGTTGATGAGAAGAGATAAGATCAGTTGATGAGAAGAGATAAGATCAGTTGATGAGAAGAGATAAGATCAGTTGATGAGAAGAGATAAGATCAGTTGATGAGAAGGGATAAGATCAGTTGATGAGAAGAGATAAGATCAGTTGATGAGAAGAGATAAGATCAGTTGATGAGAAGAGATAAGATCAGTTGATGAGAAGAGATAAGATCAGTTGATGAGAAGAGATAAGATCAGTTGATGAGAAGAGATAAGATCAGTTGATGAGAAGAGATAAGATCAGTTGATGAGAAGAGATAAGATCAGTTGATGAGAAGAGATAAGATCAGTTGATGAGAAGAGATAAGATCAGTTGATCAAATTGTGTTGATAAAAAGAGGTAAGTTGTACAAATGCTCAGATATTGCTGATGAATTGCTCATCTATGCTGTGTACTGTATTACCAAATTATAATTATATTTTGCGCCTCTGAATGGGAAATCTGGTAGGGGTGCTATAACAAGTGTTCAAATACAATACAATAAGACACTCTTGCCATCAATTAATTCAGGTTTACCTTTTCTTCCAGGTAAGATTGAGATGGTGAAGTCAAAATGGGGCTTAGCGCTCAGTGCCGTGGTAACGGTCGTCGCCTCTCTTCTGATGTCAGTGTCTTTGTGTTTACTGATCGGTTTAACACCAAGTCTCAGTGGCAGGTAACTACTCTTGATACCCTGATTATTGCATTTTTATGGATGCATTAACCTACTGGCTGAATGAACTTTAATCTATTCTGAAGACTTCTGTAACAGCTTGCAGCGTAATTTATTAGACCTTATCCCTAATCCTTTATACTTTGATCGTAAATAAAACAAAGCTCCCATATTTCTAGTAGAACATATGGAGTGCTACTTTTTGGCTCTTGTCAGTGGTCCTAGACATGGAGCATCCCAGAACTCGTTCTTTGCTTCCCAGCAGACACTGGTACCAAATTATACTGCTTGGTTGCAGAAATAAAGTGCGAGTAAACAACTTGTCCAATGTCCAGAGTTCATTAAGTGGTAGCAGGCTAAAACCCATGGTTGTCGGAGTATGGGCCAAGCATGCTTCCAACAGTCTACCATGTCACACACCTCATTCATAATTGTGCTTAATTATAAAAAAAATTTATTTAACAGTTGTTTGTGTTCGTCAGCTTTTGTAACTTTTTGATAATGAAATTGTTTGATATTGGCAATATATTTTGATATTTGTTGTTTGTTATATTGTTTCGTTTTAGTGAAATATTTCCATATTTGGTGGTTATTATCGGTCTGGAGAATATTCTGGTTATAACGAAATCAGTTGTTACGACACCAGTTCACCTTGAGGTTAAGCTACGCATCGCCCAGGGTTTGCATTTACTTTCATTATTTACAACTTCTACGAAAAAGGATTAATTAAAGCGAGCCATAGTAGAGGTGGCTGTCACTTTGGCTTTGAGGCCCCAGTGTGGATCCAGAGGCATCAGAGTCCTCCAATCGTGTGAAGTCCAAATTAATTGTATATAACTCAATATAATATTGAGATAATAATGTATAACCTAAGAGGTCATCTATGGTATGAGTACCCCTTAAATACAACCACTATTACAGTAGGATAATGTTTTGTAGGGTACAGTATGGAAAATTAAAGGAAAGTTGACTTATTAAGCTAAGTTAATTTATAGTATCGATACTCGATAGGCATGGTACGGAAGACCAAATTACAGTAACCCATTATTAGATTTTGACCAGACTTCTCCAGTGGTTTACAATTTTTGACTGGTTTCACTCAAATGGCCAGTGACTGATGTCTAGACAAAGAAAATTAAGATAAGGTGTGTAAGGAAAATTATTGTAGGGTTAAAGTGCCTCTTGACTTTCCTGTGTTAACAGTAAGGTAGAGTATGGTAAAGTGAGATGGTGATAGTAGATTTATGACCTGTACACTGCAGTACATGACCTCATCACCAAAATTTAGGTATGTGCATTGATTTTATTTAGGAGCAATGATCGATTAATGTCTCGAGTCTCTCGACAGTACTAGAGTTTCATATTACATTCAAGTATTCAACCTCTTCTTTTGAGACTGCTATGGCTGAAACGCAAGCCTTTGCCTTCATTGACCCTGCACTATGGAACTAGCTTCCGCCTTTGACACGTTCCTGTTTATTAACTGGTGGGCCAAGTGCCTCTTTTTGTTGTCTGAAGACTCTCTCTTTTCTCTGGGTCTTTCGCACTGGGAGCGCCTCTGATTGGTGTGCACTGCGAGAGGCGCTATATAAATTGATAGATACAATACAATACTAGTTTAGACTATTGTCGCTATTCATGTTAGAATGTGAGCACTTGCATTTAGTAACTGTCACAATCAGTAGTTGGGAGGGTTAAGTTAATATAATGGTGAAATTACTCAGAGTACTAAGTTTAGTGCAGATTAGAATTTTCTACTTTTTAGTGAAAATCTTCAGTTACAAAGCAGATTTATTATCCATCTACTTTAACTTACGGAAATCTTGCTTGCTTGAGCCACAGGCTAAAAAGTCAAATCTTGCGACGACTAATTCGATCACTTACAATCATTCAATCGTCATGAAACTTGGCAGATAGACTCGCCCTCGCAGACACTTCATTCTATAAAACTTTCAGCTCCCCAAAAAGGCAAGCTTATAGAATCGGGGACTCAACTTTTCGAATCGGGGAATCAACTTTTCCGATACGCAGCGTTGCCATTGGCCGCAACAAAACGGGCGCTGCCTGATTAAACGCACGCTATGACGTAAAATGAACGCGGACTATATATTTGTAGAGGTAACTGCTTCATAAGACGCATTATAGGATAGTAGATGGATATAGTAAAAAACTTTGTTTTTACGGGCTGTATTTTATTTTTGTGGTCATTTCTAGGTCTCCAGAAGGAAGGATGGTACATTTTTAAGAATCTGATGACTGAGCTGTTAGTCTTGGCTTTCGGATTCTTTACGTTTGTTCCAGCAATTCAGGTAAAGTAGTTAAGTTTATGAATTACGATTATACAAAGAGAATACGTGAATAATGGATTTCAATGATGGATTTTATGATCAGATTAGATAATTGGATTTTGATTATTGGGCATAGATGAATAGATGACTCTAACTTAATGCATTATCGGTAGTTAGCAAGCAGCTTGTTACACGAAATCACCTACGTTAATGTGAACATGTCTACCCGGTAGCTTTGTTTGAATATGGTGGAGAATTCATGGCTGATGAGCCATGTAATGCCATTTCGCCATTAACTTGACTTATCATTGTCTCTATATTTAGTGTTTCTGTTGTTTAGTTTGTGATGAATTTGGATGCTCAAAGTTGACACTTTAACGACGAGCTGCATTGGTTTCCCAGTCACTTTTCGTACACGCTCGTCGTTAATGTGTTAATAACAGTTGACTTTTGGGGTGCTAAAATTGGAGATTTTGGAATTTGGGATGCAGATTGAAGATTGCTCAAAAACAACAGGAAGCAGGCATAGTTTGGATTGTCTTAGTTTTTGTTGTAGTTGAAATAATGTTCTGTGTTGGTTTTTCTTCTCAGGAGTTTTGTTTGTTTGCCGTTCTTGCGCTCGGTTCCGATTTTTTCCTGCAGATGTGTTTCTTTACAACTGTTCTGTCGGTTGACATCAGAAGAATGGAGGCAAGCCACGTTATCTTTGTTGAATGATGATTGCAATAAATGTGTCAATACTTACTCTACCAGATATTCCTTTGCCTTGTGTTTTCCCTCGTACCAGTAGTAGTTTGGCAGCATTTCCAGGTTGGTTGATCAATGATAAAATTCATACTCATACATACCTTCCCGTAAAGTAAATGAAATTGAATTCAGTTTCTGTTCTTTCAGCTTTCTGACCTGCACAGGCCGAGCATGCACGAAGCTGTAAGAATGGACAGTGTGGATTACAAAGGCCAAGGTGATGGGCTGAGCCATGCCATTCATTCACCCATCATGGGACGTCTCTATCCACCTTCTGCCAATGGATCTTTAAGCCCAGTAGACCATCTCCAACTGGATACAGGTTCCTCACTGAAGTTAATGCCTCCAATGCCGTCATCCGTGTCTTCGCTGGAGATCTGCGATGACTTGTTCTACATGGATCTGGACGATGAAAGGTTACCTCGAAGGATGCGTCTTCTGAACTTTGTTGCCAGATATCGGATTCTACAACGTGGAATCATGGTATGTCAGAGTTTCCATTAAAGTATCAATCATTTTAAGGAGCTGGCAATAAATATCAATCATATTGAGGAGTTGCCAGGAAATTAGCAATCACTTTTAGGCGTTACTAAAAATACCTACACAAGTATCGTTTAGTTTCTTAACTAACAGTCATGATGTTTTGTGATGCAATCATCTTATCGTTCTGCTTGTCTCTCTGAATGTCTCTTTGCTAGTCTCTGTCTGTCTGGTCTGTCTGTCTGTTTGTCTGTCTGTCTGTCCCTGTGTCTCTCTGGTAGTAGATTCACGTGAGCGTGCTGGTCCCATGCCCACAATTTGATGCCCCACTGTTCTAACCTGGACCTTCCTCCATGCTGTGCGAAGGTACAGATTGGCTCCTCATAATCCTTTACTACTACTCCAGTGCAAGTAGTCCAGGTTTAGCCATGTGGTCTTCTCCAATCTCTCAGAGACTTGTTAATTTTGCCTTGGATTCAGATTGACTAATTTTGTACAGATAGTCAGGGTTTTACATGTAATAATAAATAATACATAAGTGTATTATAGTAACTATATTATAATTCATTCATAAATTCATTCATTCATAAATTTATACAGCGCCCCTTCCAGAGGACTACTCAGAGGCGCTCCCGACTCCAGCACGGCCAAAAAGTACAGTTTTGAGCTTAGTATAGAAAGCTTCAGTAAAAGTCCCAGGGAGCAGGCGTATCTCCTGGGGGAGCCCGTTCCAGACCACTGGGCCCACCACGGAAGAGGCTCGATTCTGCATAGTTGCAGTTCGAGCAAATGGCACTAAGAGCACCCCCTTCTCTGCAGAGCGGAGGGGGCGGCGACCTTGAATACCCGAGGGGCAGCAAAGTTCCCGCATGATATGTCCTGTAATAAATGAATAAACTTTTTTTACTTTGTTTTGACTAAACCACTTATGATTAGATGTCTTAGGAATAAATTAATGAATCGAGTTTTTAAGATCTGTCTTTGTTTTTCTGCAACTCTAGACGTGTGTGATCATCTGGATTGTCCTCATCTTCTATAAGACTGGTCTAGTGGAAGACCTTGATGAATTCGGTCCAGCCTACCTGAACAAGGACCTTGATCTTCTACACCCCGGTTCGCTGCCAAACGTTGGTGATCCTGCAAAACTTGGAGAGAACTTGACCGATTCGTCCCATATATTTACAGATGGCGCTGCTTGGAGCAAGACCCCAAAAGAAGAACAGAATCGTTCGCCAGTGTCTGCCGTGTTTCAGGATCACACAGAACAGTGGCGTTCTTTGTCTCCCAATCATTGGCTGACACTCTTAAGCTACTACAACATCAGCATCTCTGGACGGTAGTTAATCAGTTTTCGTTCTTGTTTTCAAAATCGACATTTTCACCCTGTCACCTTATGGTATATCTGTGCTGATCTCAACCAGCTTTTATGGAATTTGGGACAGCAGATATTCATTTTCTCCCTGTTTTTTTAATTGTATGTATTTATTTTTGCACTTACTACACAGTCAAGGTCTGTAAATTTAAATCTGGCATGTGAGACTGGTTTGAGCAAAGAACTTGTCTTGTTATTCGAAGTCCACACAGCAGGCTCAAACCCACAGTTGGATGACAGGATGCAGAAGAATGTATAATGGGATTGAGTTGATTATGTGGAAATGCATACCTACAAATCCCTGATGGACACAGGGCACAGCAATTGACACTTCATCGTCGAATAATTACCAGTGGTGGAAATTACCTTCCATGAGGCTATCTGTCATAGGCTTGCTGGCCAATTTTATGGCATGTCTGTTAAGGTTCATGATCTTGCAACATAAAAAGTTCTGTTATCTTTTTCTGCAGATATTTGACGATTCTGCCGAGCATTCATCTGTCGATTGTGGTCAGTCCGGAAGTGGCCATCAGCATTCGCCATCCATCTGAGACGAGCACAGAGGAGATAAACCCACCACAGCACTCACAATCATGGGATCCATCTGGCCAGTTTACCATTGAGCCAAATCAATCATCCTCACTCATTCAGAGACTAGTAAGTGCCAAGTACACGTACTAGCCTCGAAATGACTCGTAAAATGTTCGTTTATAGCGCAAATTCTCACGTGATTCAGTTGGGAATATGAGACTCATTTTATTGTAATTTAAATTCTTATATAATTCAGTTGGGAATGTATATCACAGATTTACTTCTCCTGTAGAATATTATTATATAGGCATTTATTTTAGTTTCATGGCATTTGCAGCCTGGGCTGTCATGGCCTTGCTCAGTTACATGATTGCTTGAAAGAACATTGTAGTTTTAAGTCCTTTCCTAAATTGATTGACAGCTGTTGGTTATTGATGCTAGGTGGTTAAGTTATTCCAGACGGGTGGTATGCAATTGCAACATTCCATAGTCTAGTTGTCGTTGCTGAGGCTGCTGTGAATTGCCGAGTGCAATGTGACCTGTTTATGATGCACCACCTTACCACACTACACTGGTAATTAGCTGCAATATCTAAGGATAGTGATTTCCTGACCTTGAACTTACATCTGTAGGTGAGATATCCGAGGACAAAGACGGAGTTTGTAATAACCATCCTTCTTGGAATCGCAAGCGTTGCTCTGCTCTTCTTCATCGTGCTGTCGATGTACAAGTGCATGTGTTCACGTAACTATGCTAAGTGGCGGTCGTCGTGGCAACGGCGCCTTCGGAAGGCCAATCAGTACTACAAGCAGATTCGAGAATCTGTGCCACTAGTCCTGAATGGACACATCCAGGTTGGTGAAATCTAAGCCCCCTTAATCATACCATTATTAATCTGTTTCTGGGCCCCTTATTCAATCTATTCTAATCTAATCTTATCATAGGCCCTCAAGCCATTGCCATTGAAATCTAGGCTTATTAATAAAGCTGCACGAATTTAATCTAATCTATTCCTGTGCCTTATTCAGACTTCTCCAATATACCTCGGATGCTAATAATAAACTAATGGTAAGGCTCCTCAACCAAGCCATTCTAAACTAATCTAACCATAGGCTTACATCTTTTCAATCTAACCTAATTGTTAACAACTAATGTCCTTTCAATCTAATCTTAGTGTAAGATAAACGCCTACCTGATGATCTAATCCAGGGGTCTCCAAAGTACGGCCCGCGGGCCACATCCAGCCCGCTAAGGCCTTTAATCTGGCCGCGGAACTCTTCTTGAAGAAGCAAACTAAATTGGGAAAATTGAAAATTTTAACGCCTCTGTACTCTGACATGCATATTGCCAAAATCCATGTCGCTGTTTGTAAGGCCTGATATGCAATGACACCACTGCCGTGCTTAAAGAGTACAATATTCGGAGACATTATGAATCCAAGCATTCATCGCATTACTCACAATTCACTGGACAGCTGCACACAGAGAAATTTTTTCTTCGGAGTTTTGGCCCGTGGAGCTTTAGGAAGTCAGCAATGTGGCCCCCCGCTGGAAAACTTTGGAGACCTCTGATCTAATCCAAAACCCCTTAATCAAGCCATTCTAGTCTGGTGTAAACCTATGCTAATACAGTAACTACTGTATCTGGGCATTTATAAAGCGCCTATAGCAGTAATGACTATTCAGAGGCGCTCCCAGCGTGAGCACTCCGAGGAAACAGAAAAGTTTTCAAGCAACAGACTGAAGTGGATAAACCACCTGCCAAAATCTGAGCCCGAACTTGTGGGGAAGGTTATTCCACAAGAAGGACCAACAGTTGCAAAGGCGTGGAATTGAGAAATGACAACTAATCCTGGGCTAGCAATTTAGAACTATCCAATTTAATCTAATCCTAGACTAATAGATTTCTTCTCCCAGTCTAATGTAGTCACTGACTAGCAATTACTCTCGTGATGTTGTTGACGTTTGGATTTTGCTTTTCCAGGAAGTGGAATGCATCGTTACAAATGGACAGCGAATCGTCAGTTCATGTCTCGGTGGTGAAATTCGCATCTGGGATTTCGCAAGTGGAGAATGTCTGTGTGCAATTGATCGAACTAAGTCAGTGTCATGTGTACCTTATTTATTTAATTTATTATGCTTATTTATTTATATCTATATAATATATATATGTGGTATGCTTATGTGGTGAGAATATCTAATGACAATCATCAGCTGATGACATAAGGATTGTGTGATAAGTACAACTTATAGTTGTTGCGTAGGGACCCTGGGCAATTCTTCACTCGCAATTGCTCTTGCGCTTCGGCGTGAAACTCCGATTCAGTGTCCGCGCTGTAGTTGGGAGCGCCTCTGAGTAGAAATCTTGAAGAGGCGCTATAACTAGTGCTCATACATACATACATACATGCATACATACTTGCTCAAAATAGATAGCATCTTAAAAGGGTAGTAGGATGGTTGGGGATATGGATATCGTAATAAATTAAAATTTGGAGAACAACTTAATTGTAACATGAATGCGTTCGGTAGAAACAGCTTTTACTGTGATTAGACTGAATTCAAACCCTGTTCAGTTTGTTGTAATAAATTAAAATTTGCTGATCTGGACTTGTGGTGTTTGCATAACTTTATAAACATCGTTTATAATAATATTTTACTTGATTTGCTTTTCTTTCTTAGAATTGCTGCACGAAAAGTACGATCATCATCCAGTTCCTATCCAACTGAACGTCGCCACAGCAGTCGAAGCGAATCACTTGACCAACCAAATTCTGCAACGCCCGGCGGATCACAACCCATTCCGTCAAAATCTTCTAAGAGTGGCCATACCCACTCGAGCCTTAGCAGTTCCCTTGGCAATGAAGAGGCGACACCAAGTGACCAACTGAGGCATCACTCTCGACACCGAAGTGTCGACTTTGCCCTGGCATCCATTATTCCTGACCTCACGGAGACAATCGACACAGACTTCAGGAATTTTGCACGGTAATCGTAACAAAATATTTTGTAATGCGTCCTGTTTTGGAAGCACTCTATGTGCATAGCTGTTGCTCAGATGGGATGCTAGAGAATATAACTCTAGCCACATTAATAGAGAGAAAATGAATCTAAGTGAAACTATTTTTTGATCAGTTACTATGGTGTTGTAATTCAGTGATTTAAAATAACTTTATCTGGATTCCAAAGTGATTGGCTATTTGACTGATTGGTGAAGACTGTCAATAACAGGGGACTAGGAACAGATCCCTGTGAGACACACGCAGTGCAGAAAGAAGAATCGTATCGAGCAGTACCAATACCCACTTGCGGAGACCGAGTGAAGAGTTAATATGCTAGCCAGTTTAAGGCAGTACTAGAGACACCAAAACTTTAGCAGTAGCTGGTGGTTGACAGTGTCGAAAGCAGCACTATGGTCGAGGCTTACTGAGAATCACACCTTTCCTTTATCAATAGGAGAGAAGATGTTGTCCAGCATAAGGGCAAGAAAAGTTCAGGTAGAGTAACCTTCATGGTAAGCTGATTGGTAATGACTGAAATTAGGAGATAAAGTAAGGAAGAGATGTTCAAGAATCAGTAAATGTCATTAATGTTGGGTTGGATCTAAAGTTTGACAGGCTGTTGATGTCCAAGTCAGATTTCTTTATGTATGCATACAAGTATGCATTATATGTATTTATTTGTGCATGTGTATATGTGTATATATAGAGAGATGTATGCATATCTGTTTGCATGTATTTATGTACGTATGCGTATATGTATTTATCTGATTATTGTAATTTGAATACGACAATTTATATAGCATTGTCTGTAGCAAGCTACTTCTAGTATGCTTTACAAAACTGTCAGCACAAATTCTAATGCTTGGGATTACATAGCAAGTACAGTTTTAAATGTTTTTTAATACAGAAAGGCTTTTAGTTTCCTGAGTAGTTGCAGGAAGACAGTTCAAGGCACGAGGACCAGCAACCCAAAAGGCCCAATATAGCACCTATCTATTATAGCACCTGTTAGATGTGTGATGTGAAATGTATAGCACCTATCTATAATCTATATTCATTTATTCATTCATTCCGGAGATTTATTTAGCGCCTCTTCAAGAAGCCTATTCAGAGGCGCTCCCAGCCCAGCCATGGCCAAACAGAAAGGACTTTAGCAGTTGGTAGAAAGCGTACAAATTATTCTGGGGCAGTAAGCGTAATGCAAGCAAGTGCCTATTCCAAGTGGAAGGGCCAACAGCCGAGAAGACTCGACGCTGTCTGACCGAGAAGAACCTTTTAGATGTGTGATGTGAAGTGTATAAAATTTAAGATGATCTGTGTTATAGGAACCGGTCAATGGAGCAGGAGAAATCAACCACGGGCGCCACAGACAGTACCGGTGCAACGTCTGCAGCAGAGGACACAGCATCAAAGCAGCGGTTACTAAGCAACGGCTATGACTTCACGCACTTCGAGTCGTACTTTGCCGAGCATCGTAAGATGAAGCAGGAGGAGGAGCTGTATGTGTTGCGCAAGAGAGGAATGAAGCAACATCGAAACAGCTGCAGCAAAGAGGAATTCGTCGAAGGATCCCCGGGAGGACTGGAGGATGACCCAGACATCAGCAGTTTTGTTGCTGGTAATGCTAGAATTAATATACCATTAATTCGTAATCGTAATCGAGTATTTATACAGCGCTCCTCAAGATCAGAGGCACTCCTGACGTGGGCCAGTGTCTTCACTGATAAAGAGAGGTTTTCAGGTGCTGGTGGAACTGGTCAAAAGACATAGAAAAAGGTCGGCCCAGAGGGACTGAGGCAACCGGTTCCAGCTTTTAGTACACTTTCGTCAAAATCTCAAAAAAATGTCTGCTTTGAGCATGGATTCTAACCCCAACCTCACAGTTGATAGTCCAGCATGCTAACCACAATGCTCTTCTGCACTCCCAATAAAAAGTGCCCACAACTGACCAGAAATTGATAATATTAATAAAATTACTAATTAGTTATTGTGATTATCATATTTGTAATGTTGATGACGACGATACAATGATAATGATGCAAAATATTTCTGCAGCATCATAGCTGAAGTGCAGCCAAAATACTGGCAGAATTGTATTTTTGTAAAAAGAAATTGCAGCAAAGAACTATTTTGTAAAAAAGTCGCAGCAAAGAATTTTGCAGAATACTTTGTGTTCTATTAAGATATAGCTCTAATTAAGTTTATTACATTCGTTTTGAATGCTTCAAAGGTTTCAAGCACTCCTGCAAAAGGTTTTATTTGTTTTTAGCCATCTACATTTGTTTTACTGAATCACATTTTTATCAAAACCTCCTTATTTTTCTAAAATGTGATCATTGTTTCTTTAAATAATTATCACTTTGTTCTAAATTATGTTATGGCTATTTCATCTGAAAAATCAGGTTGATTTAATCTGTGAAAAAATGTTAGCCCGTTAAAAATAAAGCCTGCCCTTGATCTTGGAGTCAACATATGGCCCATGATTAAGCTAATTTTCACAACTTGACCTTTCAGGGTGATGAAAAGTGTTGAATTTACGACTTAGTTATGACTACCTTATTTGCTAAGTGCTGTTTTGTATATTTTGTTCTGCAATATTTTCATAAGTGTATTTTTTTATTTCAGCCGAAAACTTTTCGTCAACCCCAGATGACAGCATGTATGTCGAGGTTCCTGCAGCCATTTGGTGCCTAGCGTGTGATGATAATCTTATCATTGCGGGTTGCGGGAACGGAGCGATTGAAGTAACTACCGGATCATTTGATTTTTGCTTTGAATAGTTTAGACAGCACCAACTACTTTATATCATATGAGCCAATTGTAAGGAAATTATTTTGGTGTAATTAAAGTTTTGACATGGTGTCAGCGATGTCAGACATTATTTATCAATTTAAAACTGGTTTGAAACTGTCCTCTTTGACAATACCTTTACCATGCAGTCTCAGTGCCTGGCTTCTGACCTAGCTCTGAAACTGACCAACCAGCCTAGTCCTTGCAGACTTGATTTGACTAAGCACTGCTGAGTAAGCTGGTGTTCTTGGCAGCTTTTGTGTGACTTTGAAATTTAAGAGCTTTACATTATGTTAAATTATGTCTGGAATAGGGCAGTATAATGCAATGTAACTATTTGATATTGCCCTCATGTCAACGTTCAAATTTGGTCTTTTATGATCTGTTATCATATTTCCAAATTATTCGTGACTTTTTAAGGTTTCCAAGATTTATTTTTCACCTTCTTTCTTGATGGCTTGTCCCAATGGAGTTCTGCACGTGACAGTTGTTGAATCACCTTCTGTGTGATTTCAGCACTGGGCCATTTTGTCTAAATGCAGAAGTTTCTCAACAATATCTAATGTGTTGGAGTTAACTGTTGCTAAATTTGCATTTCTCTGTATATAACTGTAAAATATTGTTTATGCTTGGATTGTAAACTTTGTTTTAGTTTTGGGATGCTCGAAGTGGTGCATTGCGATGTATTTATCACCAGAACAAGTCGGGCGTAATAGGTGTCTGCCTCAACAACAGCAGGTCACATGTCTACTCTGTCTGTCTATGATGTAATGGAACGTCATTTAGCACAGATAAAAGGAAGACTTTTCATTTAACACCACGTTCGCTTTGTGTAATGAAGAACCAACAAGTGTACAGCAACTGTTTTAGCCATGTCATCAGTCGGAGAGTTTTAATTATGTCTTAAAACAGTGTTTTTGGTGCTTGCAAGGTGAACAGATGAATGTTAAAAGAATGACTGCCTATGCTGGAAGGTCATTTAAGCAGAACCAACTGTGAAGAGAGGAGAAGCAGAGTTGAGTTGAGAATTAGCTGAGAGATCTGTGGTAGAGTGTGTGAGGATCCTTAGCAAATTGCTGGGCCATTGTATTATTCATGTGTGCAGTTTGACATATACTGTATGTGTTGAATAAAAGATTGAAAGGAGAGGTCCAGGGACAGAACTCTAAGGTACATCTGAACAACAGGCAACAGGATCAGAGTAAGATGAGTTTGATGCAACTTGCTGAGAACAAATGTTAAGATAAGAATTTGTTGTCTCGATTCTATGCATCATTTGGTGTTTCAGAACCTGAAACTCCAAATGATGTAGAGTAGAGACAACAAACTACCATGATATACAACATCAAATGAAGCACTTTTATAAGGTTACATGACATGTGTTATTTGCATATGAGGTACAAAAATGTATACAGTGCCTTTGTGATATACTTAAAATGCACTCTGTTAAGTATGGTATTACTTTAAGAAAACATAATATGTACAATGTTTCTGATGTAGATTCATTTTATACCCTTTCAACTAATTGGTGTTCAGAATTGTTCTGTAAGACGTTTTTTGTTTTGCTCTAGGGTTACTGCAGCAAGGATTGACGGAACTTTGGACTTTCTTCAGTATTTCTGTTCATCACAGGCTGCAGGACTTCTTCAGCCACTGTCACTGCACAGATCTAGTAGGTTCAGTTGATTTAATCAGGTTTTTAATCATCATAGTTCTTGCACATACCCAGTAAAGTCAGAAAGTTTAATCAGAGTTAGGTGGTTCACACATAGCATGCAGGTTCGATCCTCTGTCATTTTAGTCTCAATTTGTTTTTGGTCCTTTCAAGAAAAACTCCTCAGGTGCTTCTGACCTGACAACAGCATTAGGTAAAGACAGTAACGCCTTAATGCACAATTGTTTAGCACTATTGTTTTACTCATCGTCATGAGATTATGGCACCAGTTGAGTGATACAAACAGAGTATTAATGATAAAAATGTCTTGAAGGTCTGGATGCTTTGGATGAAGGTGGGAGAAGAGCGAGTTCCTCCGAAGTACTTGCCTGCTGCATGCTGACCGCTTCAGTCAAGGCACATCAGCAGTCAATTAACCAGCTTAGTGGCAGAGGACGGTATGTCATCACGGCAAGCCAAGACCACACTCTTAAGGTAAGACTTATGAAACCAAGCTCATAGACGGCACTCTACAAATGTTGAGCCCTGTATGGGAGCATTTTAATTGATCTAATCTAAGAACTTCTGTAGCTCAACTGTAATAATTCTTACACCATCAGTTCATGGTTGCTACTAAACCAAAAATCATTGTTAATGCGAAATTTCAAGGTGAGCCAGTCAAAAACCAAGAAGGGAATTCGAGTTGGTCTCTGTATTATATGTATATCCAAACATATAAATAGCACCTATTAGACACAGCTTAACAGATGAACTTGTCATTTATTTTAAAACTCAAACATCAGGTAGGGTAGTTTAGCAGGACATGCTTTTGTGAGATTCCAGTAATGGTGCACTAGAAATGCTGAGTTACATAATCTGTCTGTAGAAGTACAAGAACGCCATCTGCCTACCTAACTCGGTGTTTAGATAGCCATGTGTGAAGTGCTTTTGCCCCTTATAAGGTAATACATACATGAACAGCAGTAGATGAAGATTCGTCTTTCTTTGCTGTTCCTCAGCTGTTTAAACCTTTTTATTTGGTGAAAGTTTTGTGTTGTCAGGGCAGCTCAGGGCTTTAGCAATTCTGTGACATTTATTGTAATGTGTGAATTTTGTGGATGTTGTCTGTGAATAGGTCTTTCGTATTGAAGACTGTTTGTGTCTCTATACGCTTCACGGACATACAGCTGCCGTCACAACGCTCTGCATTGATGCGGTCAGAAACAAGACTAATAAATCGTCACTTGCCTTTCATTACAGAACCACAATCACACTCATGTGGCTATATTTCATGAACTTTAACTTTATGTGGCTCATTGGAAAAACCTTAGCTTTATCAGTTTCAGAAATCTAAATAACAGTATAATTGTTGTCTGTCTGTGTCTCTCCCTCCATCCTTCTCCCTTCCTCCATAAATTCGTCCACCTGTCCCTCCTTGCCTCCTACCCTCAATCCACCTGACTGTCCGTCCCTCCATCTACCTGTCCGTCCATCCACCAGGTCATCAGTCCATCCATCCATCCCTCTGTGCTTCTGTTAGTCTGTCTGTCCCTCCATTCATCCCTCTCTCTGCCTGTCCATCACTTAGACCCTCTGTGCTGTCTCTCTAACTGTCTATCGATGTATCTCTGTATGTCTATCGAATGTCTGTCACTTTCTGTGTATTGATTGTCTCAGTATCTATGGCAATTTTAACAACATGTCTTTATGAATTAGATGATTAACCTCGATTTTGCCATAGTGCATCTTGTGATGTAGTTCACTGTGTGCAAATTGTTGTTGTGGTTTTCAGGAACAGTCATACAGCGTTATAAGTGGGTCGGCCGATGCGTCCGTGCGGGTGTGGGACATTCAGGTGGGAACATGTGTTCACAAACTGAGCGGTCACACGGGCGGCGTGACTTCCGTTATCTGTTCATCGACGCATGTCATTAGTGTTGGAATGGATGATCGATTATGCATCTGGGACAGGTCGAAAGGTCATCTGATCCACTGCATGCAGTTGGTGAGATATGTTTTAGGAATGTTCATGCAGTAATTAAAAGATTAAGTTGGGTTGAACTGATTTCTCTTAAATATCATTATAATTCCTATCATATTTATTGCAAGTATTATCAGCTTTTGTAATCCTCAGGAATGAGAAAATGGTCTGGAGATTGTTATTGACTTCGTGAATGACTGTGACTCTTTTTTTTCTAGAGAGGCTGTCATCCAACATGGCAACTACCACCTACAGTTTGGCGATTTTTGGTTTTAAACTGCTGTAAATATGTTTTTTGTCACTATCCAATATTGCCTCGAGTGTTTCGAATGAAACTCTTTGCCAGATCTGTCTAAAATAATACATACTTGAAAACTTTTGTACTGTATTTAGTCATCGTTTCAGTAGTCACTTAACCCTTAAACCGCCACATACTATATGGGGTTCATGCACCCCGGACGCCAAATACTTTTTTGTTGCAATATACTTCGAAACGTCACAACTCACTGAGAAACCATATATATATACATATTTACATATGTATATATATAGATACATACATATATACATATATATATATGTATATATGCATATGCATACACACATATATATACATATATATGTATAATATGCATATGCACACACACATATATATACATATATATATACACTTAGATCCAAATATGTATATATATATATGTATAAGTATATATAAATACATATATATACAAACATATTTACATATGCAAATATATATATATATATATATCCATATATATATATATATGTATCTATATATATACATATGTAAATATGTGTATACTTATATATATGCATATATATGTATACTTACACATACATATAAAAAAATATATACACATATACATATACATATATATGTATATATATACATATATATATACACACATATATATACATAAGTACATATATATATTCATATATACATATATGTACATATACCTGTACATATACACATTCATCTATATACATATTCAGTATATTCATACATATACATATAGATACATACACATATATACATATATATATAAGTATATATGCAAATGCACACACATATATACATATATATAACTAACACACAACTGAGCATCAAACTTCTATATTGCTAATTCACGCCCGCTTACAACAAACAACTGCGACAACAACGCGAGAAAAAGGACAGTTCACCCTAACCGTACCTAAAAATAGATGTTTGTGACGTCACCCTGTGACGTCAGCTGTATTATCTATAGGTCGTTAGGTGCAGCACATATACATCAGTCATCACAGACAGTCACAGAAGTATGTTGCCGACTATAGGCGGTACCGGCGTTCAACAAATAATGATATTATGTGTTACCGCCTATAGTCGGTTCCGGCGTTCTGCCAAATTTCCATGGGAACCGAACGGGTTCGGTTCCGGCGGTTTAAGGGTTAACTCTGTCAAGCCACATGACATTGTGACCTACATTGACATGCTTTATGTCATGTTGTGGGGCGCGGTGGTGTAGAGGTATGTTCGGTGCCTTGCAGCCAGAGGGTTGCGGGTTCGAATCCACCTCAAGGGGTATATTTGGTGCCTTGCAGCCGGAGGGTTGCGGGTTCGAATCTACCTCAAGCCGCCGCGTAGGGACCCTGGGCAACTCCTTCACTCGCAATTGCTCATGCGCTTCGGGCGTGAAACTCCCGATTCAGTGTCCACGCTGTAGTCGGGAGCGCCTCTGAGTAGAAATCTTGAAGGGGCGCTATATAAATATCTGAAATGAATGAATGAATGTTATCCTCCTGTGGTGTTGTGTGTCTTTTTCCAAATGTCTTCTTATTAATTACGAATCAGAAGGAAATTTTTGTTGGTCAGTACTTGTCTTCTGCCTAGGCCTGACAAATGACAAAGGGTGTCACTAGTGTTTGTCAAATTCTTAAACACTTACACTATAAAACATGGACCATCTATATGGCCCTAGATCTAAACCGCATCCTGGATCTCTTAAATTTTCTGTAAATGACTATGCACCTTGGAGTTTGGCTATACAATAGACTCTGTCTCGCTCTGAAAGACCCCTAGCGTAATAATAGATGCAGCAACATGATGCCCTCTTGTTATCAAGATTAAATTCAGCACCTCACCATGCAAACTAAGCTTCTTAACCTCATACTGCAACCTGGGAGGGTAATCTTACTTCCCAGAGCAGTTTTTCATGCATAACTTTTAAACAGGGAAAGGTATTCAAAATTTATTTGGTGACTTCCTGAATATGCTTTCCCGACACAGCAGTTTGGTTTCATAAAGTTAGTCTTGCATGATGCTGTGTGACATGACATTAAACTTGATGTCACAGTTGAAATTCCATTAGACTACTTTGACGATCTTGCAATAGATGGAAAGGCCTGAGTTGTTGCAGTAGATGTGGATTGTTGAGCAATGCTGTGAAGCACTAGGTTTTAACCTAATTGCACAAAAATTTGAGTTGATCTCACAGTCATCATCTGAAAAGCACACACAGCTTGCTAAGGCACTTGCATATTAGACCAAACTCAGCTACACTTCTTGGCACACCTTTATCTGCTGTAGAAGCCCTTCAGACCTCATTTTAATCTTGCATATGGTGGTTGCTAGATATGATGCCAGTGTACATTTGAGAAGTTCACTAAGCTCACCAATACTTCTCCACTCTTAACACTGCTTTCCCTGTTTTGGTCAACTCTGCCTATAGGTTTATGACTCTTTAATGCAAAGGGTTTGGCTTTATTCTAAGTGTGTCTCTGTGATGGTCATTTGTCACAGGCTTCCATCCCTATCCTGACAGTGTGGGTGGACTGGGTATTTGACAGCGTACATGTGTCTGTAACTTGCTGCTGATGGTTTGAATGCACTTTCCACCTTCTTGGTTTCAGCTGCGGGCACCCTATATTCTCCAGTCCTCTATGCTCTGAGTTTTGCTTACGTCCACAGTTACACAGTATGATGCCATGTTAAACTAATGGCAGGCAGAATCTGTAATTTTGCATCATAAAACACTCTCATTTATAAGCAAGAAAACTGGGCCAAACCACTTCTCGAAAGGGTTGCTGCTTATCTCTGTGCTTTTCAGTCAATGATGCCTATCTTCAAGCATGTTTGAAGAGGTTTCTGCCACACATGCTGATAAACTAGCTGTATGCTTTGCCATTGACAGAGACTCAACGAGAATTTAGCAACATTGTTGTTGAGTGGTTATACTCCGTATAATAGTTGATGTTCTACTATTAATGCCTTAGCTTTTCACAGCACCTTCTCACTGCCAGAATGGGGTGATTGTTATTATTTTTGTTGATTAGTATTAATTATTATTATTAATGTTATTAGAGTCATCAGTTTGCTTATAAATCTTTAAAGATGCAATATACTGACTGATTCTAATCTGACGATTACAGAAGACTAAATTTTTACTTATCTCTCAAGTTTTAGGTATGCGAATTTTGTTCTTGTCTTTCATTGCCTATCTGTCATCTTTGTAGCTGTATACTTATTGGGCTGACTGCCAAACTTCCTGTGGATATTAGTTACCATACATGGAACCATTTCTTTAACTATAAATTGTGTTCATTGTCTTTGTTGCAGGAAGCCGGTTATTGTAACACAGTCGCATTGCTTACGAGGCATCTTATCATAACTGGCGGTCAGGTGCGTTCGCCTCTTCTATCCATTGTTAACAGCTTCATAATATGTATGTTCTGCACTTCTGTGTTATGTTACCATTGTCTTCTATCTGTCTGTGACTTCTTTCTTATGTTAACATCTTCTTTCATACATTATTTGCTTAATTATTATGTTAGCATCTTTACTTTACATGCACCTCTCACGTTTAAGCTGTTTCAAGTTGTACATTAATGTCTTTGGTATGTTCCCAACCACTTTTTATCAGAATTCGTGATATACTGAACCATGTTTTCATAGGAAGCTTATATAGTAAATTATCATAAAAAGTATTTGTGTAGATTGGGCACATAGTCATGTTACTAGGTATGATGCTCAGAGACAGATGTGGTGTTCAGCATGTAGTAAACGAAAAAAAATACAATAGTAACCAATATACACTATACAACTGAAGAAACATTGTCAACCTGCCTTAAATCACACCTATTTACATCTTCTAGACTGCCATATTGCAGCGCTTTTGTGAGACTCTGTAGAGGTGCTATATAAATGGCCAGTCAGTTACATACACTTGTGCAGCATTTTTGAAAGATAATATTTTATGTGTTTTAATACATAATTATGTGCCTAAATAGCTTAGTGATTTCCATCTGCCAATCACTGTGTTTTCAGGGGAGCCTGCATTTGTGGGACGTACAGAAGGGAACGTTGCTTCGAGCCCTTTCCCTCGGAGACCATGATGCATCTGTGTTCGTACGACAACTTCTGGTGATCAACAGCTCGGTGGTCGTCTGTGACTTTGGGCCCCAGCTGCGAGTTATCCAGTTCACACCAGTTCTGGAAAAGGATGACTGAATATCAGACTGCATCGACAGTGGTAAAATTTTGAAGAGCTGGATCATGTCGTGATGATGCAACTCGATGTTGACTTACGTCTTATCTGAACTGCGTGTGGACTGGCAGAAGGATGCGTTTTTCCAATTACAATGAATTAGGAAGAACGGACTTCAGCTGACATGTAGAAAAGGCTTTCATTCAGTTACCATATCTGGAAATCAAATGGCGTTTTTGTTTGCCGGATGTTCTAATTTATTGCTTTTGCTAGAGAAGGTGTAGAATCAATCTGTCAGCAATGAGGAAACACATTATTTTCCTAACTCAGGATGCTTATTATTGCTATTCATATTATTTCCACTTTTTTATTATTATTTTGCATGTTTTACATTTTCTACTCAAGCTACACATTATCCATGAGAAATGAAAGTTTGTATTTAATTTTTTACCCAGTTTAGAAATGATTCTACAGGATTGAAAAAAATGTCTGGACATAAAAATTGTTAGTATTAATATTATCTCTACTTTTATTTATGTATCCTACAATTACATTATTATTTATTGTTACTAGTAGCATAGTTCAATATTTATTATTTTTAATGCTGATTTGTTAATATTGCTATGACATATTGCTATTGCCCACCAATACTAAACTTTTCAGACTGAGAAATTATCGAAACATTTAAAAAGATGTAAGCAAGCAATTAACTTTATAATACGAATATGGTTTAAGTTTTTTTTATATTGTGATCGCTTCGTTATGTTTGATACCTTTAAGAAGTTTTCTGTGACTGTATGTGTGTATCTGGCACATATAACACTTTTTAAAAACGTCACAAATGTGCTGGAACCTTGCCACTTCTGTTAAAATATTCCAAGCATATTGTTTCTACAAGATTATCGAACAATTTGGTTGTCCCTTGGACTGGTTAGTGTATGGTTCAACACAAGGTTTTGATGTAAATCATAGTTGTGAAACCCTCTTTGTGCAATGTAAGCTGTCAAAATTCATTAAGAGAAATGTGCTGGCATGATGTCTGTGTGTTGTCTATTCGAAGGGAGAGCTGCTGTGCTGGTATTTAGACGTTAAATTTGCCATGTGCGATATATTATTCTGTGCTTTAAAGTTTTCTTCGTCCAAGAATAAATAGGTGCTGTGTCCATGTTCTAATGTTTTATGCAAGTAAACTGTTTCTCGGATCTTTTCCTGTTGATTCAGTTTAAGGTGGTGTCATTGTTCTTGCAATCGGCACTTATATGTTCTTGACCTTCGTGTGATGATCGTGTGTAGTAAAACTTTGGGTCACCATGTTTGGTGGTCATTCAAAAGTCATCTTCCACTGCCCTGCCTCCTTTCCAGTGGCAATATTATAAGCTTCAGTCAAATTGTCTGCTTCTTTCCAGTTGTTAGCCCACATCTGTTCAGTTTCCTTATAGTTCTGATGCTTATAATCGCTTACACTAATTATAATAGGCTATTCTTGGGATTAAAGTACTGTATAACTCATGTTCGAGCTCTAGGTCGTCGTGTGATATTGGCAGTCCATTGAAAACGGAAGTGTATGCTTGTTGTTGGATAGCATATTCTGTCATGTGAAAATTTTAGCAAAGCAATTTCTCTTCCTAGGGCCTACCTCTGAAAACTGTTTAACAGAGACATAATAAATTACACTTGTCACTTTACCTTTTGTTACCTTTATTGTAATCATAAACCTTTTCTAAACAATTTATAAACTGTGCTTTAAAACTTAAACGTAAAGTGCCAGCTTATTCAGGAGCGCCATGTCAAGTCAGAGCGGTTGTCCAAAGATAAGTACTGTAGCAACCCCAACAAAAACATCATATGAATTCCCCCCCCCTTTGTTCGCTCCGCCATACTATCCGGTGGTCCTACCACATCTTTTCGTTACCTCAAAACTTGTCTTTACTCTCGAGGACTTTCGCACTAGGAGTGCCTCTGATTGGTGTAAATACAATACAATGCAATAAATACAATATGTAGGACATATGAAGCCCACATGACAATATTTCAGTATACGCTTTCCAAGGTCATACATATTTACGTGTGGACCCACATGTAGTTCATTCGAAGCTCATATGGGAATAATGGTGTATGTCCTATGGAATCTGGATGATGTTGCTTTTAGGGAAGAACAAGATGCTGTTGCTGTAATACCAGACAGAGAGACAGCAGATATAGAGAGTGGGGACAGGAGCTGTCAGTGCGCATGTTTAGGCTGAGAGAAATAGGAAGGCGGCGGATTGGATGGATCAGTATAAGATTTCTTGCAGAGCCTGGACTTTAGTTTTGACTGGAAATCGTGAGGAGTGGTAGAGAGACTGCAGACAAGTGATGGTGGGTGAATGACAGAAGGGATGAATGAGGAATTTGCGGAAATCCAACGTGTAGCTTTGTGTTACCCTGCCTTCCCACAGTCAATACAGTGACATTATGAATTCTCATAAATTACTAGATACTTGCTGTGTGTGGTGTTGCTTACTTACTAATAAATACATGCTCTAATAATAATAATAATAATTTTTTTGTATCTCCGGATAATTTTTATAATTCCTGAGGGATCTGAGGTACCTCGGGTAAAAAAAAAAAAAAAAAAAAATAAAAAAAAAAAATAATAATAATAATAATAATAATCTGGTGCACCCTCCTCAGTGCAGATATTGCAAGTATCAAGGAACCAGCAGGCCTGTCCAGCAGATCCGATGGCAAAAGGCCTGACGGGGCAACACATATACCCTGGTCAGATGTTATTTTGTGTGGTATGCCACGATTGTCCATACTTGTGCCGCCTCGTACATGACCCAACAGGCCGTTTTATGGGGTTCCACACTTCTTAACCTTCCTGACAAGGACTCGCGAAATTTTATATCTCGTATGTTATTCCTGAACTCTTACTAAGCTATTGTTAATTCATAGTATTATCGCTACGCTTTATCTATTCTGTGGTATTATCTAGATGTATTTTTTTATGTACACCTACAGCGTTATGTCTGTTGTTAACACATTAAACGAATATATGATGATATGATGATTCTATTTTTCAACCAGTGACCATAGAGAGCGCTCAATCCTTTAGCCTCGGATTTCATTAACGAAATTGGCCGCCGCATCTCATCTATTTACTGGCAACAGACGCGAATCAACCTTCCTTCTTCAGCGCCTGTCCATCAGTATTCAACGGTAGGCCTATAACCTCCGACCTGGTCGCTGTTAAAGGTACCTTTTCATCAAACCCTGACGACGAGGCCTGACCCTCCAGACATTTATCTCATAATACTAATCTTTAAGTCCCTGGGGAATGAATAAAATTATAATAAGACGGAGTACGTACTAGTCTACGGTGTGAGCAGTCTGAAGTCTTAATTTTTACGTCAATGGTTTCATTACGTGTCTTGCATGGTGTAAGAGTAGACTTGAAATACAAGGCGTGTCTTGTAGTTGTAGGCTAATGTGCATGACGTCTGCAACGATTCCACCAGAAGTGAGAAGTCCCCAGAAATGTGCGCTTTTTATTTCTTGCGGAACTTGCGGGTACGTGCATTCCATACATCTTATGTTGAGAAAGATGACTTTGATGATGACCTTGTTTGTGCGCTAGGACAGTAGCTTTAAGCTTATGTCATACTTTTTCTGCGTTTGGATCAGGTGGTGTGAGTTTTGGAGGATTTCTTCTGATTAATAGCAATGGTATCGACTGCTTGTGAAGTTGTGCTGACTCAACGATAATAAAGGATAGTCGTAGTCTCTGATACAACACACGACTGCAGTAATATAATTGGAATTAGTAACTTCTATCGTGTCGATGCCAGATGCACAAGACATCAACCTCTAATTAGGTCAATATCCAGAAGGGTTATCTATAGATCGTTTTAGCGTCCCTTATTATCGTTTTATAATTTATATATATATATATAATTTATATATATATATATATATATATATATTAATACCAATGTCCATGACAATTAACTGTCATCAATTCGACTTCCATTTACGCAAGTATTATTTTCATCAGTCCGACTTCTAGTTTAACAAGAAACTTTTCATCAATCCAATTTCACTTTCACAAGAAAAATTATTTTTATCAATCCAAATTCTATTTAAGCAAGAATTATCCTAATCAATCCAACTTCTATTTAACCAAGAATTATTTTCATCAATCCAACTTCTATTTAAGCATAAAATTTTCATAAATCCAACTTCTAGGCTATTTAAGCAAGAATTATTTTTTGTCAATCCAACTTCTACATGTATTTAAAAATTTTTTATTTAAGCAATAATTACAATATTGGGCAAATAATTTGGGATGCCAACACAATAGATTAACTCCAGAAGATCAGTCCACCAAGACAGAGGGTAGCCTCTGGTAGTCAAGCTGTTTCAAAAAGTAAGTCTTAAGTTGTGATTGTGAACTTAATGCAGTCTACCGGAATCGTCGAAACCTGATTCCGCTAAAGTGATGAAAATGGAGAATTTTTGAATTCGTGTAATTAATTTTTCTACCAAGCGTCTTAAACTCAGGATACTGATATAGCTAGTGGTCCAATACACAGTATATTTTGTATTATACCCCAAAGTTAGATTTTTAAAAATAATTTTGTTTTCACTCAGAAAATATTTTGAGATTGTGAAAATCTGGTGGAAATTCAAATTGGGGATGGGGTTGTGAGGATTCCCTATGGACCCACTAGAATGGCATAATGACTGAGTAGAGAGAACAAATACAGGGAGTGCCTAGGTTGTCCAATGAACATTGTAGTTACACCCATATTGTAGACATGGTGGCTGATTCAGCAGTACCCAATGTTGACACAAAGTGTTGCAAGTTTGGGTTGAGGTGTAAACACCATACCTTATTCCCTTCTGCTTGTCATTCTTTAAAACAAGACTGAGTTTAGGGTAATCCATGGCAAATAGCCAGTTGCTGGTGGCCTACTTGTAAACAATATGGCCAACCCAGATTGGGAGAGAATGTAGAGCACTGCACCTAACGGAAGTACTATCAAGTATAATAAGTAGTTAATTAGTGAGTGACAGTTTGAGTGACAGTTTAAGACCTCCAACATGGATTGGATTTCTGAGGATCCAGTTTGCACACCCACCTCTACAGAAATTGAACCTATCAATTGGTTGCTGCATCATTGTGTGCCTCTCCTTATTGTGATGTTCTGCGTTCATCTTTTATCGTGTTACGCGTGTGGTCATAGGAACCACTTTCTGATTAATTACCTATTGTCTGAATAGTTTTCTTGTAATTGCAGTGCTGTACTTTCACAATTTAGGGTGTCCATACTGTTTACAAGTATGTCACTGGCCAGCCACTGTTTTTTTACCATTCGGCAGATGCACATGAGAGTTAATATTCGATTGATATGTTATTGATTTAACTGCCCAGTGTTCATAAGCACTAAACTGTTATTGCAAGCACTATTTTAAGTGTCCAAATGCATACACGTATACATACAGTAGTTGCATGCTTTTTACATACATATGTGAACTTTTTATGTTTTAGGCAGATAAGGTTTCTAAGCTATCAATTTACTGAACTCTGCACGAGTACTAGTGACAAACTCAACTGCCTTCCTCCAATTGATGCCTCTGAATTTTATTGCGGTGTGGTAAAAGTTTTTAGGTTAACCTCAGTCGTCCTGCTTGGCTGTGAAAAGACGGTATGACGGCTAAGGGAGCACATGTGATGGAGAAGATTAGAGATGAAACCGTGTGCTGCATATGCACTGAAACCTTTGTGGATCCACGAGTTTTGCCTTGCCTTCATACGTTCTGCCTGAAATGTCTTGAAACTAATGCTGCAGTATTGAGGATAGGACCACGGCAGCTGATGCCATGTCCTGTTTGTCGAAAGGAGTTCAATATTCCTGATTCTGGACTGGCAGTATTGCAGAAGAACTTTCTTGTTGAGCGGTTGATCGACATCGTCAAAGCGCCAAATTCTGGAACGAGTAAATCTACAGGTATTCCATGTGAGGCATGTCTGGAAGAAGTAGATCCTTGCTTGTCAACTGCAGTTCAACCGGCAGAAGTGTACTGTGCAGACTGTCAGCAGAAGCTCTGCAACGAATGCTCTGTTCATCACCGGAAAAACAAAATGACAAAACTGCATAACATTAGTCGACTTGATGACGATTTCAAAGTAAAGCTCAAAAACTGTGTGAAGAGATGTTGCAGAGAACATTGGTCAGACATTTTTGTCTATTGTTTGGATTGCATGGATGACTTCTGTCCACGTTGCTCTGTTCTTGTTCACAATTTGCACCAATCTTCGAGCAGGGGAAAGATCATTGATGAGTACAGTGAACTAGTTGATGCGATTGTCAACGAATTTATGGATGTGGAAAATAATGCCCAAAAAGTGAAAGAAGAAGTGGAGAAAAAGGAAGATGCTTGCATTAAAAAAATGGATTTTTTGGCAAAATTAGTTACTGAGAGAAGTGTAAAAATTAAAAAGCTTGTAGATTCCCATACCCAATTGCTGCATGATGAAATTAAGTCAAAAAGGCAGAAAATGTTAGAGGATATTAAGTTTGAGAAGGAACAGCTTGAAAAGCTGCAGGCCAGTGTGATTGGTTATCGTGAGGACTGCACTGAAAGAAAAGAATTTCTTACTATTGAGGCTGTCATTCTGACCATGAAATCACTGAAAGCAAAAGCTCAAGAGCTGACACAGCTACGTGAAGCTTTTTTCAATCACTTCGATTCTGATCTTGTGGAAGTTGCCCTCAAAGAGTCGGATATTGATGACTTTCTTGGGAAAACTAATGTCATTGGACAGGTTGAAGGTACTTACTTCCACCTTTGTTTGCTTATCAGTATCAACAAAATAGAATGTTTTATATGTGCATTATTTAAACATGTTAATTTACTCATGTATTGTGTATTTAAGGAGTATTGTTGTTATACTGACAAGCAGACTTGGGCATTTACGAGTTTCTTACGGTAATAGACTTGTAATATTAAGCATCTAGATAACACTACACTACATGTAAGTAACTGACAGCATTAATCACAATGCATTGAAGCACTATACAATGCAGAAGTTGTTTGAAGTCCCTTCAGAAACCAATTTCCAAGTACACAAGACTTGCACAAGTGTAATCTAAGGCATTTAGGGCCCTTTTGGGAGTCAATAGCCAATCTAAGTCAGCATTCAGTGGTGGGCATTTAAGATCCTTTGGGAGCCAATAGACAATCTAAGTCAGCCTAATATCTAAGTCAGTGGTGGGCATTTAAAACCCTTTGGGAGTCAATAGCCAATCTAAGTCAGCATAATTATCTAAGTCAGTGGTGGGCATTTAAGATCCTTTGGGAGCCAATAGACAATCGAAGTCAATGTGATTCTAGCATTCTAGGGCCCTTCAGGAACAAATTTCCAAGTCAGTGTATTTCTGGGACATTTATGGCACCTTAAGGAACCAATATTACCCACTTCTATCTTTATGTTGTGTCACTTCCTGAAAATAAGTGCACTAGCTCAGAAGGCGTTCAGTGGCATATTTTAATGATACTGGTTTATGGTGGTAATATCACTGGCATGTTTAGTTTACACCATGTGTTAATGGCCATGTATGCAGCACTTTGAGAGGTTTTTAATGGTGCTATGAATTATGTGAGACCCATCTGCACAAAACCAGTCCTAAGTCGAATTTTTCGACTTTTGGAGTATAATACTGTTTTAAAGAGAAACACGTCCTCTTTATTATCAATGGTTAAAGTGGTTTGGGTGAGCAGTGGGAACTCCGGAGAAGAGTTTTATTGGAACGCATGTGTTATCATGGCCAAATTGCATGGTGAGCAGTGGCCCGTGGGAACACAAGCAAAATATTTCCAGAGCAGTGGGAACACCGTTCCTACAGTTCCCACACCACTTTAAACGCTGTTTATAATGAAACCAAAATTATTATAATTTTTTCTCAGTCCTAGCCGAATTTATGGATAAAAAACTACTTGTCCTTGCTAAAAATACCATGGACAAAAAGAGGCTGGTAAAATGGCCTAATTTTGGTGCTTTTGCACGAAATTTAAAATCATATAAACGTGGTCGAAATCATCCACTTCACTTTTAAACCACTAGACCATCATGCACTGTAACAAGTATGTTTCTTTGGAATAGGAAGCGGTTTTCATAGATTATTAAAATCTACTTTGTTTATGCCCAAGTACCAGAGTACAGATGTTCATGTGACCTTGATGTTTGTGAAGAAATATTTAGTTGATTGAACTGTTACATATTTGATTTACTGTAGATACGCGAGGTAATCTCCAAGAATCTGCTCGAAATCTCAACGTCATTCAGACAATTATGACGAGAGCCTCGACAGATGACAGCAAAGCAGTCAGAGGAATTACAGTCTTAGGCAATGAGCTGTTTGTAGTTCACGAGGAAAGCACAGACCTGTTTGTATATGCTGCGCGTACTTTTGAGTATATTACGGACCTGAAGGTCAGTGAGTTGAATGATCCACGCGACATTGCGTCATGCAAGTCTAACAAGTGTTTGTACATATTTGACCGTGATCATGATGACGGACCATACCGGATATTTTGCCTGGATACGGTAGGATGCATTATTCGGCAGTGGACAACTGGAAAGAGCGACGGTTCTCTGTCCATAGCATATGATTCTAATGTTATTGTGGCAAACAGGAATGGAAATATTCTCACAGAGTATTCAGAAAATGGACAAATCCTCAGGATATTAGTAATACCTATCAAAGACTGTGTTAATGGTTTTCTTCATGCTCAAAAGCTTCATAGCGGTTTGTTTTTGATCTCGTACAGTGGTGAGTATAACCAAAACGGTTTGAGTTTGGTGGATGGTTATGGCCATGTTTTGAAGAGTGTCAGTGAGACCGAGGGACTTTGGACTGGTTTAGATGTGCCATGTTTTTTTGCCGTTGATGAAGCAGGATCTATCTTGCTTGTTGATAAAAATAACAGGAGAGTACTGTTGTTTAGCGATGATCTTGAGAGAAGTGTTGAACTGGTTACGAGATACAATGGCTTGCATTTTCCACTCAGAGTCTGTCTCGATGAAAGGAATGGGCGAATGTTTGTTGCCGATAACTGGTTTGACTTTAGAGACAAGGAGTATAGAAATGGCAGAGTTCTTGTCTTTCAAGTTAATAACGTATTGAAATGTTTGACCAATGAATTTCTAAGTTTTAAAAATGCTGAATGTCCATTGGCTGAATGAGGAATTGTTGGTGCGGCTGGATTAATACATGATCAGATGTCGTGTTTCAGATTGTTGCTTGATCAACTGAATATTGACCAAAGGTTATTGCTGTTGGTTTTATTGAGTTTCTGATCATTTTTATTAGCCGACTCCTAAGACTTCTGTAGCACTTTCTAAATAATGCTCAGGACATCAGCCGATGACACTCCAACATTTAGTAGCATCTGTTGCGACAGCAATTAAAATGTTGAAAAAGTTATTATGCTTAATTTTTCATTAATACCTCCTGTTTTCCCTGCTAATTGCAAATCTTCGATCTGCCCTTGCCAATGCCTATCCATATTCCAGTCAGTTAGGTTTTTAATGTTAAACTTGCTAATCATGCAGTTGTTCATAACAGTCAAATCAGTGAAACACAGGTTCATGCAACAAACTTTACATGGAAGAAATTGGTTTTAATGTTACTGATGAAATTAACAGCAAGTGTGGTGGATATGTTTATGTCACATTTCTTGAATTTATCTTCTACAGTCTCAATTGAAGCTAAGTTAAGGGAGAAAGTATTTTATGTGGTCTTGTAGCATTTCATTTGTTGAGGGAGTTACTGTAGAAACAAACACAACCACGCAGAGGGGTGACACTTTCTAGAGGGTAGCAAAAATTAAAAGAATTAAAAATTGAACGTTAAATTTGATTTAAAACTGCTCATGAGACAACAGTAAATAAATGTAAGTAAATAAATATAATTAGAATGATATTGGTTAAATTTAAAACCCTTTGGAACATAAATATTGGGGGGTGGGACACAAAACTTGGCCTAGTGGCAACACAGATCGTTAAATCCGTCCATGATTGCAATGAATGAGGTTTGATATAAAATATTCTGCCGTATTGCGCAGATACGGTAATATGCTATTTCTTGACCGTTTTCATCGTTTTGTTTTTACTTTTTTGTAATTTGTTATGCATGTACTTTTGTTCTCATGCGTTTATCATTCATCCTTGCACATCAGGGTTTACAGCCTAGCTGGCACGATTTTTTTTGTTCAATTATTACCTTAAAATGTTGTGTTTAGGCCTACTGTTTAACAACCTTCAGGTAGCAGGTGATTGAACTTCATGTTCTGTAGGTTTTGTAACTTTCTTTGGTGATGCTGCCAAGTAACTATAGTTTTAAATTTCCATTGGTTTGTTGTTAAATTTTCTTTGTCGATGTGAATTTTAGTGCCCTTGGAAACATTAAGTCAACTGTTAAGTTTTTGTAATTAAGTTAATTAGCTGCTGTTATTGACAATCCTTAATTAAACATGACCTGGAACCAGACGTCATATGCCGAGGTAAAGAAAATTAAGTCGGCAGTGTTGTTACAATTTCGGCGGTCTAGAAAAGGTGCTTTTTGGATAGTCATCCCTGTGAAACGCCCAAACAATGACCTACTTTGGACCCTCCTTCCTTGTCCACATTTAGCATTACCCTCCCCATTCCCCTTTTGGGCAAAGTAGCCTATAACTTTACCGCACAAAGTGGCGGTGACCAATAATATTCTTTCCTCCAGTGCAATCTAGGACAGGATGGATAACAACAATTTATGCAACATAAAACAATAAGCTAACGTGAAAGCATCTATCAGCATTGATAAGTGTGCAAAGATACATTACACGGCCATTCAATCGTCATTGCTTGAACTTCCTTTAAACCAAAATAACGCTGCATAAAATATTGTGGTGCTGGGCCAAAAGGGGAACGGACATTATCCCCCCCCCCCGGACATTATCCCCCGGACATTATCCCCCCGGACATTATCCCCCGATTTTGCGTAGGACATTATCCCCCCGGACATTATCCCCCCGATTTTGCGTAGGACATTATCCCCCCGGACATTATCCCCCTCTGTGTAAATATATGTATATGTACATATAATGTATTTATATATACATGTACATATGTTATCCTATATTTATATAGATATATATGGATATATATATATATGTATATATGTATATAACTTAAGACTTGTTAATGTCGCTCAGTTCATAAGCAGTACGAAACACTAATTTGACCGCCAGACCATTTATTAGCAGTACGCCACAGCCCTCTAGAACATTTTAATCCCGACAGCCCTATTGTAAATTTGACACGAGGCATTCCTGGCGTAAATTTGACACGCGGCAAGAATATTATACGATTATATCTTAGACTGGGGGGATAATGTCCTACCCTGGGGGATAATGTCCGGGGATAATGTCCAGGGGGGATAATGTCCTACACTCGCCAAAAAGTGCTGGTGACTGTCGCCAGTTTTTGTAGCAACTGAATTACTAGTAGGCATAAGCAATGTAGCTCCCATCATTATGGCAGTGACAACATGGACCAAATCTTACAGGTACAGGTCATAACAAGGAGAGATGTTACTTTTCAGATAAACAAGAAACCTGTTTTAAGCTCTTTCGGTACTTTTAGCTGAAGTCTGAAGCACATAGATCCACTGATCAGCCAGATGGAGAACTTCCCAGAACGGAAGTTTCATACTTCTTTCATATCAAAGCAGTCAACTTCTGAGGTGGCATCACAGTTTACTGTGACGTATTGTCATGCGTGTTATCAACAACAGTCATAGTTGACAAACCATACAAACCTGCAGTTGACTTATTCAGAATAGATTTATAAGGAATATCCAGTGCATGTCATCCATTTTTACTGTCTACAATGTACACTACTCTACATTTGTCATCAAACTGATAATAATCGTCATTAGTGTCATCATCATTAGTAGTAGTAGCCGGGTTTTCCAGTCAGCCATGAAGTTGTTGGATGTCAACCAGATCATCAAAGAACAGATACCAGGCCAGCTGTGTCCTATTTAAACATATATGCCACAGGCCAGGACAGTGTAGTAGAACAATGGTGAAAATGGTCAATTATAACTTGGATAAATGACTGTCTATCCGAAACCCTGCTATCTACACAAACTACCGTATACCCGCCACGCTATATTGTCCATTTTGCAATAATATTATTATGTCATAGACATTATGTATAAAAACGTGATCATTTCCTGGCACCACATGCAGATAAAGATATGCAGCTGGACTGTTGTTGCAGTGACACAGGGTATGGATAATGGAGTCCAGCAGAGGTAGCCTATGGAGCTAGTTGGAGTTCGTTGGCTCTGTGCTTCCATCAGCCTGAGCTTTCTGGTGCAGCTACCACTAGGCCTATATGCTTAACATATTGTGCTGGTAAAAGTCATCTTCTTTGAATATATCTAGATCTCAATCTCAATGGAAAAATGCGTGCCACCTTGAACACAGCAGTTACGTTGCCAACACTAGCAGCCATTGGTAAAGCCTCGCGAATTATTCCTGGTAGGTCATAGATTGTCATTGTTTCTCCAGTAGCCTGTTATTCTTCATCAATGCATCAGAAGAGGAATTAACGGACTTCTCTAGAGGTCCGTAGGCTAGACGGACAGATCCAAAGGTTGGAGTGTATTAGCCTACTGCACTGAGGCGGAAATAACAGTAAGACAACTCCATTGTCCTTTGCAGTTATCAAGCACTTGAATAGAAAGGTGTGATTCATGATTGTCGAGAATCACTATTAAATAGGCTACTGGTTTGTTGGGACAACATCGCACGCCTTTGACAAACTGCTGCATACATGCTAGGAATTAAGATCATCCATCCATCCATATGGTGTCGCAGGACCGATACAACCAGCAGGACCATCTCGAACAAAATGGTCGCAATAGTTGACACTTTGAAAGATTAGTATTGGAGGAACGGCATTGCCAACAGCATTACTGGAAGCGCCTCTGATTAGGTTGTACTGTGAGAGTCGCTTTATAAGTCCGTAAATAGAATAGAATTACGACAACAGCAAGTATAACAAGGCTACGGCTCAGCTGTAAGTTGCTTGTTTCTGTAGATGACGTCAGCTTCTCGTAACCAGGCAACGAAGTTTACGCGGCGCGAAAAACAATTTGATTTTGAAGAAGCGCAAATAATTCGAGTCGTCTGCTATCGATAAAGTATAGGCTTAGTTGGCCTGTATAGAACTTCAAGCGGAGAGAACATAAAGTTCGCGTTTAAGGCCCAGTTTTTTTAGACGATCGAAGTCGTGACAAAGGCGCAATGACGGGAAAGGCACAAGTTCACTGGTAAATTCCGTTTGGTTTCTATCTATTAAATTGATACTTGTATAACGACATTATCGTAAAACACAATGCTACCGTCGATTGACTCTCTTCTAAGCAAAATCGCATTCAGAAATCACAATCCTTATTTTGGCTGAGCCAGTCGAGATGCGTAAGGCCCCACGAAGAGACCGAAAGACATGCAGCAGAGGATACAGAATCCAAAGAAGGTTTGAGTCCCAAAATAGTGATATCGGAGAAATCACAGGTCTGTTCTAGGCAGAGAATTCCGGAGCTGGAAGCAAGTAAGTCCGGGGACCGGACTTCAGGGTTCTGACACTCGGAGTAAAACGATATTTAAATTGTTCGATGAGGATACAGTCCAAGAAAATACCGTTGTAGTTCTTAACTGTTGACTACGGTGATGAAGACAATGATAATGATTATGAAGATAATGATTCTGATGATACTACAATGCAACTGACGTGTGATAATAAATTGTATTGTATTGTATTTGAAAATGTATAAAGCGCATCTTACAGTATAAGCTATTCAGAGGTGCTCTCAGCGTGACAGCCACGAGAGAATAACAATAGTCTTCAAGCAGTGGGAAGATGAGGGAGAGACCCCAGCCGAACTCTTAGAGCTTAAAGATGGAGAAGGTCATTCCAAGAGGAAGAACCCACAAAAGCAAAGGCACGATGTTGATAATGCTTCCTTTCAAAGTTCATCAGTGCAACTTGGAAGCGGGCAACAGAAAACATCAAATATGATTGTGACCACAATGACAACGATGATGATGATGACGATGATGATGATGAATATGCTGATGATAATGATGATGATGATGATGATGATGATGATGATGATGATGGTGCTGATGGTGACAATGATGACAGCTTTCATATTAAAGATGATAATGATGATGATAATTATGAGTAGGCCTACGACGATGACAATTGAATGGCTTCCTGTTGAATTCAGAATAAAATTTAAATTGGCCTGTTTGACCTACAAAGCCCTCAGCACCAACACACCTACCTATATTCATGCACTACTAACTCCTTACATCCCTCATCGTTGCCTGCGATCATCAAGTACAGGTCTTCTATATAGCTGAGCCACGATGCAGAACAGTTATGGGCTCTCGTGCATTCCACGCCTCTGCTCCAAAGGAATGGAATCGACTACCACTTTTCTTCGTACCTCAAATTCACTTCCTTCCTTCAAAAGCGGCTCAAAACTCACTATTTCTCCTTGGCTTTTAAGGATTTAGAAATCTAAGTGCATCTTCACCCGGCGGCTGACTATCCGCGTCTCAGATTCACATTTCGCCATTTCGGTGTGACCTTTCGCGCGTTACAAATTTATTAAATAAATAAATAAATAAATAAATGAAAATGCCTCTCGTGGATGTGTTGTTGCAGGTACTGTGGGGACCATACGAACATGGATCCGTTTCGATCGCTGTTCAACGCAGCCTCATCTGAGAAGGAGGACCTGATGTGCCTGAACGAACGTCTCGGGGACCTTCTGATGAAGATCGAAAAGCTTCGATCGGACTCTGGGAAGCTGGACAACTCCGAGTGGCTGAGGGCGATCGCCTGCCTCGAGGAGGAAATCAAGAAGCTCAAGGCCTTCTACGAGGCAGAACTCAGCAAGACCAGGCCAGCAGCCCACACCATAGTCGTCGTCGTCATCATCATCATCTTTTACCTCCTCTTTATCATAGCTGTGTTGCCTGTGGTCATCAATCATCATCATTATTGTCTTCATCGTCATCGTTGGTTTCGTCGCCATGATTGTTAACATCTTCATCATCCATCTTCATCGTCATCATCATCATCATCATCATCATCATCATCATCATCATCATCTTCATCGTCATCGTCATCATCATCATCATCATCATCATCATCATCATCATCATCATCGTCATCATCATCATCATCATCATCATCATCATCATCATCATCATCATCATCATCATCATCATTTTATCATACTGATCATCATCGTCGTCGTCACAAAGGCGCTTGGAACGTGACAAAGAGATTATAATGTATTCCTTTTTGTTCACTTTCTGGTTAATATTAATTTTGTGTTTTTGTCGTTTGATAGACGAGAGATCGAGGTTGCTTTGGCCGAAAAGTCGGAGGCCCAGACAAATGTCGAGAAGTGCAAGAACTACACTTGCTACCTACTAACAAAGTAAGCACTATTCGTCCCTAAGATGTATACCCACGATGTTCAAATGAACCTATAGGTCTACGCCTAGTTCTATAATAGACAGTAATCAATAGTTAACTGGACTTTTAGCAAGTGTTTCGGTGGCTGATCCAAAGATTTGGAATTCGTCGCCCAGTTCTGTGTTCTGTCAGTTTTTAAAAGTTATGCAAGTAAAAGCCCAAGGCTCGTCTGCATCAGCTTTGTTATTGTACACCGTAGAGTTTGACTTTTCATTTCGCTGACCTGTTTTTGACCGGACTTCTCAAAAGCATTATGATTTTTGACTAAGCCCTAGAATTTATCTCTCGATTGATGCCATGAGCATTATGACAACAGAAGTCATTAGTTTGGATTGGCACTCAGAGAATTACCAGATAAGCTAGCATGGGCGGCATTTTTGTGAGGTCGCCCGCCTACTTTAAAAGGCGCGTTATTAAATTTCTAAATAGCTTACTAAATAATTAACTAACTATCTGCCTTTAACGCGCAGCTGTTAATTTAGTGAAGTTTGCGTAATTGGTAGTACCTGTTAGTTTTATTTAATTATCAGTTGCACTTAGTACGCTCTCAAGATCAATCACACAAGGTGGCTTATTCTGAATCTGAGCCAAGGGTGAACATGCAACAGTCTATATTTATATATGCAGAGTTCGCGCAGAAGGCTCGAATCCACAGTCGTTGGATTAGAGACTCTGTGCGTGCAGCTGATGACGTGTAAGGGTATATAGCATAATCGTGTTGCTGTAATTGAAGATTGGACGATGAGCAGAAGGAAAATCAGAAGAGGCGGGATGAGATTGCCGAGTACAAGTGCAGTCTGTTGGCCAGAGAAAGGGAAGTGGCTGAGCTGACCAAGTTCGTTCAGTGTCTCAAAGCAGAACTCGAACTCATCAAACCGAAGCTCGACAAGTACGAACGAGAAGCAGAAACCTACCGACAACAGTAAGTGGCTTTACCATGATTATAGCTGGTAAATGACAACAGTAAATGGTATTAACATA
Source organism: Aporrectodea caliginosa (assembly GCA_020284085.1). Taxonomy (NCBI): domain Eukaryota; kingdom Metazoa; phylum Annelida; class Clitellata; order Crassiclitellata; family Lumbricidae; genus Aporrectodea; species Aporrectodea caliginosa. Next base: position 544,525 of record JACEVL010000139.1, read on the forward strand.
AACTACGACAACTCTACGTGGTATTATCACGAACATAGTATGTAACTATACTACCACAAGACTAATGTAAATTTATTATAATGATTATAAAATTATAGTTTCTGGTACATAACGACAATAGTAAGCTACGTGGAACTTCCATGGACATAGCGTGTAACTGAACTGCGACAACCGTACGTGGTATTAACATGAAGACAGTGTATACCAGGACTTACCTTCACTTCCAAGTTACTCTGGTACCAAATTAAACTGCTTGGTGGCGAGGAACTTGTTGAGGGTCGTTTCATGGAGACCGATGAGCAGTCGCGAACCATCAATCGTCGAATAACAGGCCAAGCGCGCTACCGATGAACCCACCATGGCGAGTTATAAGTGGAAACGTTGGTTATAAATGTGGTTCTTGCTCTTCATAGGCTGGACTGCGAGCGAAGACTGAGACAAGATGCCGAAGACAAAGTGGAGCAACTTTGTACGAAGCTCAACTTCGACACGAGACTCCATGAACAGGTTATCCAGTTACATTTCTCATCAGCCATCACTTTTTGTTATGAGACTGTCACGGTGTCACCTCTGCATTTGTCAGGTGGTTATATAGCGACAGGATGTGCATACTAGTCTAGTGGCTAGCGCTCTGGACTTCAGTCGGAAGGTCGGAGGTTCAAACCCCGCCCCGTTTGTAAACTTTTCGAGACTTTGGCTTCACTTGAGCCATCTAGTGCACTCAGCCACAATGAGTACGCTGACCTTGCACCTTCAGTGGAGAGATCAGAGGAGGAGAGCATTGGCTCAGGTTTTCATATGCCGAGGCTAAAAAATGAAGTCGTTAGCACTTCATGCCTAAGACTGCCTCTAGCTACACGAATTGCTTTTTTATGCGACGACTTTTTTTATAACAGAAAATCTGAGACCTTATCTTTAGCAATAATTGCTTGACCTATTTTCACAAACGCTTGATTTATTTGCAGAAAGTGCTTAAACTATTATATCTAGCGAGTTTTTGACCTATTATCAGCAAGTACTTTATTTTTTAGCAAGTTCGTGACCTGAACGACCGGTTGGAGCATGCGCACAGCATCATCGAGATGCTGAACGCGAAGCTGCGAGAGTTGAACGAGAACCAGAATCGGTTGAACATCCCGGTCCTGCTGCAGAAGATGAGGGACCAGATGCAGGAGGAGTTCCAGAAGTACCGCCTGGAGGTGGAGCAGGCCGTCAATCGTACGATCGGAGAGATGAAGGCCAAGCTGGACGCCAGGCTGTGCGAGAAGCAACGGCTGGAGGAGGACAGGGACAGGCTGGAGGACATCGTCTCTAAGCTACAGGGACAGATCAACCAAATACAATCACAGGTACGTTCATAGCAATCATAGGTACATCCAGAGACACAATCACAGGTACGTTCATAAATGTACACTCAGAGATACAACCACAGGTAGATTCACCATTATACTTACGGATACAAATACAGGTACAATCAAAGGTAAAGTCGTACTTACATTGATAGATACAGTCACAGGTAAACTCACGATTACAATCATGGGTACATTCACATATGTTGTCATAGGAACAGTTGCACTCACAATGACTGGTAAAGTGTACAGTCAGAGGTACAAACGTAGGTATGCTCGACAATACAGCCACAGGCACACTTAGAGATATAATCACCAGTACATCACAGATAAATCATTGGTACAATGAATATTCTTCTTTATTAATTCAAACTGACAAGTACACAGTAAGATTTCCACTACACAGCAGTAACAGACGATAACAAGTTTAACAGGAGTATGATTAATTGTATGACAGCCATGCAAGGCGCCCATCTGTCCTACTACTCATTTTACCAGCGCCATCTGGCGAATGGAAGGCAGGGATGTTGCCATTTATTCTATGAAAGATGCTTCTCTTTGCAGCTGAATGCGGCAATCCAGAGCAACCAGCAGCTCCAGGTGGCGCTGCAGAACGAGAAGCTGGCTGCGGCGCAGAAGCAGCGAGAGCTGGAGACGCACCTGAGGGACTCGCAGGACTGTCTGATGCAGAAGATCCGGGAGGTGGCCGCCGCCAGGGAAGTCCAGACGGGACTGCGCAGTGAGATCGAAGCGCTCAAGATCTTCATCGAAAGCGAGGAAGAAAAGTACGCAAGACAGTCGATGGCTTTAAGCAATCATTCAGTCAATCAATCGGTCAATCAATTCATCGATCAATTGGTCGGTCAACAGTCAGTCATAGAGTCAGTCAGTCAGTCGCAGAGTCAGTCAGTCAGTCATACAGTCAGTCAGTCAGTCAGTCAGTCAGTCAGTCAGTCAGTCAGTCAGTCAGTCAGTCAGTCAGTCAGTCAGTCAGTCAGTCAGTCAGTCAGTCAGTCAGTCAGTCAGTCAGTCAGTCAGTCAGTCAGTCAGTCAGTCAGTCAGTCAGTCAGTTGCAGTCAGTCAGTCAGTCAGTCAGTCAGTAGAGTCAGTCAGAGCTGTTCAGTCAGACAGTCAGTCAGTCAGTCAGTCAGTCAGCAGGCAGTCAGTTGCTCAGTCATACAGTCAGTCAGTCAGTCAGTCAGTCAGTCAGTCAGTCAGTCAGTCAGTCCAGCAGTCAGTCAGTCAGTCAGTCAGGTTGCAGTCAGCAGCTGCTCAGTCAGTCAGTCAGTGCTGTCAGTCAGTCAGTCAGTGCAGTCAGTCAGTCAGTCAGTCAGTCAGTCAGTCAGTCAGTCAGTCATAGTCAGTCCGTCATAGAGTCAGTCAGTCATGGAGTCAGTCAATCAGTCGTAGTCAGTCATTCAGAGTCAGTCAGTCAGTCAGTCAGTCAGTCAGTCAGTCAGTTAGTCAGTCATACAGTCAGTCAGTCATACATACAGTCAGTCAGTCAGTCATAGTCAGTCAATCAGTCGTAGTCAGTCAGTCAGTCAGGGAATCAGTCAGTCAGTCAGTCAGTCAGTCAGTCAATCAATCAATGGTAACTGAGTCTGGACTGCATTCGACATAGAGGTAGCCTACACTGTGTCTTCGAAAATGGGGTCGGTCTAACAATCCCCTCGTTCTGGCTACGGGAGGAGATGTATAGGGTGCATATTCTTCTGTTTAAGGTTGACCGGAGGATGTCTTCCACCTGTCCCTTGCAACGGAACTCCGCTGGTCTACGCCACTCATGGATTCCCGAACCGCAACATGGGATGCCGCACCTCAACGAATATGAGCTTCCACCCACCTCTCGTTGGAAACAAAGGACTCACAGGTAACTCTATCAAACACTTATGCCAGTCAAGTGCATAGGGTAAGGTAATGATATGGCAAAGGGAAAGGCAAGGTAATGTGGGGTACAGTAAGGTGTGATAGGTATGGTAAGGCAGAGGAAAGGTACGTACGGGAAGCTAAAGTAAGATGAGATACATGCAACAGTAAGATAGGAAAGTAAGATTAAATAAGCTACTGTAAGATAGAAAAATAAGGTAGGCCTAAGCAAAGATGAGTTCAATTACCTTGCTTTCCGTAATGTACGGAAAGCAAGGTAATTGTAATTAGACCTCATATAGAAACAGCAGCTCGCATGTTGCTGATGTCGAATGGTTAGCAATAAACAATGATAGCAATAAAGTGACAATCATTCAAGCAGGCAGTGTTGGCGAAGGATCTCACCCGATCTATTCATTGAAAAAATGAGCAGGGTCCACAACTCCACATATAGCATAATTATAGCACACATCCCACAAAGGTGGATCAATATTCTACTCTTCCCATGGATCCAATCTGAGTTTAGAAGAGGTCATAGAGTGACCTATTACACACTTGATCTTCGCTCTTTGCACTGGTTGTCTGAGCTTGGTCGATGATGACCTGGCTCCATTGCCATCCAATTGCTAACTAGGCTCCACTTTGCTTAACGTCACTGTGCTCACCAGCGGCGTATCAACAGCGCCAAGCACTTTCCTCTTGACAATTTATTTTTCAGTCGAACTACTTTCAGCTGGTGTAATTTCGTTTTCTTCAGATGCTTTTGAGATTTATTGACGTTTGCGAAGGCGAGTCTCTTCTGTGGTGACACGAGATCGAGGCCGATTGTGAATAATCTGGTGTTCCGAACTTAGCTTTAGAGTAGCGCTTTATAAATGTGGAGTTTATGATTACGATGTCTGCAGGAAGAATAATTTTTCAAGTTGTTTTGTTTTTTTCAGCCAATCGACCGTTGACTTCAGGCGGACAGGTCAGTTGATAAGGGACACTCTAACAAAAGTTTGAGCTGCTTGTCCAGCCCTGTATGTCTGTCTTGTCTGTATGTCTGTCTATCTATCTGTCTCTGTCTGTTTCTCTGCCTCCTCTTTCCAAGGTGCGTGTCGTTCAGCTGTCTTTTAATTCTCGATTCCTTCTAAAGACTGATCTGAAAGTATTACCTTTGCTTAAATGGCAACCGTTAGGCTAATTGGCTTATTTATTTAGTAGGCAAGCGTCTATGTGGTCTTGGGAATGGCCTTGACCTAGAAGTGATACGGTCTAAACGGAAGTTCGAAAGTGCACATTGATGCCGGGCAACAGGAAACAATTAGCCTACATCTCTAACGAAGAAGCAAATTTTCAGTTTAAGGCTTAAGAGTGGATGACACGAATAAGTAGACCGTTCCAGATGGAGGGACCAGCAACTGGGAGTGAACACTTGTCAAAGATAATATGGGTGGTGCCGATATTCCGGAAAAGCGAGTTGCAATAGTCTAGTTTAGCCTAGCCTAATTTAATCATAGTCTAGTTTAATCATGGAGAAACTTTTACCGCACTTAAAAATAAATAAGGGCACCCGCGGTGTGCGCAAAACGTCGATCTTGTATGCGGTCAGTGTACTCATTTTATAGCTGACCTCACTACGAGGCCGCAGACAAAGCCAAACTAACTGCACGCCTTTATGCCAAGGCGGGGATTTGAATACTTTCCTATACAACGTCCTAATTTCTAATTATGCCTTCTAATACTTTCTCTGTTTGTTAGTTGCCATCTGGTCGTCTGCCGTCCAGAGGCGGTGTTCTGACGTCACTCAACAGATGCCAGTGACGACGAAATGACGGCGATAACAAAATGCCCGATTGCAGTAACATAGAAATGAACAGATGCCAGTAATGGCGACTAACGGACGGTTACGTTTAATAAGAGACAGAAGGACGTTGGCGAAGTGTCCAATGACCTACGCCGCGTTTAGACAATTCTCGGGTTGCGGTTGAAGAGTGGGGCTCTAATGCTCCGATATCTTCGATATCTTTCTTTACAGTGTTTTGTTTATATAGGGTTGAGGTTTGGGATTGTAAGAGGGGCTGGAACTGTGAGTTGGGGTTAGCCTTTGAGGATGAAGTTAGGGGGCGAGGAGCTTTAATGCTCCGGTTTGTTTCTACATGTTTCTGTCAATATTCGTAATAAAATACTCGACTTACTCGTCTGCAATTCATTAAAAGTTGGCGCAAAAACGCTCGATCCAGATCTCTTGATCATTATGAGAGCTGTGATCGAAATCGTTAGTGCACTTAGCGCCTTATCAAAACTCATCAGTTGCACCAACCTCACAACACCAAGATCAAAATCGAATAGACCAGTTTAAGAAGAGTCTTAAAGTGTTAGAGAGCAAAAGAATATGCGCATCGCAGGTTACATGGAGGCTTTTAAAAAAATGAGGGGCCATTGGGGTCAACCAGTGCATAGCCAAGTTGACATGTTGCACTGTGTATATGGGGTTAGAGAACGACCAGATCGATCACTCTGCTCTGTAAATAGAAGAACTCCCGGCCAGGTACAGATTACTCTGACATACACGCATAGCTCCCTAAGACAACCAGCCTGACAGCAAGTCTTAAACTCGATGCGCCTTCACTTGGGAAACTAATGCTGTTCGTTCTGCATGTAAAAAGACGCATGTGACCAAATTCTGAATCCCACCGATTAGCCAAACCACAACACTTAAACTGGATCGAGTGGATTTGGCTATTGAGAAAAAGATAGAGATGTTACAAACGTCAATTCATCTTGTTGCGACTTCGTTCATAATATTAGTCTATCCATCATAGTCGTTGTCTTCGTTCAAATTGTGCATGTCGTATACAGTTCTTGGACGCTATTACCTGGCAATCTTTCCACATTACCAAACCATCGAGTCTTCGCTGAACGACTTCATCCATATCGCCTTATAATTCAATGACGGACTCTGCCTGTGTATATAGAATATAATACAAAATAGCTTAGACTGTTTGGTGCAGCAGGACTACACGACGTTGCGGCTGCGGTTGCTGTAGCCGTATATATTGTATTGTATTGTATTTGGCTATTTATAAAGCGCTTCTCACAGCAAAAGCCTTTCAGAAGCGAATAGCCTATGTGATTATCGTGCCAGAATGAGACGTTTGTGCATCTGTTCTACCACTTCCAAAGAAACATGATGTGGTCCCAGACAAAGCATGTGTTTGATTCACATAAGACAGAAAGCTAACTGGTAACCTGGTACGAGTACAAGTACTTTGGTCTGAAGTAGAAGTATGAGTACACGTAGGCTTCTTAAACTATACTCGACTTGTACTCGAGTACCATCTCTGCTGAATAATATACGGAAATTCAACTATTTCAGACATGTCTGAAAATTTCTAAACGATTTATGCAAACAATATTCCATAGACCTATCAAATGCAAAAAATAATTTATGAATTTGCGACACATCTCACCTTGATATATATATATATATATATATATATATATACATATATAGCATGATGACAGGAAACATTAACGGTCTAAAGCTGTATGACGTTCAGCAGTACTGTTGTAGGTAGCGATGTGACAGTTGCGTTACATCGTGTAGTCGTCTACCTGTGCACCACATACCCACTCCAGAACATGCTACCTGTTGCCAACGGCACTTTTGCTCAATTCCTCTTCCGTTCTCTTTGGCGTACGTATATCGATCGGAGTTACATGTATCTTTCCTTTGGCTTCTTTGACGTTCTAGGTCATCTCTGCTTCTTTCCTCTGTTCTCTGCAGCTCTTTAATTGGATGGTGTTCTCTCTGCCTTTTGTTTTAGGCTATATATATATATTTATAGGTTAAATCCTCTGCTCTATAGATGTCACCGTCACGAGTCGTCTGCTCTTGTCCTGTGGCGAAAATCTCCATTTCTGTGCTGTTTGATGGCTGGGATTTAAGGTTCAGGTAGTGTAACTTGCATTGTATGGTTTGTTGGCAATTTTACCGGTTCAGATTTGGAGTGCACACAGTGCATTTTACCTTGCACGTTATGGACAATTTCACCGTTTCGGATTTGGAGCTCGCGCAGTGCATTTTACGTTGCGATATAAGTGATAATTTGACCGGTTAAAATTAGAGTTTGACCGATAAACTTTTACTTGCATAAACCGGTTAAAATGTAAGGATACTGAACCGACTTTAACCATGAGCTAAATAGGCTGGTAAATATTTCTAGCAGACCTTTAAGTAAAGTGCATATCTCAGGCCAATTTTGTGAACACTTGAAGGGTATAAAAAGGACTGTAATTCTAGTGATAAGAACGGTCGTTCAGAGACAGTCTGAAGTTGCAGTTTGAAGTTGAAGTTCGACTTTCGATAGCTGATAGTAAAGTTAGGCGTTAGAATAGTAAAATAGGACTTCTGTTCCGAAGTTCTGTAATTGTTAAGAAGTGACTGTCATTAGTGTTCATTCATTAAAGAAGTTGTTAACTCTGTTGGCTGCCAGTTTATAAAGCCTCCTTGTAGATCGCGAGAGCCGGACTCACTGAACTCTGCCTCGTCGCTGGCTCGTTTAGGTCTCCCGGTACTTGGTGCGAAGAGAGCGGAAGCGAGAGGAGTACGCAACTACGCAACGTACATGTATTCAACCAACACAGTTTTCCAGGGGTTGGAAACGCGATAGTCTTCCGTAGCCTACTTTTCTCTCTGTCGTCTGATAATTTCTAAGGGTTCGTTTCTGTTCACAATGCGACATTATGTATTCAGCTAGAATGAAACATCGATTGTGCACATTCATTCATTTGTTCATTCTGACAATTTATATAGCGCCTCTCGAAGAAACCTACTCAGAGGTTCTCCCAGCCCAGCCACAGCTAAAGAAGTGTGATATTTGTTCTTTGTTTCTTGAAGCTTTCAAAACACACCTGAACACGACTGTTTTACAAAAAACTCCTCCAGTCCATGAGAATAGATTAGCAGCCAGACACCTACCGGTCGAAACAACTGAAGGCGAGGCGGATCTAATTAATCTGATTTTCATCCGGAAGTGTATATCCACGTATTATAATCCTGTCACCTAACTTTCATTTGTCCAATTCTTTTGCGTTTTTGCAAATTTGCTAGTTTTTGCGAACGTGACCTAGCACTAATTAGTCGGCAATGTTTCAGCGCGTATTTTAATTTTAAAAAATGCCCATGACGTAGCCTACAGCTAATGTGTCATAGTGTTGTTTGTAATTTGTATTTCGAAAGCACAAATTCATATAGCGCCTGCTCAAGAAAACTCGTCAAAGGTGTTCCCGACCAGATTACAAATGACCAAAATCAACTAGACTCGTCTTTAACGGCTATTGAAATAAAGGCACACTCAGAGGGAGCTCATATGGCAGATAGCAATAATTTCTCTCTAAGGTAGGATGTAGTGTCATGTACATGTTACATGTACAGTTACATGTACGTATCAGCTAAAGGATCTTGAACCCAATGCGTCTTCACATGGGCAACCACTGCAGCTCGCCCCGATTCTAGTTAGACATAATATTATGATCAAACTTTGGAATTCAATCAATCAACGGAACTTCATCGTTGAAACCGATTAATGTTGATTAATACTACTAATAATACTATACGAGAAAAGAAGGAGGTCCGCATAATTAATAGCATTACCAAAATCCACGGTAGGCCTAAATACATGATTTCGCGTGCTTTGTGTTTCTGCCTGCCTGCCTGCCTACCTGTGGGGCGCGGTGGTCTAGGGGTATGTTCGGTGCCTTGCAGCCAGAGGGTTGCGGGTTCGAATCCACCTCAAGGGGGTATGTTCGGTGCCTTGCAGCCGGATGGTTGCGGGTTCGAATCCACCTCAAACCGCCGCGTAGGGATCCTGGGCAAGTCCTTCACTCGCAATTGCTCATGCGCTTCGGCGTGAAACTCCGATTCAGTGTCCGCGCTGTAGTCGGGAGCGCCTCGGAGTAGAAATCTTGAAGGGGCGCTATATAAATATCTGAAATGAATGAATGAATGAATGAAGCGTCTGTATTTCTGTCGTCCATTCATCAGTGACTGATCTGTCTGTGTGTGTGTCCGTCGGTCTTGGTGTCTGTCTGTCTGTCTGTGTCTGTCTGTCTGTGTCTGTATACGTCTGCGTGATTGTCTGTTGGTCTGATATCTGTCGTATTCATAGATTCGTTCATCAACGACCAATCTGCTTCTGCTGCTAAGCTTCTTTGAAATATAGCAGCAGGTCATAAGCAGATTCAGTTTAACCGGCTTCTATTCGTCGTTTCTCTGCTTCGCTCATTCGCCCTCTACATAAAGGACTCACTTTTTCAGGTGTCAGTTGTATAGCATATATATATGAGCGGCATTAGGGTCTATCGTCTCAGCATTAATCACGGAAAACGCAAATCGATGGCGGCTTCAATGACCTGCTGACAATAGCTCTAATAGACGGAAGTCAGAATACGCCTAGTTCCTGCGATTTCTCTAAGGCTTTTACGACATGCAAGCTTAATCTAGCACGTTTTAAGGTTTGTATTTGGATCGGCATATGACTTGGATGGAACATATTAATGACATATCTACTAAGATCGGAAAAATTGGTATATTGTTTAGAGTCCGGCGTTGTATACCAAAAATAATATTCATTAATTTATATTATGCCATTAGTTTCGCTTATTTTTCATATTGTAATATCTCATTTGGTTCCAACTATTCTTCTCCTTTGAATGATCCGTTGGTTCTACAAAAACATGCGATTCGTGTTATACTGAATCTTCCCTGGTTGTCAAGTAGGCCTACATCACCTGTATTTAGGAGGCATGCTACATTGCAATTATGTGATATAACCAAACTCCTGATAAGTCTATTCATGTTTAGACTCCATCAAGACATATGCTGCCTGTCATGTTCGATAGATTTATTGATTAGGGTTTTGATGTACATAGTTTTAACACGTGAGCATTTAAGGGATATCGTAGTGACAGTGCAAGGACAAGACTAAAAGTTCTCAATTAAATGCTGCGACCCGGCGTTGTGGAATTCCCTCCTTGAGGAGTTTAAAAATATATTATCCTTCGATATATTTAGGTGAAAAGTGAGAGCTTATCTAGCAGAGGGGTGTTACGTTACCTAAATCTGATCAATAGAAAGTTTTGTGATTAAGTTTTTTGATTTCATTGTGGTACGGTTTCAATGTCGACTGTTTATGCTCTGCCCGGGAGATTATGCTTATGCAGTTAAACCATTAATTGTTTCACTCGTTATGTATCTTTTGTATCGTCGTATAACTTTGGTTTTAGTAAACTGGTTCGAACAAATTGGATATATTTGTAAGTTATCCAGCTGTATTCTTAGCGGGTCACTCTGACCCATTTTCGGCTGACTTATTGACTACAACGCTCCTTGACTCATTAAGTTTGTAACTATGTTATCTTTGTTTGTGGTATGTCAATAAACGATTGATTGAGTGACCTTCGACGGCCTTTGGATGGATGGATGATGGATAGATGTATGCATACATGCATGCACGCATGAAAGGTTGGATGGATTGATTGAGTGATTGAATGACTGATGTATTGAGTGGTGATTTAGATGGATGGATAGATAGATGGATGGATGGATGGATGGATGGATGGATGGATGGATGGATGGATGGATGGATGTGAACATCATTTTTTTAATTATGCGATATCACGCTGTTGTCTTCCCTTGTAACTATAACTTCTCCAGCGGGGCAGACCATGGAGGGGCAAATAACCTGGTAAAAAGCCTTTGCCCTGAACGTTGCCCTGCCACAACAAGGCTGCCAGAATTTTTTTGCCCTGCTTGCATAACTCTTCCTCTGCGCTGGTTGCCCTGTCTATGCCCTGGTTACAAAATAATGTCTGGCGCTGTCTCTGAACTTTTCCTAAGGCTATCAACTTCCCTTCAAAAGCCGCTTTTCATTAACTCTGCGACGCAAATATCAGCAGGAAGTTGCTTTGCTAACGACGTTGTTAATTGCTTCCACGTCACCGAATGCTCAATCACAGACGTCAGCAAAAGACACGTTCTGCCCCCACAAGATGCAGCAAGACATCGCGTACTGATTAAATGACTGGATGGGTGGGTGGAGATTCGACTGGAGATTCGCTTTCCAGCGCCTTATATATTCGCGTGACCTTGCGCGCGTTTTAAATGTTTGTAATTATAAAACTAATTATGTCGCGAGTTCGCTTTTATATTATCCAAAACGAGAATCCGGTTCGAATTTTCAATTTTATTTACACAGAAATTACAGAGGCTTATAAAAAAATAAACTATGTAGGCCTATAAATTCTCTTCCCTGGAATAATATTAATTCTGTACATAATCAGGGTCGTAGCCAAGAAAAATTTCGGAGGGGTTTTCAGTTTTGGGGCGTTTTCCATTGGATATTGTCGTATTTTTCTACATTTTTAGTTTTTAATAACAGTAATGCATTTATTTGGGAGGTTTGAACCCGTAAACCACCCGCTAAATGCGCCCATGTCCATAATCATAATACAATCCCACAACAGAAACAAATATCAGAACAACTCTGACAAACAAACAAAAATTGTCGTATACGAACGCTGCAGAAGACTCGTCCAAACTTTTCCGGTGGAATGGCCTCCGTCGGGGAACTTGTCTGCATCCACCGTAGGCAGAGCAAGTCCGGAACACGGCTTCAGAAGGACTAAAGCAGGGAGACCGTCTCTGAAGAGGAGGAAGCTAAAGAAGCGGAGGAACGCTTACCTATTCCCCTTGCCTTCATCTTCCCCCGTGTGGACACTTGGGTACGCAGTGCTTCCCAATATGGTGGTCCGCGGACCGGTGCCGGTCCGCGAGCCCTCAGTTGCCGGTCCGCAAAGTCAGTCATGAAACTGGTCAAACTGTCTCGGAATCCAGAAATGGCTATTATATTTTTAAAAGTCATAACAAATAAACACTTATTAGGCTAGCATTTAAAGGGTAAATAGAGTCATAGAACTGGCTAAACATGCATTTAGATCAATTTTAATACATTGACAGGAATTTAGGTGATCAAATAGAATAAAATACAGCCCGTAAAAACAAAGTTTTTTACTATATCCATCTAGTATCCCATAATGCGTCTTACGAAGCAGTTACCTCTACAAATATATAGTCCGCGTTCATTTTACAACATAGCGTGCGGTTAATGAAGCAGCGCACGCGCTTTTGTTGCTGCGGCCAATGAAAACGCTGGCCAATCACAAGGCTGCGTAACGGAAAAGGGGATTCCCCGATTCGAAAAGTTGAGTCCCCGATTCTATAAGCTAGCCTTTTGGGGGGAGCTGAAATTTTAATAGAATGAAGTGTGTGCGAGGGCGAGTCTATCTGCCAAGTTTCACGACGATTGAATGATTGTAAGTGATCGAACTAGTCGTCGCAAGATTTGACATTTTAGCCTGTGGCTCAAGCAAGCAAGCAATCAATCAAGATTCCTGCAAGTTAAACTAGATGGATAAAAAAAGAACCAATAGTAAAAACAAAGTTTTTTACTATATCCATCTAGTATCCTATAACGTGTACTCTGAAAATAGTCCGCGTTCATTTTACAACATAGCACGCTTAACGAGGCAGCGCACCCATTATTGTTGCAGCCAATCACAACGCTGGCCAATCACAACGGTGCGTATCGGAAAAGGGGATTCCCCGATTCGAAAAGTTTAGTCCCCGATTCTATAAGCTAGCCTCTTTTTGGGGAGCTGAAATTTTGATAGAATGAAGTGTGTGCGAGGGCGAGTCTATATGCCAAGTTTCACGACGATTGAATGATTGTAAGTGATCGAACTAGTCGTCGCAAGATTTGACTATTTAGCCTGTGGCTCAAGCAAGCAAGCAATCAATCAAGATTCCTGCAAGTTAAACTAGATGGATAATAAAAAGAACCAATAGTAAAACAAAGTTTTTTACTATATCCATCTAGTATCCTATAATCCGTCATATTAAGCAGTTACCTCTACAAATATATAGTCCGCGTTCATTTTACAACATAGCGTCCGTTTAATCAAGCACCGCACCCGTTTCTGTTGCAGCCAATGGCAACGCTGGCCAATCACAACGCTCCGTGTCGGAAAAGGGGATTCCCAGATTCGAAAAGTTTAGTCCCCGATTCTATAAGCTAGCCTTTTTTGGGGAGCTGAAATTTTGATAGAATGAAGTGTGTGCGAGGGCCAGTCTGTCTGCCAAGTTTCACGACGATTGAATGATGGTAAGTGATCGAACTAGTCGTCGCAAGATTTGACATTTTAGCCTGTGGCTCAATCAATCAAGCAATCAAGATTCCTGCAAGTTAAACTAGATGGATAAAAAAGAGAAATAATTAATCAATTTGGCAGCGGTCCTCCTGCAGTTGGAAATTCCTGCCGGTCCGTGACATTGAAAAGTTTGGGAAGCGCAGCTATAGAGGTTGGTGCTGCAGATAGATAGGCCTATTATAGGCTACAGGTAGACAGACACACATTATAGTCAGAGAGATACACAGAGCGACAGACAGATTAGCAAATAAACAGGCAGAAGAGTAAGTGTTTCTCAGTGACTCTATAGTTTGGACTCTGATCATTCTTTGACTGAGTTTCACTTCGATGACCTTCGTTTGCATCCATGGTAGACCTATTCTTTAAAGCTTCTTCATCACTTTGAAATCTAAGTAGGCCTATACAGCCTAGTAACGATTGGAAACCACTTTGATTGCTTAGTGTTAGCGAACTTAATTTTTTAGTTATTTTTATTATTCATTTAAAGAGCCCTATTATGCGGATTCATAATGGGTAGCCTATCTGTACAAACCTTCCTTTTTCCTGAGCAGTTACACAGTGAAGTCGCAGCATAGTTTGACCCTTTAACGATGAGCGTGTAAATTAAGTGACTGAGAAACCAATGCAACGCTTCGTTAAAGGATTAAATAGTTTAGTCGAGCGACGTATGGTTTCTGATCAACACTTATCCAATGATAGATGAATCGCAGTTTGTCACTTGCGAATATTATTTGCTCCTCGCCAAATCTAATACTGCAATTCTAACTTGCTAACTTCGTTTGCTTCCATGGTAGACCTACTAAGGTCCATTATAGCATATCGATGCGGCGTCACAAGGTAAAACAATACAGACGTAGTCCTACCTTTAATGAATGAGTGTATCAGTAGTTTTATTATGCACAAAAAACAACGTCGCATGAGAAATTGTTAATGTCATTTAAAATTTAACATATTTACCACATTACGACAACAAACGACCAGCTGTAGCTTCCGGTAGTTGAATAATTTTGGTTTTGAAATGCGGACACGTTTATTTATTCATGTATCTTCTTAATTTATTTGTTTTTTGGCAGTTTTGTGGTTATTTTATGCACTATTATATTCTGGTAACGATAGGCTATAAGAGCGTAATGGTCGAATAATTGGGGACGCTATAATTATGATAGTTTATACCGAGCAAAGAATCTGTTTCAAAACCTGCCTTTGTATGGTACCTATAAGGCACCATTTAAATGTCCATGTCCATAGAATTACTAGAAGTAAAGACGAAAGGCAGAAGCTAACCCCGAGAGGCATCTGTGAGTATGGAGTGTCAACGGGTTACCCGGCTTTTTTGAAACCCGAAACCAGAGTTTGAACGCAATTGAAACCCGGGTTAAGAGTTAAGACGGGTTTGAAAATCGTCACTTTCACCGTCGTTCACGCTGTGAAACTTACAGATGCAGAGTAATGTAAATATAACGACTATAATGATTGATAACGGGTTACGTAGGCCTAATACTACTTCTAAGGGACTTCTTCACACTTTCAGCCAATGCCTTCTGAGTACACAGTGAAGAAATTCGTGGAACGAATACTGTTGCGAGTTGATAAACTTCCTGAAGGTAATGCTCGAAAACACTTCATTCACAGTTAACCTTCGTTCTATTGTCTTCCAACAACAAACAATTTACTATCAACCTAAGTCACGAAGTTATCTGGATTTTGAACCATTGGAACTTGGAACTAGGGCGTCTAACAACTAATAGTGGTAGTGTCGCAGACTCGCAGTGAAATAAAAGTAGGCCTACGCAGCCGTGAAACTTAAATGACCGCTAGTCCGCTATGATTGTCTTCAAATCTCAATCAACTATCAAACGAAATTTGTAAACATTATATATAGCCATCACAACTCGACAAAACTGTTAGAAGAACTTCATAAAAAATACACTGAACCTGCTATGTAAGAAAACATTAGGCCAATTAATACAAGTTATTATAATAACTTCATCCTGTTTTATGTGAAACAAGAAAACATCAGGTCAATTAATACGTTATTATAATAATTGCATCCTGTTTATGTGAAACAGTTTCTGAAGCTGATGCCACTAAAGGATTAAATAAACCCTAAAAGCGGGTCTCGAAAAAGACCTCGGGTTTGCATTCCCTATACTCTGGGCCAAAATTGACGCAATAACTTTTAATCATCTTTCAAGTACGAGTGCTAGAACGTTGAGCGAATTGAGGGTACGGCGTCATATATAGGCCTAGTCCTGACTTCTCAGCGTCGCCATCGATTTCTAGCTAATCGTAAGAATTTAGCCAGTTCCCGTCTGACCGTCTTGTGCAGGATAATGTAAAGCAGACTGTTTTCTGCAGAGCTCGCCAGATATAGCCACTTGCCAACAAACATCATCCACGTCGGCATCTCCACTTTAGCCGAGATAAGTGCACCCGGCAGGTAGGTGAACAGGTGGCTGAAACTGATGATGAACAGGTTCTTGGCGGATCGGACGCTGGCAGCAAAGTTCGTCGACCCTTGAGTATTTCCGGTTCCAGTTTGGAATGTCTGAAAATTATATCCGGGGGAGACGGAGGTCAGTTCCGGATTGGCAAGGGTAATGGACGAGATCTGCCGCAGATGCTGACGGACGACGAGAAAGATTTTAAAATAAGAGCCGATGACGATGAGACTGGTTGAGGTGATGTGCAGTTCGAAGCCGAGGACCAGGTAGAGCGTCGAGTTGGAGTTGAAGGCGATTAACAGTTCGGGGTCCATCTTCCAGATGAGTCCACCGAGGAGGCATCCGAGTACGATGAGCAGGGAGACGATCCAGATGGCGCCAATGGTCGCGTTGATCACTCGCGCCGTGAACAACCGGAAGTACTGGAGCGGTCGAGAGATGACGCAGCACTTGAAGACGGCGAGGAATGCCAGTTGCCAGAGGGTGCTGATCCGGCACGCTCCGAAGACGAATCCCTGAAAGGTGGCGAGCCAAGGATCGTCGGCGCCCCACTGGGCCATAACGAACGAAGCAGCCGGAACCAGGAACCCGAGTCCCAGACCGGAAACGCAGAGTGAGGCCATCATCTTGACAACGACGTCGTCACGAAGTACGGTGCTCTTGAAGTGAAGTAGGATGATTGTGAGGCTCGTGACGAGAGTAGCGATGCAGACGATGAGGGACACAGCGGTCAGGAGGATTGCATCCATTGTCGGTTGCTGCAACTGACGCAGGGTCCAGGGTACTCCAAATCTAGGCCTGGTGATGAAAGTAATGGTAACGCAGGTGTTTATACCTCTCTTTAGGAACACCTCAGAGGTATAACGGCGGTAAAAAAGACCACACTTGTTAAGACCTCTCTATGGAAACGCCTCCTCAGAAGCATGGTATACAGACTGCGGTGCAACGTAGATAATTAATCGAAGTATAATCCAACAAAAGAACACCGCAAAATTTGCACTGGTGCTCATATACATCGACCAGTGAGTGAAGGAGGAATACAATGCTGAGTGGTTAAGAAGTGATGTGGTATTCCACGGTTAGTCACGCGCAACCAAGTAAGCTTACTACTAACACAAATCGAATGTTTACAATTGACTGCGCCTGCAAGCGTCGTTTCAACGAAGTATAACAGTCAGCGGGCGCACGTGCCTATACAAGAGCAGAAGCATCTTTGTCTCTGGGTTTTTGCCGTCGACAGAGAAAGAGGAGTTTCCAAAGAAAGATGTTTGTGCTGGCATTTCCCTCACATGGCTGACTGCACGCATCTCGCTTCCCTGTATCCGTCTTCCTGCCTGCCCTCTCAGTACACACATTAGGTGACCGCTCGCGCTGTCTCTCTCTGTCTGTCTGTCTCTTCCACTCTCTCTCTCATTCTGTGTGTCTGTGTGCGTGCGTGCGTGTGTCTTTGCTGTGTGCCTGTGTATCTCTACACATCTATGGCTATTCGTATATAAATTTATACACCTCAATATCAATCATACATTCTGTTTAACCGACAGTCTGCTTATTCTCGTTATATTTACATTTTCTGTTCTTTCGTCCTAAATTTCCGTTCCTTTTGTCTTGACGGATCCATGATGAGATTGATTAAGACGACTTTACCTGATTAGCTGGTCTTAGGGATGCCGCACTGACTTACATGTATTTCTCGAACGGCACCGGTGGGATAAGCTTCCGTATCGCAACAACCTTGCTTCACACAAACCTGTTCAACGTGTACTCCATGCATCACGAACTCTTCTTGTAGTTCGGGAGTGCACCAATTAGTCTGCCTCTTATCAACGATGAGACAGTTTTTTAAGTTTTTTTATTTATCACGAATGGGTCTGTCCAGAATTCCGCTTATCCTCGTATCCTCTTACTATAGGGACTCAGGCCGCCGTCTCGCGAACTAACAACATGTTGGGCGTAAACCCTGTCAGATCCGTGGAACCAGTCCCAGAACTAGACAGAGATTGATCCAACTAAAGTGCGGGAGCGCAAGACTTTTTTCTGGACGAGAGCCCTCTCTGTGTAGTTGTATGTAATGCTGCTTTAGCTTATTTCTAACAGTTATACATTTATGCAATCGGATTTAGATTAAATTAGCAGTGAATTATATTTATAAGCTCTATGGTCGACGACGTAGTTGTAATATACAGCCTATATTTAATATGTAATTTACCTGTAATAAGACTCCAAATATCTTATGTAGGCCTAATTAAAATGCCACGTAGGCCTATATAAAACGATGAAACGATTTGTTATAATGCGTACATAATAAGGGACGCTAAAACGATAGATTAGGCCTACCCATGGCACGAACAACGACCGATGTGCATGGTCGATGACATGCACAGACCTCCGCTGCAGAATGTAGGTTCCTGCTCTTCGCCATTCCACGTAAACGATTGCCACTAACAGTCAACAGTCAACCTGTTATGCAACACGACGTTTTTGCCTTCGGCGCTGTTCTATTGGCATCATGCAAAACACGCACCTACTCCCACGGTCTGGCGTACGTAGGGAACTTCTAAACTAGGCTGAGACTATCCTGAAGCGACTGGCTCCATCTTGCTTTGATCAGCGAAGTCCTGGAGCAATTATTTTTTAGAATGTATAACTGTTAGAAATGATCTAAAGCAACATTAACAACTTAAATATAAACAGTTATGCAATTCGGATTTTCTTAAATGAAATTAGCAATGAATTTTAGCTATAAGCTCTATGGCCAGCGATGTAGATGTAATACTTATATTAATATATATAGCCTATATTTAATATGTAAATTACCTGCAATAAGACTCCAGATATCTTTAATAAAATGGCATTGCCTGCGGTCTAATTATTACCTGCATAATTCCGTACGCCACACGGGTAACAGGAAACCTAGATATCGCAGTCAAAAGGAGGAAAGCAACAGACGGAACTGTAGGGATATTCATTTATAATTATATCTACCTTTATATATTCTTTCATGTATACAATAACTTAAGTAAGTAATCTATTCTTCGCATTGGGCCAGCAGGACCCGTTTAGGCTTATGCTGCGGAGACCGGGCCCGATTCTAAAAAGCGTTGGCTTTAAGGAGTTGTCTCTGAATATAATTTTTGTTCGATAGCCTACAGTTTTCGCTGGCCTCTGAAGACATTTTCTCCATTCCGTGCAGAATTTTGTAAGTCTCGACTGGAACACTTATTGTCTACTTGGGCTTAACGACACTTTTTCATATCGAAGATGATTAGTGTCGGAGGCAGAGTACAACCTCGTACTCCACGTTTATATTGCGACCGAGCCACCCGCAGTAAAGATCCGAGAAATTAATCTCTGATAAACCGACCGACTGGGAATCGAACCCGGGCTACCAACCCACTCGGCCACTCAGGATCTCTGGAACACTTATTTCTTCTGCCTTCAAATGAATAGCCACCATATCTCTGGTAAATGCGGTGTGTGATAATGTTGAGCGTCGACTATAATAATATTGAATACCAGAAAATTTAATATAATGCTATTCCCTAGATGGCAGTTCTATACAGTTGTAGGCAACAGCAAAAGAACAGTAGCGCTAATTAAATATATTAAACAATGCAATACACAACTGAAGGTTGATAATCGTCTTGCTATGTCCAAAGTGCAATTCAAGAATGGCAAAGGAAGCATCATGTGTTTTGGCGCTAAGTCGCTATGTTGGCCCATGATCAAGGTAGGGCCATGTTGGGAAGAGGGTTGCCTGTACATCACCACTGAATTGGAAACTAAATGAGATCATGAAAAACCGTGAAAGAACGAATGCAGGACAGAAATAGGTCGTTAAAAACTCATTCACTCTGCGCGCCTCTGCGATTTCCATCGCTATTGGCGATTAGGAAGCTAATTATTAACTAACTAATTAAACAATGGAATTAATTAGTTAATAACAATTCTTAGTCTATTGCCGATTATTTCTTAGAATAATAGTTTGTTAATAATAGACTCATTTAGGCCTAATATTATTTTATCAGAATAAGATTATTTAATAAAAATTCACTCAAAGACTCCTCCCATCGATTAACGCCTCGTGTAATATGATATATTATGAAAACGACGCTATAGAAGTCATTAGATAAGAATAATTAGACCTCTAATTATGGGGCCCAACTGGAGCCTGCGTTGCATTGGTCTGCCGTTGCGTAGACCAGAGGTGACGAACCTTTGTTAAGGTGCCAAAATGCCGCTAAAACATTTAAAAAAGTACCGTCGCGTACCCTTCCGAATTTTGCAGCATATAATTGTTTTTCTCATATATTTAGGTTTTAACTGACAAAACGTAAAAATTAATTAAAAGACATTATTTCAAAGATGGTTTTTAGAATGGTATTACAATAAAATCCTTCATATATAAGAAAGCGTGGATTCCTATAGTGATTTTTGTATTTCAAAGTTTGAAATTTTAGGGGACGCTCCAAATTCCGTGTGCCCAAAAAATTTGAACGTGTGCCGCTTTGGGCACGCGTGCCATAGATTCGTCTGACGTAGACGGACTGTTCATTCATCTCTGACCAGTATAGGCATTTTCAAACTACTTACCAGCGCACTTGTTTGTCTCAGTCACGTGTGCATTGCTATTTACTATAGTGAGAAGTACTAAAAGGCGTCTTGATAGATACATACATTCATACTTACATACAGACGCATTCATACTTTCATAGATACATACATACATACATACATACATACATAAATACATACATACATACATACATACATACATACATACGTACATATATACATACATACATACATACGTACGTACATACATACATACATACATACATACATACGTACATACATACATACATACATACATACGTACATACATACATACATACATACATACATACATAAATACATACATACATACATACATACATACATACATAAATACATACGTACATACATACATACATACATACATACATACATACTGTGAACAAATGTTTTGCATATATAATGAGCACAGGTGTTCTTTAGGTTGATATATATATAATGTGTATCGATTGTTAAGCGTTTTAGTCTTAGGCCTTAGTTGCGCTGTCGGCTCGTGGGCGCTTGGCCTAAAGTAGCCTAAACATTGGCTGACGGTAGATTGTTTTACACGTGCAGTTAGCGCGCAAAACTTAGAAACTGCTGATGACAGTGAATTTGAACTATACAGTGTAGTACAGTTGTTTTAAGGCAAGAGTGTAGTTTGTTGTTATTAAACTGTGTTTGAAGAAAGAAAGAAACATTCAAAGAACTGTGTCAATTTAATTCTTAAACAGTTAGAAGACGTTGAGCAATTTATATGTAGAGATAAGGAAAGTTCTTGAGGTAGGTCACAACTAAGAAAGAAAAGAGTTGGTGACATATTTGGTGACAGCGGTGGGATTCGAAACAACGTCTGGGATTCGAAACAACGTCTGGGATTCGAAACAACGTCTGGGATTCGAAACAACGTCGACTGGTGAATACGCATTCAAATCATTGGTAAATTGACGACAACGAAAGCCTCAACGACAAAGGTATAAAAGTTGGTTGTTATCAAACAAAGAACAATCCCCAATACTTCAAACACAAAAGAAAACTCGTGTTTTCCAGAAAGGACAGCACTGAAGTAAAGAAGTAAGATGGAGAAATTAAGTGTCAAGAAACAAGCAGAACTGAAGAAGATGTCTTCTGAAAGATTAAAACAGCGCTTGTTAAAGGCTGGTTTTGAAGAAAAGCAACTGGAAGATATGTCACGTGAAGACATGCTAGAAGCGCTAGCTGAAGTCTGGCTTAAAGAAGAAGCAGAAGAAGAAGGTGCTGTCGGCGGTGTTGTGGAAAAGGTTATTGAAAAACCGCCTGGACTTATGTCTATGGAGATGATGATGCAGTGGATGATGATGAAAGAAGAAAGAGAGGAGAAACGGAGACAAGAAGAGAAAGAGAAAGAGGAGAAACGGAGACAAGAAGAGAAAGAGAAAGAGGAGAAACGAAGACAAGACGAGAAAGAAAGAGAGGAGAAACGGAGACAAGAAGAGAAAGAAATGCGACAGGAAGAATTACGTCTTCAGAGAGAGAAAGAAGAGAAGGCAGAACGTCTTCAGAGAGAGAAAGAAGAGAAAGCAGAGAATACAAGACAGGAAGAATTACGTCTTCAGAGAGAGAAAGAAGAGAAAGCAGAGAATGCAAGACAGGAAGAATTACGTCTTCAGAGAGAGAAAGAAGAGAAAGCAGAGCAAGTTCGTGTGGCAGAACTTGAGTTGCAAAAGCAGCAATTTGAGATTCAATTAGAGCAATTGAAAAGAGATCGAGAAGATGCTGAAAGGAGAAGATTAGAGCAGATGATTGAATTTGAAAGGGCGCGGAAAAGTGACGAAGAGATACGTCAGCAACAGATTGAAGAGAAGAGACTACGTGAAGAAGAAAAGGAAAAAGTGCGAATTTCAGAGTTGGAGCGAGCAGAAGAGGTTAGACAAGAAGAACTGAAATTACAGAAAGAAAGCATGGAGAAGGCGGAAGAGGAAAGACAAGAACGTTTAAAGTTGGAACAACAAAAAATAGCATTAAAAGAAGCACAACTCAAAGAGGAGAAACAAAATAGAGAAGCTCAAGAGCAAAGAAGAGAAGAAGAACGAGAAGAACAGAAAAGGAAAAAGGAAGAAAGTGAAACGATGGTTTCGAAAATAAAGAAAATTGGTGATGCCATGAAACACGTGTTACCTAAAATGCCAAACGATATGATGGAGGTGCCATTATATTTCGAAACGGTTGAGAATGCGTTTCGTAGTTTCAACGTGCAAGAACAATTCTGGGTGAAGTTACTATTGCCATTGATGACTCCGAAAGCTAGAACTGTTCTAAACAGATTGTCATTCGCTGATTTAGACGATTATCAGATCGTGAAAGAACACTTGTTAAAAGAATTCAAGTTGACACCGAGAGAGTACAGATCGAAGTTTATTGATGCGAAGAAGACAGCTGAAGAAACGTATACAATGTTTACAGCTAGGCTGAAGAACTTGCTGAACTATTATGTGAAAAGTCGCAAAGTGGATAAGAATTTTGAGAAGCTGTTTGATTTATTAGTGGCGGATAAGTTGAAAGAATCACTACCACCAGGTCCACTACAGTTTGTATTGTCGAAGGAAGGAACTGATTGTTACGAAGCTAGTGTTGTGGCAGACCTAGCGGACATTCATGTGAATAATAGAATTGGTTTGGCAATTCCGAATAAGACAAGTTTTGGTTTTGTACCCAATGTAAAAAGAAATCAACAGTTCACTCCAAATTTTGGTTTTCATTGGAAGAGCAATCAAGAAACAGGAAATCAGTTCAGAGGTGCAGAAGTGAAACCAAATTCTGCGGTTGTTCACGAGAATAGAGAGTCGATGATGACCAGACAACGTCAGGTATATAACAAATCACCACCAAGGTTTGTCGCAAGAGAAGGCAATGCATCGTTTACTCCATATAAGAGAAAAGAAAGCATCGAACAACGAGGTGCAGTGGTGAAACGTTGTCATAACTGCGGATCAGACAGGCATTTGATGAAATTCTGTCCAGTTCCTGTTACAACCTCAAATTATGGTGGAAAACAAGAACATTCGAGGGTGAATCGAATTCAAGTGGTTGATAATTCTGAAAGTCAAGCCACAGAACATCAGAACAATGAAACTGAAGTAAAGTCAGTGATGAAATGTCACCTTTCACCTGATATTCAGAAAGAAATTCTATTGCACAATGGAATGCAGAAAGAAATGGTTGGAAGAGATGAAAGTACAGCATTGAAGAAAGTGTTATTACAGTACGTCGAGGTAGAAATTCGTGGAACAGCAGGAAAAGAACCAGTGAAAGTAAAAGCACTGATTGATTCTGGAGCAGAGGTTCCGGTGATTAGTGAAGAATTACTGGAAGGCATGAAGGTGGAGCAGATTGGAAAAGTGAACTTACAATGCGTGGCAGGAGATGCCATTCCTGCAAAGCTAGTGAAAGTTGATGTAAGGCTGTGTTGTAACGATGTGGAAGAAGAGGTAATTCCGCATAAAATCAAATGTTCACTTACACCTTATGTAACATTGATGTGTGCTAGTATTGCAAAAATGGGAAGCACAGAAAGATTCTTGTTGCATCCAGAAATCATTGCAGAACTTAAAGCCGTGCCACAAGTGAAAATGATACAAGGAGATGTGCAAGCGAATGTAACGACGAGATTGCAGAGTCAGCGAAAGAAAGTGGTAGAAGTCGAAGATGAAAGTGAAACTGAAAGTTCAAGTGAAGAGGAAAACGAAAGCGATGATCAACAAAGTTTAATGCAAGACGGTATAACAGCAGAGATGAATGAACAAGAGATGGCTGCATGCAAGAATGGTAATCTAAATGAAACGAAAGAGGATAATGATTGTGATGTGGCGATAGGAGATTTGTTTGAAGAAAATGAGAAAGATGAAGAACAACAGATGCAGATTGCAGACGCAAAGAAATTCGAAGAACAGCAGAGACAAGATGAATCATTGAAAGCATGGTGGACGTTAGCGCCAGATAAAGAATCTGAATTCTGCGTGGTAAATGGCTTACTGTACAAGAGATATCGAATATTAGAGCAAACGATATATCAATTGGTGTTACCAAAAGAGCGACGAATGAAAGTGATGGAGTTGGCTCACGAATCAGTATTTGGAGGACATCTTGGAGAAGAGAAAACTAGAGAACGAATAAAGTTGTCTTTTACGTGGCCAAAGATGAGAAGAGATATAGTGAAATTTTGCAAATCATGTGAGAAATGTCAGTTAAAGGCAAGAAGTTTGGTGATGGACAGGGTTCCTATCACTCCAATTCCAAGAGAAGATGTAGCCTTTAGAAGAATTACAATGGATTGTGTAGGACCAATCGAGCCAGCATCTGCTGCAGGTCACAAGTACTGTTTATGTATTGTCGATTCTTGCACAAGATGGCCTACAGTGTTTCTGTTGAAATCATTAACTGCAAAAGCTGTATGTGATGCTTTGATGGAGTTGTTCATGAACGTTGGTGTACCTTCAGTGATCACAAGTGACCAAGGAACAAATTTTACTGCGAGTCTGACAAGAGAATTTCTGAATTTAATGGGGTGTAGTCCAAGATTTGACACGCCAGGTCATCCAGAGGCAGCTGGATTAGTAGAACGATGGAATCAAACATTCAAGAAAATGATCCATCATGTAATTGTTGACAATCCAAGGCAATGGCACAAAGTAATTCCGTTTACAGTGTGGGCATTACGAGAAGTACCGAATGCAACTACTGGAATTGCTCCTTATATGTTGGTGTATGGAAAGATTCCGCGTGGACCATTGGCAATTTTAAAAGAAAGTTGGACAAGAGAAATTAATTTACCACCTCATATTGGAATCCAACCAGAAAAGTACTTGAAAGACATGAAAGCAAATATGGAAAAAGCATTACTGTTTGCAGAATCATATTCACGAGAGAAGCAATTACAGTATACGAATCAATACAACAAAAGAGCGAAACATAAAGAATTTGAACCGGGTGAAAAAGTCATTGTGTTATATCCGACTTCAACGAATAAACTGATTTCACGATGGCATGGTCCATGTACTGTCATACAACGAAGATCAAAGTACTCTTATTTGATTGACATGGGTGACGATTGTCGAAAGATAATTCACGCAAATAAAATCAGAAAGTACATTACAAGAGCAATGAGTTGTGGATTAATCGTTGAAGAAGATGAAGACTTTGGTTCAGTGGTTGAGTTGTTGACGAAGAATGACTTGCAAGATGAAAAGAATTCACTGAATCTTGATCCTGATCAGATTAACCATTTAACATTGACTCAACAAAAACAATTGCTGGAAGTACTAAACAAATATTCTGATCGATTTTCTGAAAAGCCTGGACTATGTACATTGGTTGAACATGAAATTGAACTGAAACCGGAATTTCGTGAAAAAGAATTTATGGCTTACCGTATTCCACTCATCTATCGAGCAGAAGTTGAACGACAAATTAAAGAAATGCTTCAAGCCAACATTATAAAACCATCTTCGAGCAGAATGGCAAGTCCGTTGGTAATTGTTAAAAAGAAAGACGGTTCTCTAAGACTTGCCTGCGACTACAGATACATTAACTCGTTCACTGTGGATTGTAAATATCCGATGCCGATTGTGAAAGATGTTTTGCACAAAGTTGGAAAATCAAATGTGATCTCGATTTTTGATTGTCGAAGTGCTTACTGGACTTGTCCTGTTAAGCAAACTGATCAATGGAAAACTGCTTTTGTTACTCACAATGGACTGTACGAGTTTACTCGTGTTCCTTTTGGAATGATCAACTCAGGAAGAACATTTGTTAAAGCAATTAACATGGTTTTACAGCCTATAAATGAATTTGCTGAGCCCTATGTAGATGACATTGCTGTGCATTCAGATGATTGGAAGATTCATTTACAGCATTTAGATGCATATTTAATGCAAATGAGACTGCATAACATTACTCTGAACTTAAAGAAATGTATCTTTGGTAAGAGTGAGGTAAAGTTCATCGGTCATGTGGTTGGTTCTGGAACGATTCAAATGAATCCAGATAGAATTGAAAGTTTAATTAATTTGAAAACCCCAGAAACGAAGAAACAAGTTAAGCAGTTGCTTGGATTTTTTGGTTACTATAGACAGTTTATCAAAGATTTTGCACAGATTGCGAAGCCTCTATCTGATTTGACAAGCAAACATGTTCCAGATAAGATTGATTGGACTGATAGACATCAACAGGCATTTAATTTACTTAAAGATGCTGTACGCTCTAAAGTTGTTTTATATGTTTTTGATGTTGGAAAACCTTTTAATTTGTACTGTGATAGCAGTGATTTTGCAGTAGGAGCTGTTTTAACACAGCTGGATGATAAGGGAATAGAACGCCCTGTATCATTTATAAGTCAGAAATTGACTGACACCCAGAAGAGATGGGCAACTGTAGAGAAAGAAGCCTATGCTATTGTTTGGGCTCTAAATAAGTTGAAAGAGATAATAATTGGATCTAAAGTTCACATCTTTACCGATCACAATCCTTTAACTTATCTGACTGAATCTATGTCTAAGTCTGCTAAACTGGTGCGTTGGGCTTTAGCACTGCAAACTTTTGATGTAGAAGTTAATTATAAGAAAGGACGATTAAATGTTGTAGCAGATTGTTTATCTAGATTATAAGATTGTTCATTTACTGTATTGTATAGTATTAAGTTTATTGCATAATTTAGTACATGATGATTTCGCAAATTTTTAAATTTAATTTGCTCAATCCAAAGAAAGGGAAGGAGGTAATGTGAACAAATGTTTTGCATATATAATGAGCACAGGTGTTCTTTAGGTTGATATATATATAATGTGTATCGATTGTTAAGCGTTTTAGTCTTAGGCCTTAGTTGCGCTGTCGGCTCGTGGGCGCTTGGCCTAAAGTAGCCTAAACATTGGCTGACGGTAGATTGTTTTACACGTGCAGTTAGCGCGCCAAACTTAGAAACTGCTGATGACAGTGAATTTGAACTATACAGTGTAGTACAGTTGTTTTAAGGCAAGAGTGTAGTTTGTTGTTATTTACAACATACACAGGCCTACAATATGTTATCAGCAGTCTATGTTAAGTATTTGCTTCATACCCCAACCGTCACATGGTAGGCGAGAACCCATCCACTCCACGTGTTCCAACTTAGTCGAGCGCTCAGCCCATTTGGGAGCTTGTCACGCGCGCATTTTGATTCACTAATAATTATAGAACGATTGAAGAGGGTTTTGTGGAGGAGGAGGAGGACGTGCATGGTCTGCGGAAGCGATGAAAGTGTGTCGACCGTCCATTGTTTACATTCTCTCAGCTGCAGCTCTCCTCTGTTTATTTACTGTATCGTTGAATGTGCTTCGATATCTCGAGCGCCTCCGCATGTGTGTGTGTGTACACTTCACTTCGCCCGATTATATCCAGTGGAATGACTAGTGCGAAATAAACCGTCTGATATCAGCGAAGGCAGCTGTAGACAAAGGGGAGAGGACGAGGAGAGCCGAAGCCCCCACTTGAAAATCTTGTGAGCAGAGTGCTTTTGCCGCCATATCTGACCATAAAGAAAGGGTCATCGGTAAAGAGGGTGAGGGGTGAAACATCCCACTCAAAATATGGAGCAGAATACTTTTGCAACATCAATATTCGGCCATAAAGTTGTAAAGTTAGGCCTGTCAAATGTCCTGAGAAAAATAGGAAACTAGACAGAGCATAAAATATTGATAGAAGTTAATAATGGCAACAGAAGATGTGTTCGGCAACTAAGAATAGGTCGTAAAAATTTGGTGAAAGCTAAATGAACATGAAAGATGTGGACGAATACCAAATCGGTTCGTCAACATTTTCAGCGAACTTTACGTACGTCCTGGAGATTAGTTGGGTGACTTGGGTCTCCTCTCCACCGGTCACTGCCTGTCGCAAACCGTTCCTCGTGTAGGTGGCTGATCACTCTGATCTGTACACGGAGTCATGCTTTTCCAGTAGAGGGTGACGCGGGGAGACAATCTCGTCCCCATCCCCAACCCGCAACTAGTAAGTCTTCCCCATCCCCACTCCATCCCCGCATGGTTTGTCCCCATCCCCGCCCCAATCCCCGCAGGTTTTCTCCCCATCCCCACCCCATCCCCGCAGGACGACATCACATTCCCCGCAAAAAGTTTACACCAATTCAAATTTAAAATTTTTTTTTAGCATAGGCTACTCAGCTATTTGTATTGCCGACTGCATTAGTCTGTAATTATCTTATCGACAGTTTGCATTAACCAAATCCTGACTATTTCTGACTAGAAGGCTTCAGAAAATAAAAAATCTCCTTATCAGTTCTCAAGTTCTTAACATCACCCGGGTTTATTGCCGGCTCATTCCCCATTACTGCGGTATTACCGCGAGAGTAACCCCATTACCGCGGTATTACCGCAATTGTTGTCCCCATTACTGCGGTATTACCGCAATTGTTGTCCCCATTACCGCAGGTTTTACCGCGGTTACCGCGGTTTCCCCGTGGGGAAATTCCCCATGTCACTCTCTATTTTCCAGTCAGTCTAACAATCACTGTTTAATCTGACTTATCTAAAAATGTGTCGTAAAATAGCTACTAATAGACTAATTGATCTCACAGAGTTATTCTACTGCTTTTTGTCATGTTATTTATCTAAGTTATAGTAAATTATTTCATTACATTTTACGTACAAAGCTTTTACTAACCTACTGTAACTTGGTTATGGTTATGGTTATGGTTATGGTAACAGAGGTAGGCTATATTTAATAATTTATCTTGTAAAACTTATCTAAAAGTTTATTTCTTCACTCCTAGCTCCGATTTGCTTTTCATCGCATTCCTTCAGGGCTCGGACCTCCACTAGACATTCCAGAACAATCCCTCTGACACTCGTATACTATTTAAGCTGATGCCCTCTGCTTAGCTTTCGAGTAGCGCCTCAGAAATTTGAAGTTAGCCATTCCGATTCCTCCGACGATGTCTGCATCATAGGTAAGTAAGTAAGTAAGTAAGTAAGAAAGTAAGTAAGTAAGTAAGTAAGTAAGTAGTAAGTAAGTAAGTAAGTAAGTAAGTAAGTAAGTAAGTAAGTAAGTAAGTAAGTAAGTAAGTAAGTAAGTAAGTAAGTAAGTAAGTATATCCTTTATTGAGAAGCACTAGCAAACGCACAGCACTGTACATGACAAGATTAATACATTCAAACAATCAAATAAACAAAAATGTATATATACAACCAATGAATTGAATGAGAGACTTTATTGTACATCAGGGGAACGTAGAGGAAGAAGAGCTATAGGCTAGTCATAGTGGAAAATGAAGGGTTTAAATAGCCAGATCTAAGGAAAACATAGTTTATTTATTAGTTCATTCCTTTGAACATCAAGTACTCCCTAGTTAGTTTATTCTAGTTGTGCTGTAGTCTATTCTCCCTCCATCTGTTCATCTTCTGTTCTTCACCAGTGTTCTGCGTATATTTCCTTTACGTTCCTCCTATACCCTTTTCCTTTTGAAATTATTTAATACTTAGGTACTTCCTTCTAAAACAGTTAAATTTCAAGTACCACCTTCCTCCTGCTATAGTGTTGTGTTAAATTACTATATTTTTTTACTGAAATAGTTGAACTTTCATATTTTAATTTCCCTCTGAAATATTTCATTTATTTTGTCAAGTACGACGATTTTGCTAATTACCACTGTGCGGATTTCACGATCGTGTTACACTTTTGGCCAGCATTTTGGACAACACGCATACCGAGACTAGCGAGCCAAGGACCACTAAACCGCTAAACTCAGTTGGGAAGGACCTCGGCAGGCATCTTGGTCTTCTAAATATAAGGTCGGCGAGCGGACTCCAACTTTGGTGATAATAATAATTCTATTGATGATGACGATGACGGTGAGAACGATAGTAAAGAAACGGAAACGACGATAACGATGATGATGACGTTGATACGACAACTAGGATGTTATCACTCGGTCTAATAAAAGACGATTTATAAAGCGGAAATTAATATAACTACATACAACGCTAATAAAGTTGATGGTGACAATGACGACGATCATGATGAGGCCTACAACGATGACAATGCATGATTAATAATAAAATAATAATATCTTTTCTTTAATTTAGCGCCTGACAAACGCACTGCGCTGTACATTTACATGTTATGCAATTGAAACAATCTTAACTAGTTAACTACTAACAGAACAGACAGCTTGTAATACACGGCGCTAATAGCAGCCTACAAAGCAAATCCGCCCTAACGGGGCTCGAACTCGGTACCTCTCGCACTCTTCGCCAGATGTTATCCAACGCGCCACCGGACCCCCCAAGACGATTACGACGATGATCCTCTTATTTAATAATACTCATCGTCTTCCTTTCATTCGTTGCGTCATCCATCTCGGTCTTATCTTCCGCTCAGCTGAACGTCTTCCAGTCGGTTCCACTCAACAACACCGATCGTAGACTTAAGCCAAGTCCTGTCCCTTAAGCTGAACAATCATTAAGCAATAGTTCATTCCTTAGCCTCTTAGCCATTTGACTATTAAATTTTTCTTTAAACCATATCTAGACTGCAGCTTTTGTACCTTATTACGTTTGTGTCAACGAGTTTGTGCAATAAAGGAATAGTAGCAGTAGCATTTACTTGCGTGCAGCTCCTCGCTGAACCTGATACAAAATCTGTTTGAGGCCACACTTGGACCCACACATCGCAGTAACAGATTCAGACGAGGTCGCAGAGGGAGAACGTCTCCCTTCTGTGGCGAATTCCGATTGTATAGAGAAGAAAATCCGAGGAGGGTCGGAGAGGGTGATGTTTGGGCCTGGAGCAAACCCAATTAAGATCAATGTCAGCTGGGGCCATGCATGACCGGATTGGCCTTTCTTGCACATGGCATAAGCCTACTCGCATTTTCTCCAGCTGTTTAATCGCTGCAACCCAGTCCACCATTATTGCTTCGCCCTCAAATTCAACTCCTAAATCCACCCTTGAATAACGCCTAGATCCGCCTCTAAATCATACTTGGTTTCGGTCATTAATCACTTTCCTAAGCTGCTTGATGTCGGTTATTGTAGTGGATCATACGGCTAACACATCGTTTATATATAATCTTCAAATCCGATGCGAATAACAGAACTCCATAAACTGGCTTTAGCCGTTTACTTTCTTTACAAAGCCACAGTTTATGTCTTTGGCTCACCTTATAAGAGTCAGCTGATGTTCTGCGCTGGATCCAAATCAGGGATTAGACGATGGATCGTGAAGGCTCTCGAGGAACAACAACGTCGAGCTGCCTTGTGTTCATGGGCGCATTTCTCTGTAGTGCACGGAACATGGGCGTATTTAGGGGGCTTTACGGGTACAACCCCCCCAAATAAATTGCCAAAAACTTTTATTATGCTTTTATATGCGAGATACAAAAAAAATTAACTTTCACGACCATGTCCCTCAAACTGTTTCCTGGCTACGCTAGCATGGAACTTGCCATGGTTCTGTCTCAATAGGTAATTTACTCCTTGTCGACATAGAACGACAGCAGGCATCTTCCCTTCCTGTTTTGCCTGCTCGTGCATTTTGTGGTATATGTCACACTGTATACTGGTTTGTTTGCCTCCTCCTCCTCCTCCTAGACGGTTGCTGCATGTTAAGAGACATTGTCCCATACACGAACCGGTACAATCGCTCAGAGCCGTTGATCGGTGCTTTAAGTCGTTAGATAGCGACGCTTAATCAACACGGACCTGAATACAAACTCTGTATACAGCGGTTCTCAAAGTCACAGATCATAGAGTGGTTCTAAAGACATGATGCACAAACGTGGAGAGTTGCCAGAATGAATGAGCTACGTAACAACGCCGCGTAAATTAAATAGAGCATGACGTGATGTTTTGAAAGAAGTATCGCTCCTTGTTAAATCATGCGCGTCGTCCAACAATGCTCACGCTTGTGATACTCATTACCAAAAAGATTCATCTTTGCATCATATCATTTCAGTATATATACATAGCCTATATATACTGAGTAATATAAAAGCAACTATTGTTAAAATGCACTTATGACTTTTATTAATAGGCCTAAACATTATAACGTTACATGTAGAGCCCTAGTCTGCTTTCTAAATCACTGTAAATTAGGTATAACCTCGCAGTTGTTTCACTTTGCTTACACATCGTACACCCTGACTTCGTGTTACGCTTACCATCAGATTTCGACTGAAATGCTCCAACGGAATGCGGCGCTCTTTGACTTGAAGCGATTGTCATTGGAGATGCCCTGTGCATTATGGCAATTGCGCTATAAAAGTAACTGAATTGCTTAGATTAGATAAATTAAATAATTTGTAAAAATTAGATTAGATTATACATATGTAATTATATCAGATTAAATAATAAGGTCAGATTAAATTTAATTATATTTG
This sequence comes from Aporrectodea caliginosa, assembly GCA_020284085.1. Taxonomy (NCBI): domain Eukaryota; kingdom Metazoa; phylum Annelida; class Clitellata; order Crassiclitellata; family Lumbricidae; genus Aporrectodea; species Aporrectodea caliginosa. The sequence goes on from JACEVL010000139.1 coordinate 577,434, forward strand.
ATACAAGAAAATATTCTAATTCTATGCTTCTATCTGATCAGCTTTGACCAAATCAACCAATAAGAATTACTAGAATAAACTTATTCGATTGAATCAGATGACGTAGCCTAAAAGTTATGAATTGCTTTCTCACTACGACCGGTTGGACTTGGTGTATCTGCTCTGCTGTGCGGCGCTGTGTCGACGGTGGCTGCACAGTGAATCGAGGTTAAGCCAACAAATACATTCAGAGAACACACACAACGAACGCCACCGATACAGCCGTCGTCGGTCGGTCTTATCGCCCTCAGCAGGACCTCCGGCGGTGGCCTGGGCCTCTCTTCGGGGTCAGACGACGGGGGCTTCGCTTAATGACCGAAAATTAAACGGGCCTCTGTCTGGACCGGATGCTCGCCTAATAGTCCGTCGCAGGCAAACGGAAAAAGTGCGCTGCAAATAAAGCTCTATTGACTGGAGCCCGCTATAACGAGAGTTGTCTGTTTGCACGGACCGAGGAGCAGTTCAGGCACTCGAAGAAGACGACTCACGCAGATGATGACACTTCGTTCAAGACACCGACGACGACGACCTGGCGACGAAGATTCTCTGCCCGTTAAAAAACATCCGCAGCGTATTGTGCGTCACAAAAAACACCGGTATGAAGACAATTCAGAACCGGTGAGAAAGCAGTTGGGAAAAATCGTGACTGGTTCAGAAGTGAGAAACACAAGAAGATATGCCAGAAATCAAGTGAGGATATACAAGAAGTGTTGTTTAAGTTTTGAATGAAAAACACGAATATAAAATGCAATAGGAGCCGAGATGGTGCGCTGGTAGCGTGGATTCGCTTCTGTGACGCCCGTGTCTATGGACGACGATGGTGCATCGTAGTGGATGTCAAAGTTTGGATGACCAGTCTGTCGTGACAGACAGAGATAGTCTGCGATGGCTACGGTTGTCTTGTAACACAGAGGCAACACAAACGTCTTACTGAAAAATCTCTAAATATTAATTCCCAAAAGAACAGAAAGTCTTCTTTCTCTCGAGTCCCAATTAAAAACACGACGGATCCGGAGATGCTTTGTCTCTAATGACGATTATAACTCATGACTTTCTGGAAATTGCAAGATTCTGGACCATTCCACTAGAACCCGTTGCAGACTGTTTAAAGAGGCAGGGCAAGGGTCGAAATAATATAGGCCGATGCATCCACGAAGTATCAAGATATATCAGTTTTGCTGTCAATGGTAGCTGGGAGGCTTCGTCTTCTTCCAGTCGTATGGAGCATTAACATCGGCTTGACCTTTTTGTTCCCCGTGTCAGGACTGCGATGGCTCAATCCAGATCCTTCGCCTGCATAGGTCCTTCTCTGTGGAATGGACTTCCTCCACCGGTTCGCTCTGCCATCCTTTCTGGTAGTCTCTCCTCATCTTTTTCGAAACTAAAATTCTGCCTTTTTCCTCGGGTTGCTCGCACTGGGAGCGCTTCTGAAAGGCTTTTGCTGTGAGAAGCGCTTTATAAATAGCCATATACAATACAATACAATACAATTACAAGATTTATAGCATTTCTGCGATGTTTTTGTGAATACGTTCTATACGATAGTTCTGCATGATAGGTCTTATTGAGAACTAAGATTATTGAATGTCAACACTCCTGTAATTCATCCGATCTTTGGTTACCTTACAGTCGAACGTCCAACATCCCCGAACACTTCAATACCTACGAGAACTTTCTGACCCGAAACCGGTTCCTTCTCTCTTCGAAATGCCAGCCGATTCCAATATTAATTTGAGCCGATTCAAATGTAAAATTTGTTGGTGTAATATAGCTGAGATGTTCGAACACCTTAAACTATGTATGTCGATATGATATATTTTGGTAGTAGAAAGTCAGTTTTAAGTGGTTTAATGAGTTTATTGCCCAACATCCAAACTGCATCTCCTTTAAGGTCAGTGGGAAACAGCTGTGGTATATTTTGAAATCTCTTTGATGATCTGTTCCATATTGTACGTGGTGGTCTTTGGTAGTAGGCTATACTCGGTTTTAAATTCGATTTTCTGTGTGGTAGTCTATTGGGTGATAGTGCGCAATTGCCTAGGCCTATAGGCAGTGGTCACTTTGCTTGACTGTCAACTCAGAGGTCAGAGGTTAAATTCTGGCAAGGGCGGATAAATGTTTTGAAATTTGACTTTGGTAACCCTAGCGAAAAAATGACTGCAACAGAATCGGCACCCCTTGTTGTTTTCGATGACATCATGTGCTCTATGTACATGTATACCTTGGCTGCATACACCAAGGTGAAGGAACTTGTTCTTCTTGACTTGTCATTCGCTTTTGATACTGTGAACTATTCTCTTCTACTTCATTGACTCAAGCATTGGTTTGGGATATCTGCATTGCCATGCACTAAATTGGTTTAGTACTTATCTTAGTCAACGCATTCAATCAACATACATAGTTATTATTCCTCTAGTGCTTTGATGGCATGTGGTGTTCCGCAGGGTTCCGTACCTGTTCCTCTTTTGTTTGCTTTATACATCACACCACAAGGAACACTGCTCGACAATCATTCACTTAGATATCATTGCTATGCTAATGATAACAGATATACATTCCATTTGACAGTTTGTCTCGTGACTCATCCGTACAGCTGTTGTCCAATGTCTTTAAGGAGACGCAGTTTGGATGTTGGGCAATAAACTCCTCAAGATTTTTATGAATTAAATTCATGAAAATTGGTACCGGTATCTCATTTGTTGAATTGGCCGATGCTCTCGTAACTTGGGAAATGTTTTTGATTCTACTGTGTCTCTTATAGGCTGAGACCTCTTAGGCTTGAGCCATTACTAATACATCGTTTCCTATTCAGCAAAGGCTTTGTTTCAAATTGAAGTTCATATAGTTTATAAAACATTGAAAACTGGCCAACTAGATTGCTCAAAATCAGTTCTTATTTCCCAGACTTATCTTTATTCAGATGACCTCATATGAATATCTGTCTCTGGTCAAACTAAAACCAGACTGTTCTTGGTGAACGAAATGTTCGGCTGCCGGACATAGATTTCGGTACTCTCTCCTTTTGTCTGTTCGTTCTGCATAGTCGCTTTGACCTACATAATTTCATTCTCAAATTAAGACATACCTACTTCAGTTGCTTATCCACCCCAAACTGCCTCTCTTAGTGGACTGATTATACGGATCTCGACCTGATTACGGTTTGGTTTTGGAGCGCCATCGGTTGATATCTTGTTCATATAGATACCGAAACGTTACTAACGACGGTTACACTATCTATGAGATCATACCGCTGGGCAACGGACTGGCCGCACGGGCTAATAATATGAAGTCGTTATAACATCCATAGCATTCGGGACTGCAATGGTCATCTACTTCTACTTATTAATATTTCATACTATATGCATTTGATCTTCTATCCACATTATGTTTGCAGTGCCGTTTTAAGGCCTAGGCACGCGAGGCACGTGCCTCGGGCCCCGCGACAACAGAGGGCCCCGCGGCGACCCAAAAACAAAAACTAAATCGCGACCACGTAATAACAATAAAATAACATTAGGGGCCGTCCATAAATGACGTCACGCTAATTTTGGCCGATTCTTAACCCTTAAACAATCTCGTCACACTTCGTCACAAAAGTAAGACCCCCCTCTTAAAATGACGTCACAAAGCTCTGACCCCTAAAACCAATTTCCATAGCGAAGCAAAATGCTCCTTCATGGAACAAATAGCGAAAGCATGAATATTTTAAAATCTAACGGTGACCAAATATTGAAATAATTATAAAATTATTAATAATGATGCCCGTATACATTAAAATAATTAAAAATAATGAAAATTTAATCCTCAAAATTAGTGCGGTTATTATTAAAATTAAATTGTTGTTAATTGTTAAATTTAATAACATAGACCTGGTGTGACGTCACACTACTCAGACTACCCCCACCCCCATGTCACACATCGTCACAAATTTCCGACCCCCTCCCCCTAGGTGCGTGACGTTATTTATGGACGGCCCCTTAGGGCCTACTGATCAATAGTATAAGTTCTAACAATTCTGCCCAGTTAAACAATAACACATTTTGAAACATAGCCTACGTCTTCATTTGTAGTTAAATATAAATTTTATATAATCACACTTTTTATACTGTGATATAGGCTAATTATTGGTAATAAGCGCAGTCTGCGCAGAGCGTTATGGAAATTAGATTGGAGTAAATCAATAAGTTTTGCGCATGGCACATACTGTCCGCACAGTTTCCTGTATAATTTTTTCGGCTTTCATTCGTCTGCTTTTCACAACGCTATGCAAGAATTTGTATGTCTTGGTGTGTTAATATTAATTTTTAATATGAAATCTCTTATGTGGCCTAGTCCTAATATAGGCCTAATCTAATCTTTTCTAAATTGTTTTACATTTTAAATTCTAACAAAGCGTAATCAAATTTCTCGCAGTTAGGGTAGTAGGCCTAGATATCGCCATGTCGGTACTCGGTAGTGAACTTGGCAAACTTATTTAGCTGAACAAACTCTAAAACTGTTCCTGTCACTTCGTTTCCAGCTCCAATGTATTAACGTTAAGTTATTTTAAATTAATAATGAAGGAGCATCGCAGCCGTATGTTGCAAGAACGGTAACTCTGTCTGTCTCTCACGAGCCTAGAATCAGAGGTAATCTTGGCTTTCAACGTCTGAAATTACTTTCTGTATATCATTGCATTTCTCAATTTAAAATTAAAGTTGCATTGATGAAAATAATTCTTGCTTAATTAGAAGCTGGATTGATGAAAAGAATTCTTGCTTAAATAGTAGTTGAATTGATGAAAATAATTTGTTGTCAAACCAGAAGTTGGATTGATGAAACTAGTTTCTTGTGAAACTAGATGTTGGATTGATGAAAATAATACTTGCATAAATGGATGGTGGATTGTTGAATAAGAATTCTTGCTTAAATTGAAGTTGGATTAATAAACATAATTCTTCGATGAAGACCAACCGATATGGAATTTTTCACACTTGCAAATTAATTTCCGACGCTAAGAGCCCAGATTACCGAATCAGACCTGTTGGAGTTTTTGAATTTCGATGATATTAAAAGATACTTTGTTCAGAGCAAAACAAGAAAGCGATGTTTGTAAGAAAATGTTCTGACAATAAATGTGGAGCAAACATTTACTAATTACCATCTGAGATGGTAATGAGTGAATTGAAAGTGAGAAGGTCCATCTCACTTTCAGTTTGTACAACAAAATTAACAGTAAGATCTTTAGCGTATATTAAACTAAACTTTTATTTTACACTTGTAGTACAAAGATAGCTGTGTCAGCTGTGCTAGCAGTTTAGTACTATATTAATAAATTTAACAAAATGATACATTTTATGCACATTCAATATATTAATGCAGTAGGCCCTACTCTATATCTGAGGCTGAGATATTGAGGCTAAAATTGGGTTACTCTTAAGGTCAGGTCTTGTGCCTAGGGCCCCCAAACTCCTTAAAACGGCTCTGTATGTTTGATGCACTATTTAATGGACTATATAAAAATTATGTCGTGGGACATTTGCTCTGTGATCCATCGATCACTTTGTATGACACCTCAACACCTGCTGGGGAACTTATCGAAGGCACTTTAGCGACAGAGGTGGTACCAAGCTTTATCTGTAACCTAACGATTATGGTTCGCTCCTGATGCCAAGTGAATAACTTTAGTTCTTTAGAGTGACCATTTTGCTCAGTTCTCTTGGAAGCCTTCCCATCGTCGTCGTTGAATATAGTTCACGGCAGCTAAGATAAATTATTACACTGCAATCCTTATTGTTTGGAAGCGTCTTGCACGGCCGGCCGGTATGTGTTTGCAGTTGATTCCATGTGTTCATAATAATATTATAAAACATTCAAGAGCGTTGAAAACCGTTATGTTGGATCGTATGTTTGTGTGTTCGGAAGTATTTCATGGAGGAGCTATCCAATTTGCTGCCTAAAAAGTGCCAAGATGATCGCTCTAGAATAACGATAACTTTGGCCATCTTTCTAGTTACTATCAATAAATTAGACGAATAAAAACACCTACATACAAACATTATATTGCATTTACATGACACATTTGCAAATTCACCTCAAAATCGCAGGAATCTTAAAATAGCAAATTTCAGGAGATCTCGAACTGAGAAAGAAAAAGAGAAGATCCGCGTAAAGCTGTAGTTTGTATCTTTGTGAATTCCACAAGAACTAAATTCACAACCGATACACGACAAAATGGAAGCTATTTTGCAAGGACGGTGGCAATCAATTGACTATAACACAGGGCGTTGCAATTCTCTCCGAGGAAGAGCGCATAACGGGAGAACTTTGCGATGAGACACCCGATGGTTTTCGACGAGGCTTTCGGTGACGAGAGCGAGGCAAGAGTCGCCATAATAAATCCCGAAGAATCCGTCTCCGTTTCTAGACAGCGAGCGCCATCTATCTGCCCGTCTGTTCGTCTGCGTCTTTGTCCGTCTGCTTACGTTCTTTGCACGTGCCGACGCTGTAGCTGCGACCGCATAACTGCGCGGAGTAATCGAGCAGCGAGTGAAAGAGTGAAGCAACTATTCTGAAATGCGGCGGTGGCGGCGGCGCTGCATGGATAAGGCAGATTGATTGCAGTGGGCGCCACTTAGAGCTCTCTACGTTGAGGCATGGATATAGCCTCGAACCCTTCGCGCTAGTGTCGAAACCCAGGATTTAATTAAGATCAATAATTGATTACACGTTTCGCCGGCACTTCCAGGAGAGAGAGGAGACAGCGAGGGATGTATCGGGGCGCAACTGTGGAGCTGCAGGGATATCGGGTCGATTGAATGGGCCAAAGTCGTCGAAGGTTGGTGGATGTCTTTTACTGCTTTGATGTTGTCGGCGTTTTGGTAACTTTTGCGCGGAACGAGCATTAGGTAAATGTGCTCAAGAGGAATGTGCTCATGAGGAATGTCGAATTCTTGGTCTTTTTCTAATTAGTAATCCGCATTCTGTAGCTTTGTTCGCGATCTACGAAATAGTTGTACGTGAAATTATCACTAGAGGATTTAGATCTGAAATTGTCGCAGTATGAGTCATAGCGATGTTAATTGTTCCGACCACCCCCGCTTCATTGGAATGCATTTCCTCGTCATTATGCTCACTCCTCTGCTTCCTATCGCCAACGACAACGACGACGACGAGGAATATTGTAATGATGACAAGGTGATGCTGACGACCCGAAGATTGACGCTGAATAGAACATATAAGTAGAGCTAGATTTCCAGTGAAATTCGCAATCATCTTAAAGATGTACGCTTACATGTCGGCGGCCAGAGGCGTTTTTCCGTGTCCAGGCCCAGACTCTGCCACTCTCTACCCCGAAGAGTCCACGGCGTTTTTACTGTAGTGTATCTGAACATTTTGTAGCGGCTCTCCAGTACGCTCAAAGGCACTTCTGTATGGCCTAAGTTATGATCAAGTTCAGCATAGACATTCATGTCTAAACAATTATACGGATGCACGATGATATATAGTGGTTACCGTGCTAGACTGTCAATCGAGAGGTCTAAGAGATGAGTCTGAGGTATAAGGACTGACGTATGAGGGATACGGACTGAAATCTTAGGGATAATGACTGAATTCTGAGTGTTAAGGACTGCAGTCTGAGGGATAAGGCCTGAAGTCTTAGGGATAAGGACTGAAGTCTTAGGGATAAGGACTGAAGTCTTAGGGATAAGGACTAAAGTTTTAGGGATATGAAGATGACGTCTTTGGGATAAGGACTGAAGGATGAGGGATAAGGACTGAAGTTTGAGGGATAAGGACTGAAGTCTGATGGATAAGAAATTATAAAAGGCAGTCCGACAAAGCTTGCACACAGCCGAGAAACACAGACAAGACAAGACAGACTTAAAAGGCAAACAGACGTAAAGACCTACATTCATAGGGGAGGGGGGGGGGAACGCTGAGCGCCGGGAACGCACACGCAGCAAGGAGCATCTTGAAATCCTTGAGCAAATACGCTAAGCGTCGCATTGAGCCGTGGACTTGAGATGTATGCAGCAGACGTGGTGTACGAATCAGTCGGTCTTTAATAGTAAAACAAATATCCTCGTGTAGGCCTATTACTATGCACGGGCGTATTTAGACATTCGGAGAGGGGGAGACGCCAATAAAATGGAGGTCAAGTGTACGTTAGAGGTCACGGTCAGGTTTTCATTTCAAAGTCATTTAAGTCTAAACTTGTGTTTCAACTTTCTTAACCTTTGGTTTCCATTACCAATGCAATATCGGACAGCCTATATAGTATATACTCCACTCCATCGGACAATGAGTTTTGAATACGATTTTAATTGGACGTACTATCGACTTATGTTTTTGCATTTATTATGGCGCTATAGAAGTCATAAAGTTCGATTTGATTAAATCAGATCAGATTAGAGTAGATTTATTATTATTATTATTATTATTATTATTATTATTATTATTATTATTTTTTTTTAAATTGTCTGGAAAGGCCCTACTCATCTACTTTTTTTTATTTTATTTCATCTATATTATTATTATTATTATTATTATTATTATTATTATTATTATTATTATTATTATTATTATTATTATTATTATTATTATTATTATATATTTGTGTATTATTAAGCAGGTTGACACACCGCAACCTGGTACAACTTTGGATGATCAGATAAATGGTTAATTAGAAAATTATGTGTTTGATAACCTCTTGCAAGTTAAATTTCCGGTTAAATGAAAATGTGCTGTATATAGAAATGGCGTCAAAGGGAAGGCAAGAAGATTTTTTGCCCATAGCAAACTGAAGCACCTGGCTAATAAGAAATGAAACATGCAGGGTTCCCGATCACTGTCCTGTTTCGTCTGTCTGTCTGTTTGACCGTCCGTTTGTTTTGCTTCATTTATATCCGATTAATTATTCATTCATTCATTCATTCATGAGATTTATATAGCGCCCCTTCAAGAAATCTACTCAGGAACGCTCCCAGCCCAGCCACGGCAAAAGTAAAAAGACTTGAGTGATTTATAAAACCCAGTTTGACTGGTCAAAGGTAGCAAGCGCAGCTCCGATGGCAGGTCATTCCAGATGGAGGGGCCTGCAACCGAGAAAGCTCGGCGCTGCCTAGCAGTCAAGCGAGCCCGCGGAACTAGGAATTGCCCCGTCGTCGCGAAGCTACAACGTCGGACACTGGGCGGCAGAGGTTGCGCAGGTAATATGGAGCACAGCTAAGGATGCTGCGTGAAACCAAAGAAGCAATACGGTATGAGATCCGTTGGGCCACAGGCAGCCAGTGTAACACATCGCGCATGTAGGCAGAGACAGAGCCGAATTTGGGAATTCGCCCAATAAGCCGAGCAGCTGAGCGCAGAACTCGATCTAGTCGCCCCAGAACCCCAAGAGGGAGGCCAACGAGGATCTAGCAACAGTGGTCAATTCGACTAGTAACGAAGGCATGCACAAGAACCACTAGTGCGTCATGAGAAAGAAATCGAGAAACCACTCGGAGCTGGCGAAGCTGATAGTAACAGCTGCGACAGATCAAGTTCACATGTTGAGAAAGACTAAGTTCTTGGTCAAGGGCGAGGCCCAGGTAACGAACCGTTAGGGAAAAAGTTATATCAGGAAAGACCCGAGTAAGCTGGAGCAAATCAATACCATATAGTTGCCGACGGCCACCTAGCCAAATAAACCGATAAACTTATGTGTCGCTAGGCCTCTGTCTTTCTCTTCTATAGGCCTTTATCTCTTCTGTATTGCTTCTTTGTCTTAAAATATATTTAATCTCGCTCAATAGATATATACATAGGCCTATATATTAGGCCTATACACACATTTTATATAAAATATACATTAAGCTTATATATACATATGAGATTCCTCGTCCCATGCTCGTTCTATTTACACAACAATCTTATGTATGGTATCACTTAACTGTCTCAGGCAAATTACCACTGGTTTGTGACCGATATACATGTAGGAATTATGGACAGTGTAGGCCTATTCATGTACAAGACACGTGCAATCCATCTGCCTATTCCTGGTTATGCCCTTTAGTTCTATTAAAGGGCGATGGTGTCTTTGATCAGCATTTATCTGGAAAAGCAGCCCATGTTGTTCCTGGAAGACGCCTTGTTTTTGGCCGACGCTCATTCACAGTTGCAGCTCCAGCATGCATCTGGAACTCTCCACCAACGCATCTTAGCAACGCTCTCATACCGAGACTGTCTTTCGACCTAAATTCAATATTTACATATTCCCGTATATAATGTTTATGGTTGAAAAGACTTACATTCTTGTATCCCGCTTCAATCTGTCGGCTACCTGTGAACTACGTGTGAACTACCCAAACAGGGCATTCTTAAATATCAGTTGTATTGTACCGTATTGTAATGTATGCAACTGACTACAGTTTTATCTATTGCGATGTACTGTTGTAATACATCGCAACGCGAAGCAATGTAAGAAAATGTAACGGAATGCACTGTCGTAGAACTTTCAACACGTAGGCTATTATACGATAATTATCTGGATGTCATAGTAGAGAGTGACGCGGGTAGACAATCTCATCCCCATCCCCGCCACGCAGCCAGTAAGTCTTCCCCATCCCCACCCCTTGCATCCTCGCATGTTTTCTCCCATCCCCACTCGATTACATCACGTTCCCCGCAAAATGTTGGGTTCAAGGTCTGAGCGTTGAATGATTTGCGTGTGATTTCAGCCCGCTAGTTCGGGTTTGCAAATTACAAATCGCTAAACTCTTCATCAACGTAGACGCGAAGATAAAACGGCCAAATAGAACTTTTAGTTGAACTACAATTCCCTTTTAAACAAATTCGATCTCTTTTTTGTGTTTTAACAGTTTATTTAAAAACAATTCAGTAAACCGGAAGTACAATTAATATGAGCCTGTAGCGTCGAAAAGTGAATGGAACTGGAACTGGAATTTTAAGTTATGTAAGTAAGTAACTGTAGCTAAGGAAGCAAGTTCCTGCATAGGCTACTATAATAGTCTATACGTTGTGCAAACTATGGAACTATAATAGTTACCATTACTGCGGTTTAATCGCCGGCTCATTCCCCAATACCGCGGCATTACCGCGACAGTAAACCCAATACAGCAGTAAAACCGCAATTGTTGTCCCCACTACCGCGGGATTTACCGCGGGAAAATTACCCATGTCACTCTCTAATTTTGAGCGTAACCGATTGATTATTTTCAATTGTTGTCCCCACTACCGCGGGATTTACCGCGGGAAAATTACCCATGTCACTCTCTAATTTTGAGCGTAACCGATTGATTATTTTTTCATCAAACTGCCATACGATGTACAAATTGCCACAGGATGTTGGTGTATTCAATTGCCACAGGATACACTAATTACCACAAGATGTAGGTAAATTCAATTGCCACAGGATGCAGAAATTGCCACAAGCTGTAGGTCTATTCAATTGCCATAGGATGCACAAATTGCCACAATATGTAGGTCAATTCAATTGCAACATGATGCACAAATTGCCACAGGATGCACAAATTGCCACAAGATGTAGATCTAAGTCTATTCAATTGCCACAAGATGTAGGTCTATTCAATTGCCACTGGATGGACAAATTGCCACACTGTAGGCCTATACGATTTGCCACAAGATTCGAAGATGGCGTCTCTGCGAATCGAGACAGCCATTGCACCTCCAAACCGCTGGCTTGATCTGTGGTGAACATCTTCGATTATTTATGCGATTTGCGGCTGATGGAAGTGATTAACCTTTCGACCGCTACATATATTACTTGATATAGCGCCAGAGAGGTTAATCGGTTTTGCTTACATACGATAAGAGCAAATTGCCACAGAAATTGCCCGAAAACGATGGCATAGATGCGCCAGGGATCAGAGACCATCGCATATTACCAATTTATCGGAGGCGATGGAATGGTATAGTGCCCCTAAAAGGAAAGCCTGATCCTCCCCGGCCTCTATGCATAGACGACGGTGGTGGTGGTGGTGGTGATGATGACGCAGATGGCCGGCTATTCCATAATTCAATAAGTGCAAAGACGATGCAAGGACCCGGATGGCTAAGATGGCCGCCGGGGATTTCCGTAATTGTCGACACTCGCAATCTCCAAAATACTTTGAAAATGTAATAATGCGCATTAGGCCATCAGACGCTGGCAAAAATAGGAACACATAGATCTATATGGGCCAACATATAGGCCTATAGGTCTGCAGGTCTGCATATTATGTCTATAAGGCATCTATAGCTCATATACAGACTATTTTTGAGATACAATACAACCTATATAAAGACTGCGTCAAACGTGGTGCTACTTTAAAGGCAACCTGCTTATATTATATATCGTCATGCTCAACATTAGACAGTGTCTGACCATTTATATGGCGAACTTACCGAAGCTCACAAAGGCGCAGAAACATAGCTATAAAACAGTTCCAAACAGCAACGCCTTAAAATAAACGGAGAATGTTTATTGATTTTATTTGTGGTCGGTTGAGTTTGGAATTTTCAGTGAAAGACTTTTCCACTTTCCACCAAGCTGTGATAATATACGAAACCTACTGACTATATTTAATCCTGATTCCTAATCATTCTTTATTTCTGTCATATCCCATAATAAAAGGTATGGGAGGCTCTTTACCTTCTCTTGGGACCTTGAGTCGGCATCTGCCAATCGATAGAAGTTCTAGGATAATTCTTACGAGGATTGTTTTGAACAGGGTTTAAACCATTGGCATCGATCTGCAATCTCTACTGCTGGGCTTGAAGATAAGTCGAACTCCATAATTAACTCTTCCTTATTTGACTATTTTTTCCTTTATTTTTATTTCACTTAATTTGCTCTATCTTTATAATATATATATATATACATACATATTATATAAACATATATATTTGAAGATAGCGCAAAAATATATTATATATATATATATTGCATTAACTCAATTCTTAGTCTGTTGTCTGTCTTACTTACCATCTGATTAATCCAGTTCTGTATAAAGGTGATAGTTTATAATCCAAGTGCATTGTAAATCAATTATACGGGTGCTTATATAGCGCCTTCCCAGAACCGCTATATAAATGCCCTTAGGAAGGCTGAAAAATGTCGTGGTGAGTTTAGTTTGAGACAATGGTGTCGTCCGTTCATCCAGGTGGATGTTGTCATATGCTTTAGATTCGCTGGAAAGACCTCTAAGCATAGGACTGCTCCAGGGCTACGCCTTCTTCCACGTAGAGGAATCCGTACGTGGAATCGAGTCTAACACGTGGACGTGGGGGTTGCCAGCTGTCTTATCTTAAACTGTATGTAGGCCTAAATGTAAATAAATAGTCCGTTACCTATTCACGGGCTTGTGTTTGCTTCCATATTTAGATGCTGTTCTATAAACCATGTGTGACACCAAACCTCATATCCGCCTGGTCTGTCTGTCTAGATGTCTGTCTGGATGTCTTCGTGTGTCGTTCTGTCTGTTTTTATCTATTCCTGAATCTGTCTTGCTTGTCTGTCGGTGTGTTTACGTATTTTTCTTTTTGTATCGGTCCGTATATTTTTGTATCAGCATCTTTGTCACCCTTCTCTTTTCAACCTCTTCTACCCACCTCTCCTCCGCCTCTTCTACTTCGAATTCCTCTTTGCCATTGCCATCCTATAATCCCTCCTTCTCCTCCTCCACCACCACCACCACCACCACCTCCTCCACTTCTTTTCTCTTTTCCCTCCTCCTCTTCCTGTAAGCTGTAATTATTTCACAGTCTTAATCTCGCTATTCTTCCTCAGGTCTCGGTATAGCATCTGAAATTTCTCTCTCGTTCTCCTTTATTCTATTTTCTTCTTCTTTCCTTCCTTCATTCCACCCTTCCTTCATTCTTTCCATTCTGTCCGTCCTTCCTTCCTTCCTTCCTTCCTTCCTTCCTTCCTTCCTTCCTTCCTTCCTTCCTTCCTTCCTTCCTTCCTTCCTTCCTTCCTTCCTTCCTTCCTTCCTTCCTTCCTTCCTTCCTTCCTTCCTTCCTTCCTTCCTTCCTTCCTTCCTTCCTTCCTTTGTGGTAACCCGTTGCCCTGGTCACTAACTATCGCCCATTAACGAGTTCCGCCGAATCTTGATATCTCTTCAGACCGCGCCAGATGTCTCTTCTAAGTAGGCCGATTCCTTCGGTAGGTGGCGCGCCCCCCTCCCGCAGGTCGCATTAATCTGCGCCGTTTCCTGCTATCCATCGCTAAACGGCGCTAGTGTTTATTTGCACGACTTAATCACCAACGATTGCTAATTGCTTCGCACTTCTGTCTGTATCTTATAAACAGTCCAGCCGAAAGAAAATGGATCAGACCCAACTGTGTAGACGATAGACAATGCGGTCCAACGTCCAATTCCAGAGCGGTTCTTCCGTCCGCTTCCTCGTCTTATTCCTCTTCTTCCTCGTGCGCCTCTCCTCGTTTCCTGTACATCCGGTCGCCGCCAAATCCCGATCGCGCAACGACCGACTCGTGGCGGAAGTGCCAGCAGAGCGTTTCCGGTTCCGGGTTCCAGCGACCGACTGTCCCGTCGAGCCGCCATGTTACTGTGCGCCGCGAGCCGGAAACAGACGACGCGAGCAGCGCATTTCCTGTGGGGCTTTCTTGAGGAAACGAAGATTTCCGAGGTTTGTGGAGACGATCGAAGACGTGGATTATGTATCGCTGATCTATTCCGGACTCACAGTTCTACCGAATTCAGCGTTCAGAGCTCTCAAGGTCAGTGGTGGTGGTGGTGATGGTGATGATGATGATGATGACAGTGATTGTGATGACCACGACGAGTGCAATTGCGAAGAATGACGAAGAATGAGCAATTGATGACGAAACATGACGTTGATGATGGTTACGGTGACGTTATTATTATGATGATGATGATGATGATGATGATGATGATGATGATGATGATGATGATGATGATGATGATGATGATGATTGCGACGAAAGTAAAGGTGGTCTTAGTCGTGATGGTTGCTGTTGTGATGGTGGTGTTGATGATGATAATAATCATGATGTTGTTGATTAGCAGAGTATAGACAATTATCATCACTTCGACTGCGAGGCTATAAAGTGCGTAAAAATACTATACTGCTGCTGTTGATGATGATGATGATGATGATGATGATGATGATGATGATGATGATGATGATGACGATGATGATGATGATGATGATGATGATGATGATGATGATGATGATGATGATGATGATGATGATGATGATGATGATAATAATCATGATATAGTTGAACCAGTTGAATACAAAAGAAACAAATTAATGTAAAAACTAAACGTATAAAAAGACCAATCCATCAATTTCTTAAATCTTCGCCGACACACTGCAGTACGCATGCGCAAACCACCGCAAACCCTTCAGCTCCTCCAACCTTCTATCGTTCAGAGGAGATCTTGGCCTCATTGGTGAAAGCAGTTCGTTCCTTTGGTGGGATGGGTGGGCGTGGTGGCAATGCCCCCCCCCCACTGATTTAAGCTCCCCTTCTTGGTCTTATTGACAGCGGCCCAGAGGCTAAGCGGATTAGGGAAAAGCCGCCGCCAACAGAAGAGCGGCTGACGGATCGTGATCGATATTCGAATTTCCCTCTAATGGAAAAGACGAAATGACGCCGAGAAGAAGGAGAACAAGAATCCACTTCACTCTCTCGACCATTCCATTCACTGCTAGCAAATCAAATATCAACACATTCTGTATGCATAGTATTATGCACTCGGTATTTTCTGTGCTGAAATATAAATGAATAACTGCCTGATGTGTAAATATTAGTACTAATCGTGTATTAGCTACTCAGTTTATATATATATATATATATATATATATATATATATATATATATATATATATTATTTACACGCAAACGTAGTTTAGAATACATATATCAAATATAATTATAGGCACAAACTTTACAGCGTTTTTGACTGGTACATAAAAGGCCCTTTCATGTAGAACTATTCATATGAAATATCTTTCTGTTTTTACGACTGTATTCCTGTAGTATGCACGTACGTAGTATACTACGAGTAACAACGTACGCACGTATGTAAGTATGTATGTACAGTATATATGTATGTATGTATGTAAGTATGTATGTATGTACAGTATGTATGTATGTATGTATGTATGTATGTATGTATGTATGTATGAACAGTATGTATGTATGTATGTATGTATGTACAGTATGTATGTATGTATGTATGTAAGTATGTATGTATGTATGTACAGTATATATGTATGTATGTAAGTATGTATGTATGTACAGTATGTATGTATGTATGTATGTATGTATGTATGTATGTATGTATGTATGTATGTATGTATGTATGTATGTATGTAAGTATGTATGTATGTATGAACAGTATGTATGTATGTATGTATGTACAGTATGTATGTATGTATGTACAGTATATATGTATGTATGTATGGACAGTATGTATGTATGTATGTATGTACAGTATATATGTATGTATGTATGTAAGTATGTATGTATGTACACTATGTATGTATGTATGTATGTATATATGTATGTATGTATGTATGTATGTATGAACAGTATGTATGTATGTATGTATGTATGTATGTATGTATGTACAGTATGTATGTACGTATGTATGTAAGTATGTATGTATGTATGTACAGTATGCATGTATGTATGTACATGTATGTATGTATGTATGTATGTATGTATGTATGTATGTATGTATGTAAGTATGCACAGTATGTATGTATGTATGTATGTATGTATGCATGCATGCATATAAATGATAGAACGTGTGTATGTCTGTAATTGTGGCAGGTTTACAGCCTTGTCAAGAACCTCTCTAAGGGGCGTGCATTCTGCTTCTGAGTGTTTTCTGGTATACATAGAATCTGTTGCTTACTTCCTCTGTGATTGACTCCTTGTTCTGCAGGTGTCCGAACTTGACCTTCAGGGCAACAACTTCAGTGACCAGGTGAGCGGAAAGGCTTTCATCGGAGTCAACAAGCACCTGCTTGCTCTGAATCTCGCCTGGTCCAACATCACCCGACTTCCGGCCAAGGTCTTTCGAGGCATGACGGCTCTTCGCAACCTCAGTCTGGCGGAGAACCGCATCCTGCGACTGCCCGGTCCCGTATTCCACGACCTTCGAAGCCTCGAGCAGCTGACCTTGGCCGGGAACTCGATGGCAGACCTCATTCCGGAAGTCTTCCGTCACCAGATGAACCTCCACACTCTCGACCTCGGCTACTGCAACATCGAACGGATCTCGTGGAACACATTCAACGGACTCTGGAACCTGAAGAGTCTCGACCTTCGCGGGAACCGCATCCAGCACCTGGAACCATTCGTCTTCTCCGATCTGGTCTCACTGCACTCTCTTCTCCTCGGTCACAACCCCCTGAGGAAGCTCCGTTCGAAGGTCTTCCACGGACTGAAGAACCTCAAGGTCCTCAACCTGGCCGAGAGCTCTCTGGAACGCATCGAATTCGACGTCTTCCGGGACACGCCGAACATCGAACTGCTGGACCTCGGTGACAACAGTCTTTCCTTCCTTCCGATGGGAACCCTGCTACTTCCGCACCTGGAACACTTGACCCTCGACGGAAACCAGCTGACCGATATCCCCAACGAGGTTGCCTACCTGCCGGCGCTGAGGTACCTCGACGTCTCCTACAACCGAATCCAGACCATCGATCGCTGTATGCTGGAGAACCACATCCACCTGGAGTACCTCAACCTGCGCGAAAATCCCTTCCACTGCAACTGTTCCATATTCTGGCTGCGAGGACTGAAAAATAAGTTAATGTCGAGGTGGAAGGACAACCGAAAGAGTCTTCCGTTCGTACCTGGAAAGTGCTGGGTGCCAGTTAATCTCCGAGATACTCTGATCACGAGCTGGTTGGACTTGAGCTGCGTACGCGATCAAGACACAGCGAAATGTAACCGAATCTAACGCAACTACATTCAACAACATATACAGTATAGTAGTAGACACTTCTGCGTTCAAAGCCATGTCAACAGACATATGTGTCGACAACTTATGTATTTCATCATTTCTCTGCATTTCTGCAGCTGTACATAATAACAGTTGGACCTTGGATCCAAAAACCGTTCTACGCACTTGCAACCAGACCGATGAAAAACAGACAGATTTACAGTTATATGTACAGAGGGGCGTAGCCAGGAAAAAATTTCGGAGGGGTTTTTAAGTTTTCGGGGGTTCCATTGAAATAGTCATATTTTTTTGCATTTTTACTCTTCAATAACCGTAATGCATTTATTTCGGGGGTTGAACACGTAAAAACGGTAAAACCACCCCTAAAAACGCCAATGACTGTACATATTTGCGATCAAGACACATCGAAATGTAACGAATCTAACGCAACTATACATTCAACAAATACAGTATAGTATACTAGACACTTCTGCGTTCACAGCTATGTCTGCATCCATGTCAACAGACATGTGCGTCGACAACTTATGTATTTCATAATTTCTCTGCATTTCTGGATCCAAAAACCGTTCTACGCATCAACCAGACAGATGAAAAACAAAGACAGATTTACAGTTATATTTACACTGTACATATTTGCGCATATTTGCATGCATGCATACATATAAGCAAACCTGCATAAGTGCATATATACATACATAGATACATAAATACATAGCCCTACATGGATATATACAAACATACATAATATATACGCAATCACATTCATACATACAAGCAAACATGCATACACTTCTTGCATACATACCAATGCCATTCATGCATAAAGTAGGTTCCCTCGCTACACTCGCACACACACAAACACACACAAACACGTTATATATATATATAATATATAATATATAATATATATAAGATAGGAAATATAGACTATATATGTAGCCCACCTTAAGTCGCACCTTTCGTAACTATGACAGATTCTCGTTTTATCGCCTTTCAGAAATGTTCCCTGATGAGGCGCTATTCTATGAATATTATATATATTTACGTATATGCATATATATACAACGTTTATACATATATATGAGAACATTTTCTTGAGGACGTTGTAAATGTTTGTAACGGTAGCACTTGACTTGTATTTAATTCTTGAAGACATTGAACGATGCGCGTATGTACAATACGGAAGAATGGGTTCTGTTATGCATCTGGAATTCAGTGTGACGAGAGTTAAATAGGGTCATCGGATGTGACCGTCACCTGATAGAATATGGCCATTGGCCAAGGATCAATTGTCCTTATGCTACTGGTGGTGCAATGTTGATACGTTTATATAGATCGTGTTTGACGTAAATCGAATAGCCGGGGTTAGTTAAGATGCGATGCCCATCGTGCTTTCTACTTTCTTGGACCGTCCGTCCTGTTGGAACAATCTTTCATAGCGTTTACCCTCTATTATAGTACTATAGTAAGTAAGTACGTGCTTTATTGAACCGCCTGCAAACGCACTGCGGGAACATCAGATTGAAACACAAATCACAAAAATCACAAATGTCAAAAATATCATAAAATACAATAAAACAGACATCTATGCAAATATGAGATTAAGGTAATAGTAAAAAGAAAGATTAGCAATAAAATCAATTAAATAACATACGCGTAATAAAACCACATCTAGTCTAACTCACCTTTTAACTCTTCGTCGGTGCTGTATAGTTAATTTTCAACAGTAACTAATTACAACAACTAGTTACTGTAAAGGAAAAAGTAACTATAGTTACTGACAAATAGTTACTTTAGAAATTTTTAAAAGTAACTATATAATCTCAAAACCTGAAGGAGATATATATAGAGGTCTACACATACAGTTACTTTAGAAAAGAGTAGACCCTATACCTAGTTACTGACTACAGCTCGAAAAAGTGTAACCCCGGCTACTAATTTACGTCAAAACACGATAGGCCTATATATACGTGTCTGTACATGCATTAAGGGCTAAGTATTTTTAGTTACTGTAAGTGGGAATGTTAACTTGAATTTTTATCTCTTTCCGTGATGAAATTAGACTTTGAAATTGACGAATAAAAGAAGAGTTCACAGACCTAAGCACAAACGAAAGTCTTTGGGTCACTTTAAAGCATGCACGTGAACCAAAGAAATCTTTGGGTCACTTTAAAGCATGCACGTGAACCAAAGAAATCTTTGGGTCACTTTAAAGCATGCACGTGAACCAAAGAAGTCTTTGGGTCACTTTAAAGCACGTGAACCAAAGAATTTACAGGTTGATGATAAAACACCTTTAATAATAGCACCATATAATCAAACTAGACGACGCGAACATATATGTTGATTTAAAAGTGACGCAAATAACTAAACTTTTCCGTTATCGTCCGAGATGGGCACGATTAGAATTAGAATTTGCAAAATCTTGTAGCTAATCGATTAGAATTAGGATTAGCTGTTTGTCTAATCGAGACATTAGAGTCTAATTGATTAGTTACCCATATCTGGTTACCGTTACCTCATAAAAGTAATAAGTTACCGCCGTGCGTTACTTTTGGCGAAAGTCACTAGTTGTCCGAAAGGCTATCGCAAAGTAACTAGTTACAGTAATGCGTTACAATCATAGACCCCTTAAATTATCAGTACAGTAGGCGCTCATACACGGGACTATAGGAAATTGTGTTAATTCTCAATTTACGCTTTTATCACAAAAATCGAACGAACAGTCCGATTTGGATTAAGCTTTTTGTTCTGTTTAACGCGACGAAAATATCGACACCAAATTTAGGGTCATTCAAGGTAATTTTAATGTCAACAAAATTTAATCAAACAAGAATCTCAGAAAAATGGCCAGATCTCGGCCAATAATTGTTGAGAGAGGACCCTAGTTCAAGACTCGAGGCTGAGCGTCTACTATCCTGATAATTTAAGGGGTTTATGCATGGTTATAACTAACGCAGAAACGCACAACACTGCTCTTCGTTTAACTCTTCGTTTAAAGTGCAACACTGTGGTCTATTGACAATGCGATGACGACGATGAAAAGCGTGATTATGGTGAAGGCAGTATATGTATATATACATATATTATATGTATGTATGTATGTATGTATGTATGAATGTACGCGCGTATGTAGGTATGTATATATGCATGGATGCATGAATTGTATGTATGTATTGTATGTATTCTATGTATGTAAAATTATGTATGTAGGTATTAAGTATGTATGTATTAAGTATGTATGTATGTATGTAAAATTATGTATGTATGTATGTATGTATGTATTTATGTATGCATGCATGCATGTATGCGTGCATGTATGAATTTACGCGTCACTCGACTTTCCTCCGAAGCTGTCACTCTCTCGATGACTCACCCTATCCGTACGTAACGAATTAAAGAAGACGCTAATCTCTAGGTTTCACAAGATATTATTGAATCAAAGAGTAGGCCCAGTTCGATTATACAGCTGCAAAGTCGTTAGCGTACACGTACATACATGCAATTCTACAAACACTGCTAGGTCCTCACCTTAGTTAATGTGCACTAAACACTTATCTACTCTCTGACACATCCAGCAACTACTGCCTTCGAACGTCCTCGACACTGCGCATATGCGAAGCCATCCATGGACAACTGCAGGACATTGATCCATCGCCTGAACGCAACACCAACGAAATCCAAGATCAAGATATGTATAAATTATATGTTGCTTGCATTATATGTATGTCATGCTCATTGCATGTATTTGTGCATGTATGCAGTGTTTAAAGTGGTGTGGGAACTGTGGGAACGGCGTTCCCACTGCTCTGGAAATTCTTTGCTTGCGTTTCCAGTGCTCACCATTCAATGGGACCATGATAACACATGCGTTCCAATAAAACTCTTCTTCGGAGTTCCCACTGCTCACCCAAACCAAATTTAACCACTGTATGTATGTATGTATGTATGTATGTATGTATGTATGTATGTATGTATGTATGTATGTATGTATGTATGTATGTATGTATGTATGTATGTATGTATGTATGGATGTCAATTTATTGTGTATGTATATGTGCATATATATGTACGTATGTATATATATGAATTTATATGAAAATTTGTACAGCGTATTTAAGAATCTCTTGCGAGATGGCGCTATATGACATTGCTATCCATGACGAATCCAGGCATCAGATGAGCTGAACGACCGACGTGTGTCTGGTATTTACGTAGGTAGGCCATATGAAGGAGGCAGGTAATTAAATACAGACCGAACAAATAAAGTAAATAAGTTTTCGTGTAGAGGAAATTCTATAGTGTGCATAACATGAGCACAGGAAATGAGTATTTAAGACCCAATTACCTTACGCTGGCAAATCTGCGAAATCTAATGAACAGTGGAGGCGACGTCTCTAACTTTGAGAGCTGTTAAAAGGCGTCTTCTCATGTATGTGTAATAGTGTATGTAGTTGAAGATTTATACAGACATTTTGAATACATCTCAGAGACGCTGCATGCAACACGGATATGTCATTTCTAGATGTATGATGGCTATAGAAATAGGTACGATAAAGCAGTGAGGGAAGACAATAAGGTGAGACAAGGTACAATAAGTTAAGGTAGATGTAGATTAGGTATAGGATCCGGTAAGATTTGATCAGCGCATGGGCGCCCGC
This sequence comes from Aporrectodea caliginosa, assembly GCA_020284085.1. Taxonomy (NCBI): domain Eukaryota; kingdom Metazoa; phylum Annelida; class Clitellata; order Crassiclitellata; family Lumbricidae; genus Aporrectodea; species Aporrectodea caliginosa. The sequence goes on from JACEVL010000139.1 coordinate 600,085, forward strand.
AGATATTTTTGCAGGGGGGCAAACACAATGGTTACGGTTAAATAGAGAAAAGCGCGGGTCTAAACCAATGAAGTCTGATGGGAGGAGTCAGCACTCAGCACGACGTCATAACATATATCATAATTAGAGAAAACAACATGGGTAAATTTGGATCGCTGTAGATATAATTACAATTTTAAAAATTCTTACTTAAAGTTAAATTTCTCAGTTTATCAGTTTTCATTAGTCTGCGAAGAAATTTGTTAAACACCAAAACGTAGCATGTTAAAAAAATAGGTTTCAATTTTCCCGGGGGGCAAGTGCCCCCTCTTGCCCCTATGTGAGGGCGCCCATGAATGAGCGAAAGCTGCCGTCAGTCCGCAGGCAATAATAGACAATTGCATAGATATTCCTTCTTAATCGACAAGAACAGTGACGAATTTACCGTAGATCGGCCTCCCCATAACCCCTCGCCGCACTGCACAATTGTTTCCTCAAAATTACCACTTCAGCAACTCTTCCATTACTTCCGTGCATAGCTGTGCAATATAATTTGCGGCAGCGCAATTTTGCAGGCAAAACCGTGCGTGAATCGAAATAGCTCGTAATGGACCCAAATTGGACCCAATTCCACCGCGGTTCTCACTGTCAAGTTGACCACCTTCTGTTAAATGTCGAAGTAAGCATAGAAAGAGTTCCTAAATGCATGCGATATTAATTTGTAAGATCAATATAAAATTCTAATTCAAAATTGAATACCAAAATGATATATAAATTTTTAATTAAGTATAAATTCGTTTGTTTAATACGAATTTACAAATACGAATTTACAAATTAAATTCGAATTTCTGGATAAATTTCAGTGGCCGCATAAATATTCGAACTCGAGACACAAGAACGAACGACACTGTCATAACCCTACAACCCCGACTCTAACCGGCGCTTGCTTCCGTGTTTTTGTCGCACCAGCGAACACCAGAGGGCTACGATGGAATGAAGGGCTGGGAATGGGAAGGAGGAACGGGGGAATCTGATAAAGGTAGGTTGGAATGTTTAGAGAAAGAAGAGTGAGAAGAAGGAAAACTGGAAAGTCAGTGGACGCCAATTTCGCTGAGAGATTGTCGAAGGAGTAAAGAAGATGATGCTAGACATATACGGAAGAGGAAGAACGGACATTGATGACTATGGTACCGTAGCAGTAAGAAGAATATAAGGACAAAAAGATAAGCAAGGAAGCAGGAGGGCAAATTCGGAAGAAAACATGAAGAAAAGAAGAAAGTAAGGAAAAAGCTGGGAGAAAAGGAAAATAAACGGGAATATGAAGAAAAAAGAGGGATGAAAAATCTTATAAATCCCATTTCATCAGTACTTGTACGTTTAGGAGTTTCACAGCAATGAGACAAATATCAAGAGCACTTCGAATTTGAGACAATTAAAGTAGTAGTCGCTATAACTATCAATTAAAACTGGCTGCCATGTTTTTAGCGTATTGTACAGTGTACACAACGACCCATCATGGGCCTATATATTATTCATTTGTTTATTTCAAACAGTTATAACGCGCGAAAAATCAGTAAATTAAAGCCTGAGACGGTATTCTCAACTGTTGTCAACTGCTGAAAAAATAAAATAGTCTACTCGAATTAAGCAATTCTTTCACTCGTCGCGTTTTTCATCCAAGAACGAAAACTGTAAAGAAAACGGTCACAGCTGCCAAGCACATATCACCATGGAAACTGCGCATGCTCGGATAGATGGCGAGTGTTCGAATCGCCCGCGAGGTGGCGCTCGCCGGACGTCTTCTCAGTTCCGTTTCCGGTGACGATCTCCGGGCGGAAACGAATTGCGACGCGCCTGCGCACTCGTCCTTCCACCACTTGAGATAGATCGTCTGCAGTTCGTCCGTCTGCTTCATGCGACGCAGTTCTCGCGAGACGAGATCTCGCAACCGGAAGTCGTCGCTGCGCATGACGAACGCGTATCGCATGACGTCGAGAAACGGTTCGGACGCGTAGAGGTCACAAGGTCGTCGTGTGGCCACGTATTCTGCAGTGGGAGTTTCCACAAGAAAGGCGTATCGCTCCCTTCTCGCCCTTTCCACCCCTTCCTGGACGCTGTTGACCAAACCCGACGGCCAGAAGTTGCTGATGCGTGTCCAGAGAGCGCGGACGACCGGGTCAGTCGCATTGGTCAGTATCTGCTGGACAACGCCGTTCTGTATGACCCCGTAGGTGAGGTCAGAACCGAGAACCTGAAGGGCGTTCGTTATGACGTTTGCTGTGGTCTCGCCCCGTGTTCCCCCGGAGGGCCGGCGAATGACGGCAGACACCCGAAACGACAGGAAGGGTTCGGTGAAGTCGACAGCGGGGTGCATCGTCGTGTTGGGTAGAATGATTGCCCCCGCTGCCAAATCGGCTTCCTGCGAAAACAGAAAAGTCATTTATACATACATAGCATAAAATTTCGATTAGTGTTAGAAAGTCAATCCGTTTTCGAGTTGCTGTCGATTTTGTAGCGCTGTATATGCCATCATTAGACCTATAAGAGAGCGCTGAGTAGTGCCAACGCAAGTAATATGATCTAAGAGAGCAACTGAATAGTTCCGTGCTGTATGGAGTGTATGCCACGGGATTTTTTAAACTCCTCAATGTTATATGTCAGCTGATATTTTAATATGTGCAATTTTGATTGCAATTTTAGCATATAGCGCCTCTTACCAGCCTCCCATTTGTTTGTATCGTTGCAATTTCTTTGCATCATTTTAATGTGTTCTTAAGGCTACAATAACTGGCGATGATGTTGCGACTGACGTAGTAGTTACAGTTGTAACAGGAAACATCGTAGATGACGAGTCTCTTACTCCTCTCTGCACTTCCTGTAGCATTCCATCAGGAAGTCGTCCGAAGTCACGTGACAACCGGATCTCGTATCGGAACCCGACAGATGTCGCCAGGCGGCTGAGTATGTCGGCCAGAAATCCTTCGAATCGCTCGTTTCCCGCCAGGAAGCTGCCATGTTGTCTCAGCAACATGTACGGTGGTTGCTAAACACACACAAAACATTAAGACGAAAACCATAGACGACTATGCTGACACCTAGCGAATCAACGAATAAGCATGAACTCATATGAAACAGAAATTTTAAATACATATCATCCTTTTAAAACTCCAATATAATCTAATGACTTCCATGGCGGCGCATCTATCACAACGTATAAGACTTCAATCGACAGTCTCTTCAATTAAATCCGCAATCAAAACTTTTAAGACTGCCGTGACTCCCGTGAGTAAGTAAGTTGACACAGACGAGTCTTAGATTCCTAACCCATTTAGGCCTACTGTATCACTATCTGATTACTTATATATAGTGCTATCGTAATGCTGCACATAAATGAATTGACACCCGATTCAATTAAAACTATTTAATTAAAACTCATGATTTGTTGGAGTAACTTAGCTCAGGCAGAAAATTCGAGACAAGATTATAAGAAATGATTCGGTCTATGATTCTAGCAAAACATAGGCTACGTAGGCCTACATGTCTTTTAAGAAATGAAGATATATGGGCTTAAAAGATGGCAAATATCTTTAAAAGTATGCTTTTTATACGGAAAATATCTGTAAGAAATGAAGATATGAGATGCCACAGATTCTATTTTTCCGAAAGATTAGATATCTGCAGAGGGATAAACTGACTTATGGAAGGGTAACCTGGGCAAGAATTGAGGCAATACATGCACTTGTCTTTCTTATCACTAGTTGACACATGTTTAAAATCTGAGATACGAACCAAGTGAGTAGTGACGATCAGTTTCCGATGAACTTCAGTCTTCTCAAAGTATACGGAAGCTTTATTTGTAAACAAAATGACAGAAACTCATCACTAAGAGTAACAAATGCAAACAAGAAGTTTGGACTGATTAAGTGCAGTGTTTGCTCAAAGAGCAGAGAAGTCATTATGAAGAAAGTATACAGAAAGCTGGTCTCTCCCAATCGAGTGTATAGCACTCAAGGCTGGAGTACATTCGGTTAAATGAGCGGGTGCAGAATGAGATAGCACAGATGATCGAAGGATGTGGTTTTATGCCATAAACTAAGAAGACAAAACCTATGAATAATTGAAACCATATATAGCATGAAAATTAGAATTATAAGTTGTAATGTCGTAGAAACCTTTAAAATTTGGAAATATATTAATCAAGTATACCTGTAGAGTTCTTATATGTTGACTACAGACGATGAAGGTCAATAGCTACAGCTTTACAAAGAGCGATTGAGGATTGGAAGACAGCAAATATGTTTTCCAAAACAGTTTCGATCATCACTTGGAACGGTCTCAATGGAACAATACCTTGTTGGATGACGACTCTTACTTTCCCTAAACGAGACTAACGATCGAGTTCAAAATTGAGGCAGGCCTACGCGTATACGGAACTGTAATCAAGGTGCAAGAATTAGGTTTTAGGTATTTAACTAAGGTCTTAAAGAACCTAAATACCCAGAAAAGTCCCGAATTAGGTTTCAGGTTTTTGTAGATACATACATACATACATACATACATACATACATACATGAAGATATAAATTCGGATTTTGTTTTTATATTTGTTGTTGATAAATAAATTATAGTTAACATCGCGGAAAATTGCGATTTGTAAGCAGATGATGCGCGCATTCTGATGCGTCAACCGTGGTTCTGAACTCAAAGACAATACTATAAGATGCACACGGAGTCATTGTTCTGCCTGTAGGCCTATACGTCGACTGGGAAAATCATAAAACATAAAGACCTTAGAAACATAAAAACCTGAATATTTGTTTTCCAAAGTGTAGCCTTTTGTTTTCATGATTTATGGCAACACTGATGTCACTCTACTAAAAATACTAAATTATTACAGCTTCACTACATGCATAGGACCTACATGTACGTGTACATAGGCCTATACATGCTCAGATAAATGTTACTATGCATATTATGGCTATATAATTATGCAGGCATGATGAAAAATGCATATAATATGTAGACATCGTAGTAGCAACAGTAGCAGGTACGTAAGCTATGAATCTATTTAGTAGGTTCGAGATTGTTATGGCAAAGAGATGACTGCTTAATCTGATTGTTTACACAAAGGGTTAACAGGTCAAGTCTCGCATTACCTTCAACCAACTTAACTCTTTCATCCGCTGATTGCATGGCAATGGCATACATATAGTTTACGCCAGTGTTTTAATCTGTCTGTTTGTCTATCTGTGTTTGTCTTATGGTCTGTCTGTGTTTCTCTCTTTTTGTCTGCCTGTCTGTAATATCTGTCTGTAAGCCACGTTCTCTCTCTCTCTCTCTCTCTCTCTCCCCTCTCTCTCTCTCTCTCTCTCTCTCTCTCTCTCTCTCTCTCTCTCTCTCTGTCCCTCCGTGTCTGTCCTCCGTCTGTCTGTCTGTGTCTGTCTGTGTCTGTCTGTCTCTTTGTCACTCTGTCGGTCTCTCTGTCTCTCCCTCCCTTCCTCCCTCTCGTACTGTAGCTAACTACTTTCGTTTCTGCGTCGATCTCTTTCTTCATATTCAGTTATCTCTGCGTATACGTGCGTGCGTGTCTCTCTTCCTACATGTCTATCTGTCTGCTTTTATGCGTCTAGATTGGTCTCAGTACCTTCCTCATATCATCTTTCTCTCTTTCTATGCCTCTGTCTTACTGTATATAATATATATGTTTATATCTCTCTTTGCCACTACCTCGTGTTGTTCTTGACGTGACAGATATAGACTATAAGTTGCATACGTTCAGGTTGTGTACGCTTGAAACTTTGAAGCAAACCAGACTTAAATACAATGCACTGCAGACATTTATAAATAGCATCTTTTAAAAATATCATATGCGATCTATTCCAGTATATACAGTGTTTTGTATGGTCTCAGCACCACTGCCAGTTTGAATGGACGCCGTGTGATTTAGTATTCAGTCAGTCAGTCAGTCAGTCAGTCAGTCAGTCAGTCAGTCAGTCAGTCAGTCAGTCAGTCAGTCAGTCAGTCAGCCAGCCAGCCAGCCAGCCAGCCAGATAGCCAGATAGCCAGTCAGCCAGTTAGTCAGTCAGTCAGTCTGTCAGTCAGTCAGTCTGCTTGCTATCCATACACTTAATATAGCGCCTTTGTTTACATGTAGCCAACCTCACAAAGGCGTAACACTGTTACATTTAGGTTCCCGTCTACCGATCGCGTTACGACGAGATACAAATTTCTGAATTTTAGTAACGATCTCATTTTAAGGGTCTCAAGTTCCCGCAACACAAAAGCCCATGTATGTATCGGGCACAGACATATATGTAAACACAATAATTGGATGTAGACTGGCAGTCTCCCGTCGGATCACTGATGCCTGATGTTTGGATGTTTAGCTAGAGCGGCAGCTGACATGTTCCTTTGGGAAATCAAACACAAGAAGCAACACCGGTCGCTGTTTATTTGTTGGTGGGACTTACAATAAATAAACCATTCTGAATTATACCCCTCGTTCATGGTTCATACTTAACCTCTAGCTGGTTAATGAACCTTTAGGTCGGGGTATTTCATTCCAGATTCTTTCGATGATTACCCTTCCCAACACGCGACAGCCTCTCGCAGCTTCTTCTCACGGTTTTCTGTCTACTCCGGGATTGAAAACACTCGAAGTTTTGAAGAACGCAATCGACTGAGTTTCAAACTATTTGTCGTAGGCAGTTACACTTAAGCAAATTTGAGAGGTTTAAAGGTGGCAGCCCACCAACGGTGTTTCGTCTAATGATCTGAACGCTGCTTGCTTGCTGAGAAAAAGTATGATCTTCATGAAGTTTAACACCATTTACTTCACGTGGGCAGTGCTATTGTGAAGTACACTACAAGGCACTATAGTGTTTAGGTAACAGGTCTAAACTAACTAAAACTAATGTTATGAAGGGCAAGTGCACATAAAGCCTGCTGACTGGCTTTGAACAGCAGTAGGCCTAATTGAAATGCAAGTTGATGGAATTATAGTACATGTAATTCCAACTATGATCAAATCGCACATCACTGCGACTGATGTAGAATGGGATTAATGTATTGTAACGTGGTGTTAATCTGAGATTATACGACATGTCATAGCATTAGATCGCCAAATATTGCATATATTGCATGGTCAGATCTTGCAACTTAACTGCAGCATAACGCCTACATTATGAACTCGAAGTATTATGAATATTTTATCTGGTTTTTAAGCTTTAAATCTCCTTTTGGAAATACCGTTCATTCGCTTCTCTCCCTCCTTCTCTTCACTCAAGTATTCCTTTGAGATCAGATGTCCAGTCTCTATCCCTTTCCCTGTGTGTGTCTCTCCTTCTTACATTTCTCCAGCTGGTTCTCTCTCCTTACTCCTTCCATCCGTCCCTCGATTTCTCTCACTCTCTTTCTCTTTGTCTCTCTTACACACTCTGTCTCTCTCTCGTGTTCTTTCCCGCTGTGATCACATATCATTCCCAGGTTCCCTCTGTCTCTGTCTACGTCTCTCACTTTAAATATTTCTGTTTCTTATCTGTGACTCTGTCTCTGTACGGCTGTCAGTCTCTACATGTAGCCTAAATGCATTTATGTATATATTTTTATGTTTCACACACTCTCTCTTCCCGTCTCTCTCTCTCTCTATCTTCCTCTCTCTCTCTTCCTCTCTCTCCCTTAGTCAGATGTCCCTGAGGTAACTGCTGATCGATCATCCGACCCTTTAAGCTTCGTTGCGTCCAACTGCCACCATTGCCTCGAGCGCTCAGTCATCGTCCATGCCTCAGACACCTCCACTTAGATCAACATGCAAACGACTACAGAGCACTGACTATGCATGCAATTAGACGAAAATTTGTGACTTAATTAATTATGCATTACCTTAAGTCACTCAACCAAACCCGTCTCAACGTTTGTCTGCATCCCTGGGCTTAGTCCTCGGAACCCCCCTCCCCGCCCCCCAATATGCCCTCGCTAAGCCCTCAAGTCGAAACCAGTCGCTAAGCTACCAATTATTGCTAAAAGAACTTCATTCACTTCATAATTATACACTTTGCTTATTGTTTCAAGACATCTGCAGCAGGAGAGAAGCAGAACTTGCTTATAAGGTACAAGTCGCAGTGCAACAGACGAACAGTCTAGCAATCAATCGATATCAGATCACCAGTTCTCTGAGTGATGTTTGGTAGGCCTACGTTGCATGACGTCACGCAATCGGTTTCGTCAAAAAGAGGTCTGTTCGTGTCGAGTTGAAAATACGACAATTGTTGCCTCTTGACTCCTGAGGAATTATACAGTATACTTTCTCCCTGACAGAACTTGATGAGTCTTAGGCTCTTAGCCAACCCAGACATTAACAATTCCCCGGAGCCATTTGAAGTCCCGAGGGATCAAATGTGTTTCGGGAACAAATACTAATAGTAATAAAATAATAATAATAATAATAATAATAATAATAATAATAATAATAATAATAATAAAATATTGATAATAATAATAATAATAATAATAATAAAATATTGATAATAATAATAATAATAAAAAATTGATAATAATAATAATAATAATAATAATAATAATAATAATAAAATATTGATAATAATAATAAAAGCCTGATTTGACTGTTTGCCCGTGTTTATTATAATAATAATAATAATAAAATATTGATAATAATAATAATAATAATAATAATAATAATAATAATAATAATAATATTAATAATAATAATAATAATAATAATAACAATAATAATAAAATATTGATAATAATACGATGACTGAATCCATGATTGAGCGACCATCGACTACTAATCATTAATGCCTCATGTATGATATTAACGGCACTAAGTAAGATTAGGTTAGATCATATTAGATCAGATTAGATCAGATTAGAATCTCAGAGGAGTCAAACCTTTTTAAATGGTGGGCCAGTGGCAATATTTTCCAGCAAGCGGCGGGCCAGGGTAATGTAATGTAATTAGCAACTTCTATTGTGCCGGTGTCTAATGCACAAGGCATCAACCGATGGCACACCAAAACCAAGCCGTAATCAGGTCAACATCCAGAAGATCAGTCCGTAAGAGACAGAGAGGCAGCCTAAGGTGGATAAGCAATTTGAAAGAGGTAAGTTTTCAGCCGAGAACGAAATGACACAAGCGACTGAGCACAGCGTACAGACACAGGAAGAGAGTTCCAAAAAGTAGGTCCAGATACTGAAAAAGCTCGTTCACCGAGAACAGTTCTTGATTTAGGTATGACCAGACAAAGACAATCAGATGACCTCATTGAATAATGATAAGTCAGAGGAATAAGAACAGATTTTAAATATTGTGGTTGGCCAGAGTTCAAAGTTTTATAAACTATGAGCCCCAGTTTGAAACGAATTCTTTCATGAACAGGAAGCCAATGCAAAGATTTAAGCACAGGGGTTATATGTTCATATTTGGATGTATTAGTTATGGCTCTAGCCAAAGAGTTCTGAACCCTCTGCAGCTTCAGTATGTTTGATTTATTGATACCAGTAAGAAGCGAGTTACAATAGTCTAGGCGACTGGAAACCAATGCATTTGCCAAAGATATTCTTGCAGACATGGGCACATAACGCCTAATTCTGCGTATGTCACGAATGAACATATAGGATGACTTACAAATACTGTTTACATGGCCAGTGAGAGACATGGTAGAATTAAAAACAACGCCTAAGTTGCGTGCAGCGTCGGCCAGCTCAATAACTGAGTCACCCAGTTTCAATGACTTAAGCCCATCAAATTTCTTAAGTTGCTGTGGAGTGCCAAGTAACAGAAATTCAGTCTTAGATGGGTTAAGGAGGAGTTTATTGGATGCCATCCAGGACTGTACTTCATCAAAGACAGCAAAGGGTGCCGAAGAGACATGAACAAATGGGGTAGGGATATGGAAGCAGTTCCCCAGAAAATGTTTGCAAAACTAATTCTTAAATGGTGCACTTTTAACCATACAAACAGTAAAATCAGGCTTTAAAATCTTAATTTTAATCTTCATTATCAGTCGCGAACATCACATAAATTCATTACGGCTTAAAAATAACAAATTTGAACAAATTGTGTAGTCTCCGGGGACCAGAAATGGCCCGCGGGCCAAAAATCAGAAATAGCCCGCCGGCCGGTTCTTTGGCACCACGCCCCTGGATTAGATTATATCAGAAACTTGAACTTTTACTTTCGTTTACTTTCAATAGGCGGTGCAATCGTTACTCCCAGGGCCTTAAAATCTATTTGCCTCTGGTCAGCTTCAGGTCTTAGAGATAATCTGGATTAGCCCAGAATTATATATTATTATATATATGTAGGCTATATATTTATGTAGACCCTATATTATTATATCTTGCAGTTATGAAAACTTGCAGGTGCAAAGAAATCATATCCGAACAGAAAGTCCTAAACATTCAAGTGCTCAAACAGAGAGACAGTAAAACAGACATAGAGTGATAAACTGAGACAAAGTGACGAATACACGTAAAGAAACGGACAGGACTAAAGAGACGGACATTGAAGGTGGCACATCCGAGACCGTTATGTTGCGTCTTCTTATACTCGAATGTTTGGAAATGGAGACGAAAATGTTTGGCAGAGGAAGCTGAATGCTGGATCCGATGGCGCAGAAACTGGTCTCGGCTCCAGGCACATGCTGCAGGGGAGTTCTCTCTGCTCTGCTATAGACGATGGTGTTTAGACGGCATTATAGGGATTCAAGAAAGCAGCTTGACCGACATCGTCATTCTGTGGAAACAGAAGATCACACAGTCTACTTCCTCCTGCCTTCTTTCTCTGTCTTCCTCCCTGCCGTTCCTTCCTCCCTCAGTCCCTCCATTCGTCTCTCTGTCTGTCGCTCTCTGTCTGTCTCTCTCGCTCTCTGTCTCTCTCTCTCTCACCCAAACACGTCTCGCTCCACTGTTGCTCTTTCTGTCGTGTTTTCTTCTCTCGTTTTCTTGTACTCTGTCTTGTCTCTGTCTCGTATCTGTCTTTGTCTCCTTCTCTCCTACTGGGAGATGTCTGTGTCCAAGTCTCCGTATCCTTTTCTTTCCCAGTTTGTGTTTAACCAGTCTCTCCTTCTCTCCTTTCTCAGTCCTTTGACTCCTACCCTCCCTCTTTCTCTCTCCTTGTTATTTATGCTGTCTGTCTTTGTGTCTGTCTGTCTACCACTCATTCATTATCTGGCAGGTGATGAGGTGCTACACTTGCCTTGTCTTCTAATATTCCATTTCACTTATAAACATTGGTCATGGCAGCCGACTTTGAGACTCCTGGATCGAGAAGAGCAGGAGGCAGGGAAGGAGGGAGTCAAAGTCCTTTTGTTTCTTTATAGGAAGTGATGATAATTGTCTGGAGGCAGAAGATAACGACGACAACGATTATGACGACGATTATTATTATTTATTATGATAATGGTTATGGTGATGATATCATAAGTGGCAATGGTTGAGATGATGATGACAATGACGACGATGATGTTAATGTTAATTTTATAATTATGATGACGACGATGTATGATGGAGATAATTATGGAACAGTTTGAAGCGTTTACCAGTTGGTTGTTTTATGTATGATTCTGGCGCTAAATGGTTATGCCCGGGGTTTGACCGGGTCAAATATGCATGGCACATGCAATTCAAGACAGCTTAAGCTTCATTCCATTCAAACTCCTCTGATAAGATCTGTGAAATGGAAACGCCAAGAGGAAGGAGGGGGTGGAGGAGTCAAGTGAAACAGGAAGAGGATGAAATGATATAAGGGAGAAACGGAAGAGGAGATTGAATAGGAGGAGGAGGAGGAGAAAAGAAGAAGAAATTGAGGAGAAGAAGGAAAAGGAGGAGGAACAGAAGAAAGGAAATAAGGAGAAAGACAAGCAAGGGGCTGTAGTGAAATTGATTATAAAGGAGGAGAATCGAAAAGATGAGGATACGGGAAAAGGACAAAAACGCCGATCAATGCGAATGCGTTAAAAGCAAGAAAGAGGTAGAGAGGGGAACTAGGAGGAGTAGCAAAGTGAGGATGAGCAAGAAAGGTAGGGGAAAATAGGCGGGGCACGGGAAAACGAGAGAAAAGGAACGACATAGGGAGGGAGAGGAGGGAGAGAAAAGGAGAGAGAAAGTAAGAAAGAAAGAAAGAGAGGAAGACAATGTAAGAGAGAGAAAGATGGATAAAGCGAGAGTCAATGCAGATACAGAAAGATAGAAAGAGAAAGACTGATGGGAGATGGTGCATACTTTCCAAGAAGTAAAGGAAAGAGTAGGGAAGAGGAGGAGGACGGTGAGCATGGGAGAAATGACGAGTGGAGGAAGAAATCTGACGTGGAAAGACAGCTGCAGGTCGTCGGAGTCAGATGTCACTTGTGAGAGGAAACGCATCACTTGATACTCGTGAAGTCGCAAGCAAAGAGTTTATCTGTTGAGCAACAGCAG